>OY720166.1:24049256-24390818 GCA_963082805.1 Hemicrepidius hirtus | reverse complement strand
AGAATGACCTTAAATTACTACCAGAGATGAACGATAGGATGACCAACCAGAAACTGGTTAGAACGGTCCTGTGCATTAAGCCCAAAAGTTCTTAAAACGCAAACGGGCGCAATCCCTGGAGTAATTCAAAATGTCGTAACATTGGAACGCGACAGCAGAATGACCTTAAATTACTAACCAGAGATGAACGATAGATGACAACCAGAAAACTGGTTAGAACGGTCCTGTGCATTAAGCCCAAAAGTCCTTAAACGCAAACGGCGCAATCGTGGAGATAATTCAAGATGTCGTAACATTGGAACGCGACAGCAGAATGACCTTAAATTACTACCAGAGATGAACGATAGGATGACCAACCAGAAACTGGTTAGAACGGTCCTGTGCATTAAGCCCAAAAGTCCTTAAAACGCAAACGGGCGCAATCGCTGGAGATAATTCAAGATGTCGTAACATTGGAACGCGACAGCAGAATGACCTTAAATTACTACCAGAGATGAACGATAGGATGACCAACCAGAAACTGGTTAGAAACGGTCCTGTGCATTAAGCCCAAAAGTTCTTAAAACGCAAACGGGCGCAATCCTGGAGATAATTCAAAATGTCGTAACATTGGAACGCGACAGCAGAATGACCTTAAATTACTACCAGAGATGAACGATAGGATGACCAACCAGAAACTGGTTAGAACGGTCCTGTGCATTAAGCCCAAAAGTTCTTAAAACGCAAACGGGCGCAATCCCTGGAGATAATTCAAAATGTCGTAACATTGGAACGCGACAGCAGAATGACCTTAAATTACTACCAGAGATGAACGATAGGATGACCAACCAGAACTGGTTAGAACGGTCCTGTGCATTAAGCCCAAAAGTTCTTAAAACGCAAACGGGCGCAATCCCTGGAGATAATTCAAAATGTCGTAACATTGGAACGCGACAGCAGAATGACCTTAAATTACTACCAGAGATGAACGATAGGATGACCAACCAGAAACTGGTTAGAACGGTCCTGTGCATTAAGCCAAAAGTTCTTAAAACGCAAACGGGCGCAATCCCTGGAGATAATTCAAAATGTCGTAACATTGGAACGCGACAGCAGAATGACCTTAAATTACTACCAGAGATGAACGATAGGATGACCAACCAGAAACTGGTTAGAACGGTCCCTGTGCATTAAGCCCAAAAGTTCTTAAAACGCAAACGGGCGCAATCCCTGGAGATAATTCAAGATGTCGTAACATTGGAACGCGACAGCAGAATGACCTTAAATTACTACCAGAGATGAACGATAGGATGACCAACCAGAACTGGTTAGAACGGTCCTGTGCATTAAGCCCAAAAGTTCTTAAAACGCAAACGGGCGCAATCCCTGGAGATAATTCAAAATGTCGTAACATTGGAACGCGACAGCAGAATGACCTTAAATTACTACCAGAGATGAACGATAGGATGACCAACCAGAAACTGGTTAGAACGGTCCTGTGCATTAAGCCCAAAAGTCCTTAAAACGCAAACGGGCGCAATCGCTGGAGATAATTCAAGATGTCGTAACATTGGAACGCGACAGCAGAATGACCTTAAATTACTACCAGAGATGAACGATAGGATGACCAACCAGAAACTGGTTAGAACGGTCCTGTGCATTAAGCCCAAAAGTTCTTAAAACGCAAACGGGCGCAATCCCTGGAGATAATTCAAAATGTCGTAACATTGGAACGCGACAGCAGAATGACCTTAAATTACTACCAGAG
The DNA here is from genome assembly GCA_963082805.1 of Hemicrepidius hirtus. Taxonomy (NCBI): domain Eukaryota; kingdom Metazoa; phylum Arthropoda; class Insecta; order Coleoptera; family Elateridae; genus Hemicrepidius; species Hemicrepidius hirtus. The sequence goes on along the minus strand of OY720166.1, from coordinate 24,389,071 downwards.
ATGAACGATAGGATGACCAACCAGAAACTGGTTAGAACGGTCCTGTGCATTAAGCCCAAAAGTTCTTAAAACGCAAACGGGCGCAATCCTGGAGATAATTCAAGATGTCGTAACATTGGAACGCGACAGCAGAATGACCTTAAATTACTACCAGAGATGAACGATAGGATGACCAACCAGAAACTGGTTAGAACGGTCCTGTGCATTAAGCCCAAAAGTTCTTAAAACGCAAACGGGCGCAATCCCTGGAGATAATTCAAAATGTCGTAACATTGGAACGCGACAGCAGAATGACCTTAAATTACTACCAGAGATGAACGATAGGATGACCAACCAGAAACTGGTTAGAACGGTCCTGTGCATTAAGCCCAAAAGTCTTAAAACGCAAACGGGCGCAATCCTGGAGATAATTCAAATGTCGTAACATTGGAACGCGACAGCAGAATGACCTTAAATTACTACCAGAGATGAACGATAGGATGACCAACCAGAAACTGGTTAGAACGGTCCTGTGCATTAAGCCCAAAAGTTCTTAAAACGCAAACGGGCGCAATCCCTGGAGATAATTCAAAATGTCGTAACATTGGAACGCGACAGCAGAATGACCTTAAATTACTACCAGAGATGAACGATAGGATGACCAACCAGAAACTGGTTAGAACGGTCCTGTGCATTAAGCCCAAAAGTTCTTAAAACGCAAACGGGCGCAATCCCTGGAGATAATTCAAGATGTCGTAACATTGGAACGCGACAGCAGAATGACCTTAAATTACTACCAGAGATGAACGATAGGATGACCAACCAGAAACTGGTTAGAACGGTCCTGTGCATTAAGCCCAAAAGTTCTTAAAACGCAAACGGGCGCAATCCCTGGAGATAATTCAAAATGTCGTAACATTGGAACGCGACAGCAGAATGACCTTAAATTACTACCAGAGATGAACGATAGGATGACCAACCAGAAACTGGTTAGAACGGTCCTGTGCATTAAGCCCAAAAGTTCTTAAAACGCAAACGGGCGCAATCCCTGGAGATAATTCAAGATGTCGTAACATTGGAACGCGACAGCAGAATGACCTTAAATTACTACCAGAGATGAACGATAGGATGACCAACCAGAAACTGGTTAGAACGGTCCTGTGCATTAAGCCCAAAAGTTCTTAAAACGCAAACGGGCGCAATCCCTGGAGATAATTCAAAATGTCGTAACATTGGAACGCGACAGCAGAATGACCTTAAATTACTACCAGAGATGAACGATAGGATGACCAACCAGAAACTGGTTAGAACGGTCCTGTGCATTAAGCCCAAAAGTTCTTAAAACGCAAACGGGCGCAATCCCTGGAGATAATTCAAGATGTCGTAACATTGGAACGCGACAGCAGAATGACCTTAAATTACTACCAGAGATGAACGATAGGATGACCAACCAGAAACTGGTTAGAACGGTCCTGTGCATTAAGCCCAAAAGTTCTTAAAACGCAAACGGGCGCAATCCCTGGAGATAATTCAAAATGTCGTAACATTGGAACGCGACAGCAGAATGACCTTAAATTACTACCAGAGATGAACGATAGGATGACCAACCAGAAACTGGTTAGAACGGTCCTGTGCATTAAGCCCAAAAGTTCTTAAACGCAAACGGGCGCAATCCCTGGAGATAATTCAAGATGTCGTAACATTGGAACGCGACAGCAGAATGACCTTAAATTACTACCAGAGATGAACGATAGGATGACCAACCAGAAACTGGTTAGAACGGTCCTGTGCATTAAGCCCAAAAGTTCTTAAAACGCAAACGGGCGCAATCCCTGGAGATAATTCAAAATGTCGTAACATTGGAACGCGACAGCAGAATGACCTTAAATTACTACCAGAGATGAACGATAGGATGACCAACCAGAAACTGGTTAGAACGGTCCTGTGCATTAAGCCAAAAGTTCTTAAAACGCAAACGGGCGCAATCCCTGGAGATAATTCAAAATGTCGTAACATTGGAACGCGACAGCAGAATGACCTTAAATTACTACCAGAGATGAACGATAGGATGACCAACCAGAAACTGGTTAGAACGGTCCTGTGCATTAAGCCCAAAAGTTCTTAAAACGCAAACGGGCGCAATCCCTGGAGATAATTCAAATGTCGTAACATTGGAACGCGACAGCAGAATGACCTTAAATTACTACCAGAGATGAACGATAGGATGACCAACCAGAAACTGGTTAGAACGGTCCTGTGCATTAAGCCCAAAAGTTCTTAAAACGCAAACGGGCGCAATCCCTGGAGATAATTCAAAATGTCGTAACATTGGAACGCGACAGCAGAATGACCTTAAATTACTACCAGAGATGAACGATAGGATGACCAACCAGAAACTGGTTAGAACGGTCCTGTGCATTAAGCCCAAAAGTTCTTAAAACGCAAACGGGCGCAATCCCTGGAGATAATTCAAAATGTCGTAACATTGGAACGCGACAGCAGAATGACCTTAAATTACTACCAGAGATGAACGATAGGATGACCAACCAGAAACTGGTTAGAACGGTCCTGTGCATTAAGCCCAAAAGTTCTTAAAACGCAAACGGCGCAATCCCTGGAGATAATTCAAAATGTCGTAACATTGGAACGCGACAGCAGAATGACCTTAAATACTACCAGAGATGAACGATAGGATGACCAACCAGAAACTGGTTAGAACGGTCCTGTGCATTAAGCCCAAAAGTTCTTAAAACGCAAACGGGCGCAATCCCTGAAGATAATTCAAGATGTCGTAACATTGGAACGCGACAGCAGAATGACCTTAAATTACTACCAGAGATGAACGATAGGATGACCAACCAGAAACTGGTTAGAACGGTCCTGTGCATTAAGCCAAAAGTTCTTAAAACGCAAACGGGCGCAATCCCTGGAGATAATTCAAGATGTCGTAACATTGGAACGCGACAGCAGAATGACCTTAAATTACTACCAGAGATGAACGATAGGATGACCAACCAGAAACTGGTTAGAACGGTCCTGTGCATTAAGCCCAAAAGTTCTTAAAACGCAAACGGGCGCAATCCCTGGAGATAATTCAAAATGTCGTAACATTGGAACGCGACAGCAGAATGACCTTAAATTACTACCAGAGATGAACGATAGGATGACCAACCAGAAACTGGTTAGAACGGTCCTGTGCATTAAGCCCAAAAGTCCTTAAAACGCAAACGGGCGCAATCGCTGGAGATAATTCAAGATGTCGTAACATTGGAACGCGACAGCAGAATGACCTTAAATTACTACCAGAGATGAACGATAGGATGACCAACCAGAAACTGGTTAGAACGGTCCTGTGCATTAAGCCCAAAAGTTCTTAAAACGCAAACGGGCGCAATCCCTGGAGATAATTCAAAATGTCGTAACATTGGAACGCGACAGCAGAAATGACCTTAAATTACTACCAGAGATGAACGATAGGATGACCAACCAGAAACTGGTTAGAACGGTCCTGTGCATTAAGCCAAAAGTTCTTAAACGCAAACGGGCGCAATCGCTGGAGATAATTCAAGATGTCGTAACATTTGAACGCGACAGCAGAATGACCTTAAATTACTACCAGAGATGAACGATAGGATGACCAACCAGAAACTGGTTAGAACGGTCCTGTGCATTAAGCCCAAAAGTTCTTAAAACGCAAACGGGCGCAATCCCTGGAGATAATTCAAAATGTCGTAACATTGGAACGCGACAGCAGAATGACCTTAAATTACTACCAGAGATGAACGATAGGATGACCAACCAGAAACTGGTTAGAACGGTCCTGTGCATAAAGCCAAAAAGTTCTTAGAACGCAAACGGGCGCAATCGCTGGAGATAATTCAAGATGTCGTAACATTTGAACGCGACAGCAGAATGACCTTAAATTACTACCAGAGATGGACGATAGGATGACCAACCAGAAACTGGTTAGAACGGTCCTGTGCATTAAGCCCAAAAGTTCTTAAAACGCAAACGGGCGCAATCCCTGGAGATAATTCAAAATGTCGTAACATTGGAACGCGACAGCAGAATGACCTTAAATTACTACCAGAGATGAACGATAGGATGGCCAACCAGAAACTGGTTAGAACGGTCCTGTGCATTAAGCCCAAAAGTTCTTAAAACGCAAACGGGCGCAATCCCTGGAGATAATTCAAGATGTCGTAACATTGGAACGCGACAGCAGAATGACCTTAAATTACTACCAGAGATGAACGATAGGATGGCCAACCAGAAACTGGTTAGAACGGTCCTGTGCATTAAGCCCAAAAGTTCTTAAAACGCAAACGGGCGCAATCCCTGGAGATAATTCAAGATGTCGTAACATTGGAACGCGACAGCAGAATGACCTTAAATTACTACCAGAGATGAACGATAGGATGACCAACCAGAAACTGGTTAGAACGGTCCTGTGCATTAAGCCCAAAAGTCCTTAAAACGCAAACGGGCGCAATCGCTGGAGATAATTCAAGATGTCGTAACATTGGAACGCGACAGCAGAATGACCTTAAATTACTACCAGAGATGAACGATAGGATGACCAACCAGAAACTGGTTAGAACGGTCCTGTGCATTAAGCCCAAAAGTCCTTAAAACGCAAACGGGCGCAATCGCTGGAGATAATTCAAGTTGTCGTAACATTGGAACGCGACAGCAGAATGACCTTAAATTACTACCAGAGATGAACGATAGGATGACCAACCAGAAACTGGTTAGAACGGTCCTGTGCATTAAGCCGAAAAGTCCTTAAAACGCAAACGGGCGCAATCGCTGGAGATAATTCAAGATGTCGTAACATTGGAACGCGACAGCAGAATGACCTTAAATTACTACCAGAGATGAACGATAGGATGACCAACCAGAAACTGGTTAGAACGGTCCTGTGCATTAAGCCCAAAAGTTCTTAAAACGCAAACGGGCGCAATCCCTGGAGATAATTCAAAATGTCGTAACATTGGAACGCGACAGCAGAATGACCTTAAATTACTACCAGAGATGAACGATAGGATGACCAACCAGAAACTGGTTAGAACGGTCCTGTGCATTAAGCCCAAAAGTTCTTAAAACGCAAACGGGCGCAATCCCTGAAGATAATTCAAGTTGTCGTAACATTGGAACGCGACAGCAGAATGACCTTAAATTACTACCAGAGATGAACGATAGGATGACCAACCAGAAACTGGTTAGAACGGTCCTGTGCATTAAGCCCAAAAGTTCTTAAAACGCAAACGGGCGCAATCCCTGGAGATAATTCAAAATGTCGTAACATTGGAACGCGACAGCAGAATGACCTTAAATTACTACCAGAGATGAACGATAGGATGACCAACCAGAAACTGGTTAGAACGGTCCTGTGCATTAAGCCCAAAAGTTCTTAAAACGCAAACGGGCGCAATCCCTGAAGATAATTCAAGATGTCGTAACATTGGAACGCGACAGCAGAATGACCTTAAATTACTACCAGAGATGAACGATAGGATGACCAACCAGAAACTGGTTAGAACGGTCCTGTGCATTAAGCCCAAAAGTTCTTAAAACGCAAACGGGCGCAATCCCTGGAGATAATTCAAGATGTCGTAACATTGGAACGCGACAGCAGAATGACCTTAAATTACTACCAGAGATGAACGATAGGATGACCAACCAGAAACTGGTTAGAACGGTCCTGTGCATTAAGCCCAAAAGTTCTTAAAACGCAAACGGGCGCAATCCCTGGAGATAATTCAAAATGTCGTAACATTGGAACGCGACAGCAGAATGACCTTAAATTACTACCAGAGATGAACGATAGGATGACCAACCAGAAACTGGTTAGAACGGTCCTGTGCATTAAGCCCAAAAGTTCTTAAAACGCAAACGGGCGCAATCCCTGGAGATAATTCAAAATGTCGTAACATTGGAACGCGACAGCAGAATGACCTTAAATTACTACCAGAGATGAACGATAGGATGACCAACCAGAAACTGGTTAGAACGGTCCTGTGCATTAAGCCCAAAAGTCCTTAAAACGCAAACGGGCGCAATCGCTGGAGATAATTCAAGATGTCGTAACATTGGAACGCGACAGCAGAATGACCTTAAATTACTACCAGAGATGAACGATAGGATGACCAACCAGAAACTGGTTAGAACGGTCCTGTGCATTAAGCCCAAAAGTTCTTAAAACGCAAACGGGCGCAATCCCTGGAGATAATTCAAAATGTCGTAACATTGGAACGCGACAGCAGAATGACCTTAAATTACTACCAGAGATGAACGATAGGATGACCAACCAGAAACTGGTTAGAACGGTCCTGTGCATAAAGCCAAAAAGTTCTTAGAACGCAAACGGGCGCAATCGCTGGAGATAATTCAAGATGTCGTAACATTTGAACGCGACAGCAGAATGACCTTAAATTACTACCAGAGATGAACGATAGGATGACCAACCAGAAACTGGTTAGAACGGTCCTGTGCATTAAGCCCAAAAGTTCTTAAAACGCAAACGGGCGCAATCCCTGGAGATAATTCAAAATGTCGTAACATTGGAACGCGACAGCAGAATGACCTTAAATTACTACCAGAGATGAACGATAGGATGGCCAACCAGAAACTGGTTAGAACGGTCCTGTGCATTAAGCCCAAAAGTTCTTAAAACGCAAACGGGCGCAATCCCTGGAGATAATTCAAGATGTCGTAACATTGGAACGCGACAGCAGAATGACCTTAAATTACTACCAGAGATGAACGATAGGATGACCAACCAGAAACTGGTTAGAACGGTCCTGTGCATTAAGCCCAAAAGTTCTTAAAACGCAAACGGGCGCAATCCCTGAAGATAATTCAAGATGTCGTAACATTGGAACGCGACAGCAGAATGACCTTAAATTACTACCAGAGATGAACGATAGGATGACCAACCAGAAACTGGTTAGAACGGTCCTGTGCATTAAGCCCAAAAGTCCTTAAAACGCAAACGGGCGCAATCGCTGGAGATAATTCAAGATGTCGTAACATTGGAACGCGACAGCAGAATGACCTTAAATTACTACCAGAGATGAACGATAGGATGACCAACCAGAAACTGGTTAGAACGGTCCTGTGCATTAAGCCCAAAAGTTCTTAAAACGCAAACGGGCGCAATCCCTGGAGATAATTCAAAATGTCGTAACATTGGAACGCGACAGCAGAATGACCTTAAATTACTACCAGAGATGAACGATAGGATGACCAACCAGAAACTGGTTAGAACGGTCCTGTGCATTAAGCCCAAAACTTCTTAAAACGCAAACGGGCGCAATCCCTGGAGATAATTCAAATTGTCGTAACATTGGAACGCGACAGCAGAATGACCTTAAATTACTACCAGAGATGAACGATAGGATGACCAACCAGAAACTGGTTAGAACGGTCCTGTGCATTAAGCCCAAAAGTTCTTAAAACGCAAACGGGCGCAATCCCTGGAGATAATTCAAAATGTCGTAACATTGGAACGCGACAGCAGAATGACCTTAAATTACTACCAGAGATGAACGATAGGATGACCAACCAGAAACTGGTTAGAACGGTCCTGTGCATTAAGCCCAAAACTTCTTAAAACGCAAACGGGCGCAATCCCTGGAGATAATTCAAATTGTCGTAACATTGGAACGCGACAGCAGAATGACCTTAAATTACTACCAGAGATGAACGATAGGATGACCAACCAGAAACTGGTTAGAACGGTCCTGTGCATTAAGCCCAAAAGTTCTTAAAACGCAAACGGGCGCAATCCCTGGAGATAATTCAAGATGTCGTAACATTGGAACGCGACAGCAGAATGACCTTAAATTACTACCAGAGATGAACGATAGGATGACCAACCAGAAACTGGTTAGAACGGTCCTGTGCATTAAGCCCAAAAGTTCTTAAAACGCAAACGGGCGCAATCCCTGGAGATAATTCAAGATGTCGTAACATTGGAACGCGACAGCAGAATGACCTTAAAACACTACCATAGATGAACGATTGGATGACCAACCAGAAACTGGTTAGAACGGTCCTGTGTATAAAGCCCAAAAGTTCTTAAAACGCAAACGGGCGCAATCCCTGGAGGTAATTCAAAATGTCGTAACATTGGAACGCGACAGCAGAATGACCTTAAATTACTACCAGAGATGAACGATAGGATGACCAACCAGAAACTGGTTAGAACGGTCCTGTGCATTAAGCCCAAAAGTTCTTAAAACGCAAACGGGCGCAATCCCTGAAGATAATTCAAGATGTCGTAACATTGGAACGCGACAGCAGAATGACCTTAAATTACTACCAGAGATGAACGATAGGATGACCAACCAGAAACTGGTTAGAACGGTCCTGTGCATTAAGCCCAAAAGTCCTTAAAACGCAAACGGGCGCAATCGCTGGAGATAATTCAAGATGTCGTAACATTGGAACGCGACAGCAGAATGACCTTAAATTACTACCAGAGATGAACGATAGGATGACCAACCAGAAACTGGTTAGAACGGTCCTGTGCATTAAGCCCAAAAGTTCTTAAAACGCAAACGGGCGCAATCCCTGGAGATAATTCAAAATGTCGTAACATTGGAACGCGACAGCAGAATGACCTTAAATTACTACCAGAGATGAACGATAGGATGACCAACCAGAAACTGGTTAGAACGGTCCTGTGCATTAAGCCCAAAACTTCTTAAAACGCAAACGGGCGCAATCCCTGGAGATAATTCAAATTGTCGTAACATTGGAACGCGACAGCAGAATGACCTTAAATTACTACCAGAGATGAACGATAGGATGACCAACCAGAAACTGGTTAGAACGGTCCTGTGCATTAAGCCCAAAAGTTCTTAAAACGCAAACGGGCGCAATCCCTGGAGATAATTCAAAATGTCGTAACATTGGAACGCGACAGCAGAATGACCTTAAATTACTACCAGAGATGAACGATAGGATGACCAACCAGAAACTGGTTAGAACGGTCCTGTGCATTAAGCCCAAAACTTCTTAAAACGCAAACGGGCGCAATCCCTGGAGATAATTCAAATTGTCGTAACATTGGAACGCGACAGCAGAATGACCTTAAATTACTACCAGAGATGAACGATAGGATGACCAACCAGAAACTGGTTAGAACGGTCCTGTGCATTAAGCCCAAAAGTTCTTAAAACGCAAACGGGCGCAATCCCTGGAGATAATTCAAGATGTCGTAACATTGGAACGCGACAGCAGAATGACCTTAAATTACTACCAGAGATGAACGATAGGATGACCAACCAGAAACTGGTTAGAACGGTCCTGTGCATTAAGCCCAAAAGTTCTTAAAACGCAAACGGGCGCAATCCCTGGAGATAATTCAAGATGTCGTAACATTGGAACGCGACAGCAGAATGACCTTAAAACACTACCATAGATGAACGATTGGATGACCAACCAGAAACTGGTTAGAACGGTCCTGTGTATAAAGCCCAAAAGTTCTTAAAACGCAAACGGGCGCAATCCCTGGAGGTAATTCAAAATGTCGTAACATTGGAACGCGACAGCAGAATGACCTTAAATTACTACCAGAGATGAACGATAGGATGACCAACCAGAAACTGGTTAGAACGGTCCTGTGCATTAAGCCCAAAAGTTCTTAAAACGCAAACGGGCGCAATCCCTGAAGATAATTCAAGATGTCGTAACATTGGAACGCGACAGCAGAATGACCTTAAATTACTACCAGAGATGAACGATAGGATGACCAACCAGAAACTGGTTAGAACGGTCCTGTGCATTAAGCCCAAAAGTCCTTAAAACGCAAACGGGCGCAATCGCTGGAGATAATTCAAGATGTCGTAACATTGGAACGCGACAGCAGAATGACCTTAAATTACTACCAGAGATGAACGATAGGATGACCAACCAGAAACTGGTTAGAACGGTCCTGTGCATTAAGCCCAAAAGTTCTTAAAACGCAAACGGGGGCAATCCCTGGAGATAATTCAAAATGTCGTAACATTGGAACGCGACAGCAGAATGACCTTAAATTACTACCAGAGATGAACGATAGGATGACCAACCAGAAACTGGTTAGAACGGTCCTGTGCATTAAGCCCAAAACTTCTTAAAACGCAAACGGGCGCAATCCCTGGAGATAATTCAAATTGTCGTAACATTGGAACGCGACAGCAGAATGACCTTAAATTACTACCAGAGATGAACGATAGGATGACCAACCAGAAACTGGTTAGAACGGTCCTGTGCATTAAGCCCAAAAGTTCTTAAAACGCAAACGGGCGCAATCCCTGGAGATAATTCAAAATGTCGTAACATTGGAACGCGACAGCAGAATGACCTTAAATTACTACCAGAGATGAACGATAGGATGACCAACCAGAAACTGGTTAGAACGGTCCTGTGCATTAAGCCCAAAACTTCTTAAAACGCAAACGGGCGCAATCCCTGGAGATAATTCAAATTGTCGTAACATTGGAACGCGACAGCAGAATGACCTTAAATTACTACCAGAGATGAACGATAGGATGACCAACCAGAAACTGGTTAGAACGGTCCTGTGCATTAAGCCCAAAAGTTCTTAAAACGCAAACGGGCGCAATCCCTGGAGATAATTCAAGATGTCGTAACATTGGAACGCGACAGCAGAATGACCTCAAAACACTACCATAGATGAACGATTGGATGACCAACCAGAAACTGGTTAGAACGGTCCTGTGTATAAAGCCCAAAAGTTCTTAAAACGCGAACGGGCGGAATAGCCGGAGATCAGGGGCGGACCGTGAATTTGTAGGGCTCTGGGCTAACACTACTTAGGGGGTACCTAATTAATCAAATAGTTCCTCGGAACCTCTGAATTCTAAGCCCCTTATACTCAAAAATTTAAATTATTAAAATTTTACATTATTTTTTTAATTCGCAATATTGTCCATTGTCTTCAATAGGGGCTGGGTGCCCTTTATATCCACGGGGCCCTGGGCTGCAGCCCATATATAGATCCGCCCCTAGCTCCGGTCAAAACCACTCTAGTCATGATCAGTTCAACCAAAACCACAATAGTCAATAATCATTCCTGTAATATTGTATCCTATACAGAATACTTATAGTATGTAGGTATTATATAGCAGGAGTGATTATTTACGAGAGTGGTTATTAACTGTGTGGTGGTTTTTGCTGGAGTGATTATTCCGGACTTATTTCGACCGGGTACCATCTGGATCAACGACTCACATGGCATATTTTCACCAAAAGGAAACAACTCGAAATGAAACTTGGTCAAATGTACAGGTTACTTGGCAGAAACTCAAAGCTGAAAGTGGAAAACAAGCACCCACTTTATTATCAATCCTATATGGACGTATGGGGTACAACTGTGGGGTAATCTCTCGGGTAATCCTAGTACCTTGCTCTAACATGGAAATCTTACAAAGATTTCAGAATAAAATAAAGTACTCAGATGCATCATCAAGGCACTGTCGTATACTCGTATGTGTCAAATATAGGGTAAAGGGTCTATTCAGTATGCACCTGATAAATTTAACGTGGCTTTAAAATTTTAATCAACCGCTAAGTTTAAAGCATTGGCGTTGATTGGTTAAATGGTAGTTTTACCTGTCATAATTAAGCGTAGTGCTTGGTTAAAATTTTAACACCACGTTAAATTTTAACAAGTGCTTACAAAATTGACCCTTTAGAAGGCTAAAACGTTTTAAACTCTCTAACCTGTCCAACAGGTTTGATTAATTATTGTATATTATGATCATAAAATAATAACAATGTTGCAATACAGAATTTTTTCAAACCCCCATAATCTGACACATCTGACACTTACACAGGGCGGGTGGGCATGTTTCCACATCTCCGTACGCGCACGTCGCACTTCGCACATATAGGTACACTTCGGTGGTTCCCCGTTGTTTCATGTTCACTGTATTTACTTGCGTTTCTGGACAAGAATACGGTTAGGTATTCGAGTATTTCGGGTTTTATAGTAGATTGTTTGTGAACGAACAAATAGAAGGTATAAAAAAAAGTGGCACCGAAAAGAAGGAAATGGAAGCGGTAAATGTTTTAGATCAAAACTATTTAGTTCCTACTCCGGAACAAAGGTGAGTTACCTACTTTATTTCTTCAGTTAGAGAGTAAATATTGTACCTGCCTTGTAACACAATTCTCTGTACTAATTCGCCAATAGCCCCTTTACTCTTTAACAAACATCATTTTGAATTTCCCTATTTGTTCCGAAACGTACTGCTGTAACTATTTCCAATACAGTCATTATAGCTTTCTCCGGTTGTATTTTCTTTATTTTTGGGGCACACCCCGCAGTTATCCATAACCCAAAATACAAGCATAAAAATAACCCAAATCATTGTTTTCTATTGTTCTATCACATTACAAATTTCAAATGCACTCGACGATTCGCACAAAACTCAAAATTGTATCGTACATACAAATATACAGTGTGTCCGCGTAAGTTGGCTATATATGGAAAACTTAATCTATTTGGGATCCGTTTTATTGTCATATACCTACCCATATCTTTCATTCTTCTTTTAGATATGTATGGTCTGTTTGATTTTCTGTTATCCTATGGGTATCGTCATGTCATTTTATGGTTGCTTGGGTATATGTTGATGTAATATACCCACAAGTGTACTGCTGTTGCTGAGACCATTCTCATTTGCTTTCAAACGGCTCCCCCCTGCCCTCGCGTCGCTTGTCTGACGTAGGACTGGGAATTGTTTTCGATATATCGAATACCGATATTGAATTTGGAAAATATCGATATATCGATACATCGACAATATCGATATTTTTTTCAATATCGCCCACCTCTAATTGCAACTAGGGCTAGGATTTTTTTCAATATATCGATATTTATATAGATATATCGAATACCGATATTGAATTTGGTAAATATCGATATTTTTTTGATATCGAAATTTTTTTCAATATCGCCCACCTCTAGTCTGACGTTAGACATTTTTATGTGGAAACACCTACATAAAGTTCTGGTGAAAAAAATAAAAATTGGGTTTAGAAACTTATTATAGTGTCTACAGGTCTAAGATTCTTACAGAGTAATATACTTAAATTTTAAAGAATGGGCCTTTGGTTTTTCCAAATGTTTTAAGATTCAATGAAACGGGGGTAGAAAATACTATGCAGTTGTTGTACCTTCCTGTATATATCAGTTAATACTTGGTTTTGCCTATTTATGAAAATTAAAACAAATCTGCCTGAAAGATGCCGACGCGTTACTCCTGTCTGTTGATCGTTTCTATTGACAAACTAAAATCTAGATTAATTTTTGAGGTATATATTGAGATTTTATCATTAATTTCATGCGCTTTGGTAAGTTCATAATAATTTCAGCTCACAAAAATAAAGTAAAATATAAGATATGTACTATATATAATTATAATTTAATAGAAAATAATATAGTTACTACATGTACATAATTAACCTATAATTACATTTAAGACATACTTTTTAAAAGATAAATTTAAAACCAGAAATAATTACATTTTTTCGTACAAGTAAAAAAGATCAGTTCTATTATTAAATAGTCGAAAATCACAATATTACCTACATTTATATAAAGTAAATACACATAATATTGTATAACACGGAACAACCAATCTACTTTTAAGCAAGAAAGTTTTGCTATTACTAAGCCGACATATCAATCCATACATATACGACCTACATGCTTAATGTTTTGTAGAACATCCAATTTAGTTGGACTGAAAGTCTGATACTGTTTCTGTTAAAATAAAAATGTCAATTATTTAACTAACAATTGCACCATAAAAGAAATTCACTTAAACCGGACACATACCGAGGTTTACGCATTTGGATAATACGGAGTGTTTGTAGTTGGGGCTGGATTTTGTTGAGTGGTCGAGTTGTACTGATATTCAGTATAATTAGGTGGGGGTGGTGGTTGTCCAGCTGGTGGATATGGATTGGGCGGAGGTGGAGGATATTGTTGCGGATATGGAGAATGGTAGGGAGGACCATACATGGGTTGTGGAGGAGGCGGCGGAGGTCCATAATCATATGGAGCACCTTGAGGAGGTGGGGGATACTGTGGTTGTGGAGGATACCCTTGAGGGTACATTCCATAATTGTACTGTGGTTGTTGAATTTGTGGATATCCATAATCATATGGTGGTGGTTGAGGTGGATAAGCATTGTAACCTTGATGAGGTGGAGGATACGGTTGCATATTATATCCATAATAACCGTTGTAGTTATAATCTTGATTTGGAATGTCAGATTTTATTGACTCTGGTGGTATAGGCATGGATGATGACCCGGAAGTTGAAGGTTCAAGTGTTGAAGACTCATCTTCGTAGTGTTGGTCTAAATCTTCTATATCTTCACTTGCATCTAGGTCTTGTAGGTTATCAGATTCTAGTGGAGCTAGACTTGATGTATCTGAAGCAGATTGTTGCTTATCTTCATCTTGGTACGATCCAGTTATTTCTGCTATGTCCTGAAATTTAAAAAAAAATTAAAGAAACGTCTAGGTTGTAGATTGACTCCGAAGGTTAACATATTTTAAGGAGACCCTGAACGTTTACAAAAGCCTTCCTCTGACAAGGGCAGAAATGGTTACAAATTAGAGCAGACAGATAGTTACAGAACCGTTTGGTACACAAGCGGCTCCAAGATGAGAGATAGAACTGGAGTAAGAGCATAAGGTACAAAATTAACCTGAGCCACTGTCTTTTAGTTGCAATTCCCACCTGCGCCCAAGACATGGTGAAAAAACAAGTAGGCTCTTTATCAGAACTGACATGGTCAGATTCTGTTCAGTTGCCTACAGGCCCTAAGTGAACTAGCCATTCACAATAGTTATTCTGAAGTGGGTGCTGGGGTTGAGGCGCTTTATTATCTTACAGTCCCGGAAGTTCTCGGGGAAATCGTAGAAATGCGCGTAAAAAGTAGAGTGAGTGATACATAAAAACATCTGGCATTCGGATTTCATGTTGAAATCTTAGGTTAAAATTCTGTAAAAAAGGAATGTATGAAGGAAATTAGAAAAAACGTATGGCAGATGAACAATATAAACAAGCGAGGTGAAGCACCAGGGACGTGCAAACGCAAATGTTCCGTCAAAACGCAGCTAATGTCAAACGTGAAGACTAATGTTTTTAGGTTAGGTTCTCAGCCAATCGCCATCCGGGACCGTAAGATAATACAACACCTCTACCAGGGCGGACCATTAGAACAAAAAGGTCTACTACTTACTAACTGGGGAAGGTCAAACTCACAATGATGGTTGAGAGCTCACTTGAAGTACTGCTTCTACCAGCACAAAGGGCTATATTAGTGACGACTATCTTAATACCAATGTAATGCATTGTTGACAAAAAGACTTTGGGAGTTCCCTTTTTGGAAACACATGAACTCCAGATTATCTTCCCCAAAGATACTCAGGACTTTTTAAAAGACACTGGATCACTTGAGGGACAATAAAACTTATATGGGACACAATAGGTCATTTAGGCCCAATTGCACCGGTTACACTTAAATATAAGCGTCGCTTAAAAGATTAATTCCCATGGATACAAATTGTTACAAGAATTGTGTCCATGGCAATTGATTTTTTAAGCCACGCTTATTATTTAAGTGTAACCGGTGCAGTTGGGCCTTAGAGCCACAATCCAGTGGGTTAACGACTACACTCAAAGTTGACATGAACTTAATTTTGGTTTTAGTCACTAAAGTTTCAAATTATTGCTTGATTCCCCCTACCTGTATTCTTTGTTTAGTTTCCGAAATTAAGGCCGATGTGGATTGTTCAAGTTGTTGAATAGCAGATCCGGGTGGTCTTCCCCGACTTTTTTGGTTTGAAGAGCCACGTTGTGCATTTTTTAATAACGAACTTTGTTGGACAGTTTCAGCTTTTGATTGACTTTTCTGATTAGTATTTCTATCACTTTTTGTCGAATACCTTTCCATGGTGATTTCATCTCCCATCAGTCGTTGGCTAATATCATTGGGTAAAGGCCTGTTCTTTTGATGAACCAGAAGACTTTTACTTCTGCTTTCCATGTCTTCATCTTTATTCAGTAGCTGGTGGTGAACTTCCATTCCATCAATTTTTGATTGTGATACAGCCCGGGCTATTTCACTACCCATTTGGTATGGTTTTGTTTTAGCCATCTGAACTTTCCGTGAAACACTTTGTATTCGTGAGACAAGGTTTGGGACTGCTTGTCGTACACTACGCATGTTCAATTTGGTAAGACCCGGACTGAATGGTCTTACCATTCGTTTTGGCGGAAGTAAAGGTAAACCAGGAGGTGGTTTTAAAGTGGGTGGGAAAGTTGGTTTCATAATTTTTGCCGCATCATCTTCAGCTTTACCACGGACCTTAATAGCAGTTTTGATTGCTACAATTTTTCCATTTTCCAACTGCATGTATACACCTTTCGGTGATTTAAGTACAAGAACTTTTTGACCAGCTTTTAAAATAATATTGCTTTTATCGGGTTGGTTTGTAGGAATAACTACGTCAAGTGGAAGAGTCATTTCTTGGGCAGTCATTCCTTGCCTTTGCCAATGTTCTGCAGGTATCCATCTAGATGGTCGTTCTCCACCTTGTTGCATCGGACGTACTGAAGCAACAGGTCTATGGCTTCGAGCAGCAGCTGCAAGACTATAGGCAGGTTGTCTGGCTGCCTGTTTTTCTCTTTCGTATCCCTTTTTGGCAAGCCTTTTTTCTTGCAGCGAGAGTTGTTTGTCTTTTCGATCAACAAGCAGCGATTCATGTTGGAAAGGTGGCTTATTAAGTCGATTACCATAGATTTCTAATACCTTCTGTAGGACTATATCAATATAATTGTCTTTTACAAATGACCAGTCTTTTTCTTCTCCCTCTTCAGAATCATCGAAGCATAGTGTGCTTACATCTTTCATTGTTAAATGTGCATCAGGATTGCATTCATCAACCACCCGATCTGACATTCCTGAAACATTTAAATAATTGATAAATAAAAATTAGTTTGAATAATTTATTTGGTGAATACCTTGTTTATTAATTTGTCTGTCATATATCTTCTTTTCAAGGCAGTGGTCCATAACAAGACGATAAACAAAGCAAGGTTTTCTTTGACCATAACGATAAACCCGACAAACAGCCTGTGTGTCATGACAAGGATTCCAAGACGCATCCAAAACGACAACACGGTTGGCACCAACCAAATTAATTCCCAGAGAACCTGCTCTTGTTGAAACCAAAAAAAGATGTATTCTTGGATTTGAATTAAATTCGTTAATTAGTTTTTCACGTTCCAGGGCACTTGTTGAACCATCCAAACCTAAGAAATAAATTTTTATTAGCTTTTATTTAAAACACACAAGAAGCTAGTTGTTATAGAATATTAAGAAGATTTATGGAGCGAAAAAAGGAAAATGAGGTATAGAGATGAAGGAGTTAAAAGAAACTTACAACCAGGATGAATTTAGCAGTAAGTACAAAAGCACAGAGATTGAGTGGTATAAGCCTATATCTTTGGATTGGGAGGAATAACTTGGAATAGATCCAGGGAAAAAACGAATGGATTTGTAAGGATAGGTGCTGTAAAAGAAAAAGGAATTTCAGAATAAGAAGAAATCAAGAATAAATATATTTTAAAAATTTACTTACGGTAATAGTTTATATTTTTACACCATTTTTCTGTGTCCCCAGGAACAGTGTTCATCTGCAGGAACTGTTCAATAAGATCCAAGGTTATTAATGACTGACTAAACAATAGTAATCGGTCTCCAAGGGCAATACTTTCTCGTATTATACAAAACACCACTTCCATTTTGGCTGAATTTTCTATACAACCCGGTATGTACTCCTTCAGAAGTTCTATAGCCTAAAAAATTGAAAATGTCTCGGTTAACCTCTTAAATTATTTGGATTTGACTTCTTTTCACCATAGATAAGAGTATATCTAACATTGTTTTTGGGAATTGAACACTCCGTATACGGGGTGTCCCTGAAAGGTCTGTACAAAACGCTACTACATATAAAAATAACAAAATAATGCTTTTAGTGATGGGGATTGAATTTGGGATATGAATCTGTACACCTCCCCTGGACTTTCCTATACTAAAAATAAACATTTCGTTTTTGGTATTCAACAATAGTTCGCGAGGCAGCATTGGAAATCACTTGAATGCGAAGCCGGACGATCGCCACCAACCGACGATCCGTTTCTGTCATAGTCCAGCTTAAATCTTCAAAATTTACAAAGGCGGTTAAAATTCACGAAATTCTCATCAACCGTACATTTTAGCTATATGAATACTTTATACTGTGTGATAGACAATTAAATTTTGCATTCAATTATATAATAATATACAGGGTGTTTTATTTAAAATACCAAAGTTGCTTATTGCACTGTGAAAAGCAAACACTCTGTATACGTGATGTACATTTAGGAGAATCCAAATCTATATACTGAACAATTTTTATATTTAAAAACTTTTTTATATTTTGACTAATAAGAGCTATAGGAGCATCAATTTTCGATTTTCAAAACCTCGTAGAGGGCGCCACAGTGAAATTCTAGCATTCGTCAAAAATAAATGAAAATGTATATAATACCAAGTTGCATAAATGAAGAAAATTTAAACAAATTCGTGTGGCCAGTTTTTTGTAATAATTTTTCAAATATTTCAAATTTTTTGGAAGAGCGCCGTTGCGACCGTATTTTGATTTACTAAATAATTTTTTTTTCATGAAGCACCTAAAAATATGCGCCATAATTTAAATCATTACAAAAACATTAGAGATAATGAATTTATTCCATACTTTTTACTCACCCTGTAGGTAAGTTTGGTTAGATCCCAGTGGTCTTGAAATATGTGGTAAAATTTTGTACAGAACTTTCAAGGACACCTTGTATATTTATTATTAAAGCAAGCACGGAAAGATTTTATAGCTGTCTTATATCTCACAAGGGAATAATGAGAATTCTTCTTATTATTATTATGTTGTACAAAAAAAGGGGGGGGGGCAAGTTGGTTGTGAAAGTAACCCCCATCTTTTAGTACTAAAAAGAGTACTATAGCTAGGACAAATGCTTACCCAATCATATGGAATGCCATCTTGATTATCATCTCTACTTTTAAGCTCAGATACTTTAGGTGGTGGTGGCATTTCGGAAACAATTTTGATGTCTTCATCTTCTGTGCTCATAGCACGTGATGGTGGTTTAATCTCATTTTTAATATTTTCAAATGAAAACTTTGGAATAGGTTTTTCTTCGCCCAGTTCTTCTTTTTTAATTTCCAATTTGATATCGCTAATAATATTAATTTTTTTACCATCTGATGGAGGCTTCCCCAATAAATTTGGAAAAGGACTTCCAATTTTTATGTCACTTATTATATTAATTTTTGGTTTATTTTCAGTAACACCAAAACCTAATTCATTTTTTATTGGACTTGTAATGATATTGTTGGAAATAATTGGTTTTATATCGTCATCCTTTTTTATCCATGTTTGAGCCGAAGGTTTCATTTCATCATCTTTTTTTATCCATTGCGTACCATCACATGAATTTCCACTGTTAAACATATCACCTGACATGGAATTTTGATTGAAATTCTTGAAGTTATCAAAATATTCATTTGAATCACGTTGCTGTCCCCAAAAATTTTGTTGTTGATAATTTCCAAAATTATTTGTGTTTTGGGGAGGGGTATTTTGAGGGTAATTATTGAAATTTTGATTGTTTTGGGAAAAATTCCCAGAAGTTTTTTGATTTTCAGTAAAATTCTGATTGGGATAACTCTGTGTGTTAGACTGTGAAGATGTATTTTGCGTAAACGAATTCGTTGGTTGCTGTTGGGTGCAACACTGGTTTGCATTTTCCGTTTTGTTATTATAATATGGAGGTGGATTTTGCGAATAGGATGGGTTATTTGTAAATTGGGCATTATTACCCGTGATTGTTTGATTTGTAAATGGACGAGTAGAAGGAACATTTGTGTCTGCAAATTCAAAGGAAGAATTGGAGGAACTTGATGGTGGTTGCGAGGATAAATAATTAAAAGGTTCCTGTTTTGTTTTATTTTGTGAGAGGATTGGGTTATGTTGTTGTGATTGGGGTGGCCTTTGTTGGGGTGCACCGAGTTCACCTGTTGTGGCAGAATTATAAGGCGTCACAGAAGCTGCAGGTTTTGCCCCTTTTCTACCTTTTGGGGTTGAATTTCTTTTGGTATTACGTTTTGGTTTTCCCGGTACATCAGGTGTTGTGTTACTTGAATTGCTTGAAACTTCTTCCAAATCAATATCAACTGCTTCACCACCAGCTCGTTTTTTAAGAAAATTATAAAGAACATCAGGATGGTTCCAAATTTTACAACAAACAGCAAATGCTTTCAAGGGATTGGGTACCGTTTGTGCCCTAACCACTTCGTTCATGAAGGTATCATAGAGTTTCCGTTGAAAGGTTGTCATTCGGAGAAGAAGAACATGCTCTTCTTTTTGGGGTAAAGCTGTTTGAAGTACTTCATGTGATCTT
Source organism: Hemicrepidius hirtus (assembly GCA_963082805.1). Classification (NCBI taxonomy): domain Eukaryota; kingdom Metazoa; phylum Arthropoda; class Insecta; order Coleoptera; family Elateridae; genus Hemicrepidius; species Hemicrepidius hirtus. The sequence goes on along the minus strand of OY720166.1, from coordinate 24,368,537 downwards.
CGTTGGACAAAACCAAGTAATAATGAATGGAGAACGTGGGCACGATAACGCATCAGTTTTATATCGGCTTCAGTTGAATCAATACACTGTCCATTTTGGATGGGACGTTCGAACATATTGCAAAATTCTGTTTTATTGCCTAAATAATTGGGCCGGACAAAATCTACCATACACCAATATTCCATTAAGTTGTTTTGTAGGGGATAACCGGTTAGTACGACACGGCGTTTGGTTCTCATTTGTTTTAATGCTTGCGAAATGGAGGCATGAGAATTTTTTATTCGATGTCCTTCATCACATATTACTAGATCTGGTCCTGGTGTCACTAGGGCTTCATGTATATCTATAAATAAATGTATAGGATAAGTCAAAAGTACAGAAAATATTACAATAACATACCATCAAATAATTTCCTATTTTTATCTTCATCTTCTGGTTGGATCAAATGAGGTTTTCTTCGAGACTTTGGTTGTTTCCGTAAAGAAAGCAACCTATACTGTTCATAACCGATAAGTAAAACCCCACCACCACTTTTCCAAGCTTGAACAACTTTTGCACGAGCTGCAAGAGTTTTATGGCTATCGTTAAGGACGTGAAGGTTAAAAGTTCTCGGCCTCACATCGCCATACGTATGTAACGGACTGGTTGTATCATCTTCCTTAGGCAACCACATGTTGTACTCTGCTAACCAGTTTTGTAGCGTATTAATTGGCATTATACATAAAATTGTCTTAGCAGGTGTATGTCTTAGGAAAACATCAGAAAAACAAACAACTTGCAATGTTTTACCTAAGCCCATGGAATGTGCTAATATACAACCAAAACCCGTTGAATTTTCAAATCTATTAATACTTTCAACAACGTTGTCATATAAAAATCTTACACCACCAATTTGATGGGGTTTAATAATACGTGCAATTTGTGGCGCAAGATATATATCTGGTTCATTATCTGGATGTCCAATATTTATTGTAACACGTCCTTGTTCATCAGGTTGATTGAATTCATCATTTGTATGCATTCCAGAATTAGCAGGGTCATCTTCCATGTGCTCTTCCGAATTGGGTTCTCCTTCTGTTTCTGATACCACAATACAGTCATCGTCCGAAGATAGGTCGATGGTTGCAACCGGTGATTCTTTTGCTGTAAAATACTTTATTAAATACCAAAGGATTTCAACAACTATGCAAGCAAAAAATCAAAATATAAAATTGAACACTTCTAATTTGCCTTGCTGCTAGTTGTCTAGTTTTTTGGGGGTCCCATATCTTTACAATAGGGCCCTTACCTTTAAAATAGGGCTGACATTTTTGGAATAGTGTCTGTATCTTTAAAATAAGGTCCTCGTCTTTGGGATAGGACCCATAGTTTTGGAATAGAGGCTGTATCTTTGGAACAGGTCTCCTAGCTTTAGAATGGGGGCCATGTTTTTTGTTATTTTTGTTTATAAATTTTTAAATATTTTCTATACTACTTACGTTTTGATTTGGGCAATGGTTTTTGATATTTAAATTCTTCCCCTTCACTGTCCGTATCACTTGGTGGTCTTGAAAGCTGCATAGGTTTCTTTAGTACAGGTGCTATACTAACAGATGGAGTAAGTTGTCCTTGACTTGGTGGTCTTTTTACAGAAATTAAACTTCTTGGAGGTTGTTGTTTCAGTTGCAGTTGTTGGGGTGGTTGTTGTAGGTGATGCTGTTGTTGTAATTGTTGTAGAAGTTGTGTAGGTGGTGCAACTGATGGTTGTGGTTGTGGCTGTGGTGGTTGTCCCGGAGGACCTTTTTGCAATTTCACTAATTCAAATGGCCTTTTACCTATTTTCGTCATAGGTTTTGTTTCGCCATTTGGTAATTTTACTAATACTGTACTTCCTATCCTTGTCCCTGAGGTACCTACAAATGTTTCTGGTAAACAAAAGTTTAATTTCATTTCATTAAAATAAAAAAAATTAATAAGTGAAACATAAACATACCTGGTTTAGAGAGGCTTCCTCCTTGCAATAACGAAAGAACCTTGTTTTGCATCCGTTCTTGCGCAACTTGTCTTTGAACTTCACGAATAATCCTTTGTTGTTCTTGAACCCTTTGCAATCTTTCCATTTCCTGCCTTTGAGCTGCAAGTGTAGATTCATCTAATTTTGCTTCATCCATTACTTCTCTAATGTTACGTCTCATCATGCTTGCAGAAATGGCTCCTTTACGTTCAGCTAATCCATCGTCATCAGTTGTTTTTTTAGCAGGCATTACAGTAACTTCATTTTCGTTTAATGATTCTACCTTTTTTGGTTTTTCCCCCTTTTTAACAGTTTCAAAACTGATTTCCCCCATTTCTTTTAATTTTTCTTTGATGTCGTATTCGTAATCTTCTGTATCGGCACTATCACTTTCAGTTTTAATCTCCGTTTTGATTGGACCAGGTGGTGTTTTATCTATAAACGATTCTTCTACTAAATTATCTAAAAAACCAGTGTCATCCTCGAGACTTGATTCCTTTAAATTTGCTGCATCTCTTTTAATTGAAGCTATTTCATTGTCTAATTCACTTTCAGATTCGAAATCAGATTCTGATTCATACTCTGATAGATCTTCATCGCTAAGTACAGGAGCTACAGAAGGGGTGGGTTTAGGTTTTTCCGTAATTGAGATTTCACTTTGTCCTATTTTAAATTTTTTAGCAGAGCATTCTAGATTATCGTCTAGATTTCTTTTTAAATTTTGTATTTCTTCTTTGAAGGTACTATCTGCCTTCTCCTCAACCTTTTCTTTCTCTGTGGATTCATTTTGCGGTTCCACTTTATTTTTAGGCTTCTCAAGCCGTTGTATAGTAACATCGCCTAAATGTTGTAGAACCGGGTCCATCTCTTTTAAGCTAAATTTGCAGCTAACTGCTGCAGTGTGCTTTGAGTTTACTTACACTTCCATGCTGTGATTTCCATGGTAATTATACTAACGATTCTGGAATAAAGTTACGAAATTAGGGATAAAGGAAATTTGAATTTACCGCCATTTGTGGGTATTGTTTCACCGGTAATGTAAACATTGGGGCTATTTAGGCTAATTTTGGGTTATCCTATATTTCAGGCACGGTTTTACTATCCAAATTGTATGTTAAATTTACCTGTACTTGTTATAGAAAGGTGTAAACACAAACTCGAGCAATCCATCATGGGTTGTTAAGAAGAAAATTCACAACTACACACACACATAACATTCGATTTACATGGCAGAACGGAAACGTTTTGATACTTCACTACAAGTTTATTTAAGATGTTTACGTTTGAACAACGAATAAAGTCCGGTCTTTTAGTTTTTTTGACACAATCACTAATCATTAAATACCAAAATGGCAATATATTCGGCCTAAGCTAATTTCCTTTAACAATAAATTTTATCGATAGGGGCGCTGACATCTGAAATAAAATTATTTTTATTTTTACGACTATTCTCGGTAAATGTGAGCTACCATACGCGCATGTCTGCTCTCTCGTAAGCAATCGAACCCGAATTCTTAACGTAGCTATCATTTTTATTAATCGTATTATATCCCATGTTTGCCGCTCAAATTTGGTTTGAGTTCTCCTAACCTAACTTTGTACTGTCATAAACTTTTCTTTTGTAAGGGATATTTATTTGAAAAACCATGGAAATTGAAGAAAATCTTGAAGGTATGCCTGATGAAAATCGTATTTTAGACGTGGAAAGTGTTGAGGATAATCCAGAAGTTTCTTCAAGTGAAGAAAATATTTTACATGAAGATGTGACAAATGGTTCGATAGCTGTACCAGGAACAAGTAGTGATAATGTTCGGGGCAAAGAAAATTTACCACCTGAAAAGAAAAGATTAGTCAAGTTACCATTGTCTCGAATAAAACAAATTATGAAAATGGATCCAGATTGTACGATTATTGGTCAAGAAACAGTCTTTCTTGTTACGAAGGCCACGGTAGGTTTAAATTCATCAATGGTGCTTATGGAATTTTAAACTCATGTGTTTTAACAATTTTTTGGGAACCATAGGCGGCCCTGATGAATTTAGTTTTTGTTTAATACTAACTGTTATGTTGTTAAGATCCAAATTGGGAAATTTTGTGTAAAAGTGTAGAATTGTTTGACTTCTAAGTTGACCATGAAAATAGGGAATTTTGTGTTAGTTCGTTGTTCAATTAGAAAAATTTCGTTCGCGCCATTAAATTTGTCTCAAAAAACGAGCTGGAGAATGTGCCCTCAGTTTTCTCCTTACGACAATAGCCACCGAGATAACTTTGCTGAAGTTACATTCGAATACCCTATACGGGCAATTAATATGAGACACACTGTACATATGTGCTATACTTTGTTAAAGCCAACATTATTTCCAATCAAAAAATTTAAAAAAATACAGGGTGTTCCATTTAAAAATAAAAAGTTGGCACCATTTCTTGCTAAACCGGAAGTGCCATAAAAAATAAAATTTCACATTCTAAATGAGCATAAAAAATACTGAATCTTTCCTCATTTAACCAATTTTCCATCTCCAAACGTAACAAAGTTACCAATGCCCAAGTAACACGGGACGTCCTATGGACGTCCATTTTAGGTCCATATTTGGTACATAGCGTCCATGGACGATTATGGACCGATATGGACGTACAATGGACGTCCGGTACTGTACCACCACAGGACGGTATGCGTATCAGACAAATAGGACGTCCATAGTACGTCCATAGGATGTCCATAGGATGTCCAAAGGACGTCCATAGTAGGTCCATGTAACATGTTTAAATAAGCGTCCGTATATGGACGTTTTATGGACTCAATTCTAGAAAATCTAGACAGTCGTCGTTGAGAACAGAAGCGTGACGCGATGTCATGTTGGCACATTGTGTTCTGTCATTCCGTTGTGAATTTAAAAGTTATTTCACTGCAGACAGGTAAAGTGGTATCTACTTATTTTCAGATATAAGTGAACTGCCAATAGAGGAAAAAACGCCAAACCCTCCCCCCATTTGTAATTATTTTGTATAATACCTATACTTTTTTATATAAATCACAAAGCTTTCTTATTTTTACTCAATAAAAATAGTAACATTACATTTGTTTAATTAACATCCAATATAAATCCATATTATGTCCATAGAATGTCCATAATACGTCCGTATGGACATCCAATGTACATCCAAAGGACGTCCATGTACATCCATAGAACGTTTCTTGTACATCCAAAGGACGTCCAATGTACATCCATAAACGTCCATGTATGGACGTATTATGGACTACATACTTGTGCCATATGGACGTCCATTGGACGTACATTGAACGTCCCATGTATCCGATATGGACGTCCGAACATCCATAAACGTATGTACAATGGACGTCCATTGGATGTACATGTGTTACTTGGGTGGTGGATAACTTAAAATTGTCACCCTGTATACAAGCTACACATAATTATCACAGAGATCAACAATATTTTGATAGGGTTTATTGGTTGAGAGAGGGCTTTATAATCGAAAGTACCGCGTTCAGTTCTCAAAATTTTCATTCTCACTAGAAAATGTAGATGTAACTCTAGGCTAAGATATATGAACGGTTTCAGTGCCAGAGTATATGGACAGAGTGTAGCTAGTGTTTTTGCCATACAGGCTCCGATAAAATTTTTATTCCCTTGAATAAGTCTTGCATTGAAATGCATTCATTTTGATTAATTGTTTTCTTTTTTTTAGGAAATGTTCTTGGAATATTTGGGAAAAGAAACAGGTAAATACACTCATATGGCAAAACGTAAGACTGTATTAAAACGTGATGTGGAAGCAGCCATAGATAGCATCCCACATTTATGTTTTCTAGAAGGAGCATTAGAATAAAAAATTAGCTTTGTAAGTTTTTCATGTAAATAATATATTTATACTGATTCAAATAAACATTTAATTATCTGAAGCATTTTTTTGTTAATGTCACGATCACATTAAAATTTCAGCATGCACTACCTAGTAGAAACCAAATTGCGTATAATTTCATTACATGAAGTTATAAACAGTCTTGGTGGTTGATAATGAATCATTTATTGGATTTCTTATTCCTACGTCGTGTATTTTGAGAAGCGTCCTGGTTTCCGTATAAACTATTCAATAAATTTTCAAGATCTGGAGGCCTTTCATTTCGCGGGGAAGAACTATGACGACGAGTTTGTCCATTTTGTTTACCTAAGGCAATTCGGTACTGAACATGATGAGAATCGGGTCGCAAGTGTTTCAAACTATCTTTTTGACATCCAGCCCATTCTGTTATATCGTATACTCCGCCTTCCATACACGCATAATAATGCCAAAGAAAACCTAAACAACGGGCTTCTGCCCATATGTCACCTTCTCTAGCAGCATGGTGTATTTTACATGTTGCACAATTACGAGCAGCATAACTTGGTCGATCAATTTTTATTCGTTTATGTCTTAAACCACACGCACTGCAACGTATAGTATTTGCAGCTGCTTCTACTTTTTTCTGAAGTTGAGCTAAAAGTTCTGTTAGTTCACTCCAGGCTTGTTCCACTTGTGCTGATTCAGCCACCCCTAAAAAAAGAAAATAGGTCGAAATGCGTAACTAATACAGGATGTGCCAACAAAATGCCCTCCAGCACCCCCAATCAATTAATACAGGGAGGATAACAATAATGGTGACAGGACAAAATGGTCTTCCTATTAATGTGCAAAATTTTTAATGGAGTCACTCTATACAAAGATCTGCAAACTCTTACCTCTATCATAAGCAGCTCTTCTATCTGGTTCACCGATCATATCAAAAGCATGTACTAATATTTTAAAAGCTTCTTCAGCACCGGGTTGTTGATTTTTGTCAGGATGTACAAGAAAAGCTTGTCGTTTATAATATCTCTTTATATCATCGTCTGTACATGTTGGAGTGACGCCTAATATACTGTATGGATCTTTTCCTTTACATGCCAATAATCTTTTCATAGCTTCTTCACCAGTAGCAGGCATTGTAATGTTATGTTGTAATCCCGAGTGTAAGAATGTCCGACTGGTTTCTTCCGGTTCCCTTTTCTTTGAAATCTTTTCCCACAGCCATGTTAAAAATCGAATACGGTTTAGAATTGCCAATGTTGTTTCCAGAAATGCTGCCCATTGAATTACAAGCCATTTGCCAAAGTTGCATACCCTGTAAATTAAAAATGTAATTAAAAATAAGCAAGGCTTAATTATACGAAAAGTAATATACTGGCTGTTTCAAATTCAAAGGCAACCATGGGGATCTCGCATATTATGAGAGATAGAGGGTAGGTTTAAATCCGACACTTTTACAGGATTTTATGCCGCAAAGAAATTTAACCCAACTGCATCCGTTTCCATATTATGGAGAAAAATCTAAAAAAATTGATTTCCGTTTTTTATTTATAACTTTGTTATTTGAAAAAATATTGGAAAACTATAAGTACATTCTTAGGACAACTTTTTGTTCTCTAGCGGCTGAGGGTATTTAATTTTTCGTAAAACATTTTGTTTTTTTTAACCCTCATCAACATTTTTATTTTTTATGGATGCCATGTTACATTTTTATGTTATTGGGTTAAACTTCTTTATGGCATATTTTTATCCACAAAATTTTGAAATAGTTCTATATTTAAACCTACCCTCTACCTCTTTTAATAACCGAGATTTCCAGAGTTGCCCTTAAATTTGAAACACCCTGTATATGGCGATCTTAGCATTTTATTTTCAGTTTTAGTTTTTATTTTATACAGGGTGTTAATACTAAGTCGTTACACCCGAAAATGGCAGTTAGAACTCATTAAAACAAACAACTTTTTTTAGTTCCAATTTTTGATTTGGGGCCTCTATTCGTAGTTATTGGATTTCTTTTGTTTTTTAACAATCGTTCATTTCAGGGAGTATTTCAAAAAACGAAAAGGTTTTCAAAATGAGCTTACGGTTCTCTACAACATTTGTATTTACAGTTATTTTATATTTTTTCAAATAACAAAATGGCGGCCGATCAAAAATTTCAAATCACAATATTTTGATAACCACCCCATAGATTTTTGAAAATATATTTTTTTTTAAATCGTCAAACTATCTATTACAACATTTGTCTAAAACATTTTCTTCTATCTATGCAAAAAAGAGGTCTTTAATTAAATTACAGAAGAGCATGTGTAAAGTATCGACGAATTAAAAACAATTTAGATCGAAGTAGCTTTTTGCTATTAAAAAATAAAACAAAAGAACATTTAGATTAGTGCACAAAACTGAACGAGATACGTTTCAAAATGAATAATTATCAAGACACTGAACTTCGTGACATCCTTTTGGTTTTCGGGGAGGCAAGGCGCAATCCACAGGAAGCTCGAAGAATCTATCGGAAAAATACCGAAATCGCCATCAACCAAGTAGCCAAATTTTTAGAAAAATTTGCAGATGTTTATCAGAGTCTGGTTCAGTGGCGGATTTGGGGGTGAAGCAAGTGAGGCACCGCCTCATAGCCTACAGGCAATAATTTTTTTTTTTTTATAAAGAAATAGAAAATGGTCATATTTATTTCTCTACGATTCTAGATATAAGTTTTTGGTCAACGCGCTGAACGTAAACTTAAAGCAAAGAGTATATCTATTTTTATTTGTTATTTATATGCGTTTTATTAAGTCTACTGTATCTGTTGTATAGGCAACTATTAAACAGTATTGCACTCTGCATACATGCTCAGTGCGAGAGGCGATCATAACAGCCGCCGCATAAAATTGTAATTTTAATGCTATGCATCCTTTTTCACTCCTATTTGTTTCTCTTTAATTCTTACGATGTCTCTTGAGGCGAAAAGATCGGTGCCTCTCGTTGTAGTTCGTTTCCAATTCTATGCTTATAGAGGCGATTGTTGTAGTAGCGGAAATATCGAAAATGTGAAATTATTATTTTTACACAAATATACAATTTAGCCCCATATTAAAAAAATTGAAGTATAAAAAACAAATTATTAGATTTAGAATATAAAACATAATTTAGTAATGAAGATTTTGTTTGTGCTACATATTGCATTAAAATTATGTTCGTAGACTAAAATATGAACATAAAATAAATACACTAGGTATATAAAAGTTTTTTATTTTCGCCTCACATGAATTTTGTCCGAGATCCGCCACTGGTCTGGTTGTTTTGATCCAACAATTAGTGAGAATGCTAACAGATTTCGTCGAATTATTGCACTTGAAGATGCTGTCCTTGATATGGTTGAACATGACCACTGTAATTTTTGCTGTAATTTAACCGTAATTTATCTAAAATATGGCTACTTGGTTGATGGCGATTTGGGTATCTTCTCCGATAGATTCTTCGAGCTTCCTGTGCATTGCGCCTTGCCTCCCCGAAAACCGAATGCATGTCATGAAGCTCAGTGTCTTGATAATTATTCATTTTAAAACGTATCTCGTTCAGTTTGGTGCACTAATCTAATTGTTCTTTTGTTTTATTTTTTAATGGCAGAAAGCTACTTCCATCTAAATTGTTTTTAATTCGTCGATACTTTACACATGCTCTTCTGTAATTTAATTAAAAATCTCTTTTTTGTGTAGATAGAAGAAAATGTTTTAGACAAATGTTCTAATAGATAGTTTGACGATTTACAAAAAAAAATATTTTCAAAAATCTATGGGGTGGTTATTAAAATATTGTGATTTGAAATTTTTGATCGACCGCCATTTTGTTATTTGAAAAAATATAAAATAACTGTAAATACAAATGTTGTAGAGAACCGTAAGCTTATTTTGAAAACCTTTCGTTTTTTGAAATATTCCCTGAAATGAAGAAGATATTACGATTGTTAGAAAAACAAAAGAAATGCAATAACTACGAATAGAGGCCCCAAATCAAAAATTGGAACTAAAAAAAGTTGTTTGTTTTAATGAGTTCTAACTGCCATTTTCGGGTGTAACGACTTAGTATTAACACCCTGTATAATGACGAGGGGGTGTGGTAAATTTGTCTTTTAATCATTGTAGCGCTAGGTGGCGCTATTTCACTTTAATGTCAATTTTTAAAATCCACGTTTCTTTCAATAGAATTAATAGCAATTTCTTTTCCAAAATACCAAAAATAAGCCTACCCAGTAACTATACAGTCACCTACTGTGAGAGGGTTAAACATCCGGTAACAAAGTATCAGTTACTGAGCTACAAGTACACTTTCTTGTGGAGCTACGGTACATATACTTTTAAAAATATACACATAGACAAGTGTTGACTCTTCCTGCATGTTTATCATAACATAAACATGGAAGAGAACCCATACAGTGTGTTTTGCTTTGCACGAATACAGTTACAATAATTTTTTTGTTTCTTTGATTAAAATAAAAAGTTGAGTGTCTAGCGTAGATAATAACTTGGTTTCAAGTAAAGTTATAGTAGCGATTAAGATTCAACAAAAAAGTTGTTTCAAATTGTAAAAAGATCCCACATACAAAGTTTCGCTGAAAAAGTTATATTGTATTCAAGGTAATAGGCTTGTTCGTTTGTCTGCACTAAACTGCATGGAACAGGAAACAAACAACATGCTATCTCTTTTTAATGCACCAACGCCGTATGTAACCATCTTTTTCTGTTTCCTGTTCGGAGCAGTTTAGTGCAGACAAACGAACAAACCTATTGCTTATATTTACAATATGTGATGTTCAATTGTTTTTCTAACAATGCCAAATTATTCAAATTAAAATGCATAAGAATTTTCATTTTTTCCATTTTTTCAACAATCTTATCATAAGCATGACTGTGTGACTGCTGTGACACATGAAATCAAACACACTGTATATGAGGTGTCTCATACAAAATTATCAAAACACGAAAATAGGAAAGAATATGTTCCCAAAAATCTAACAGCATAAGATATCTACTACAGTACATAGTAGGTAAATAACACAAAAAAAATGTTTGAGCCCCAAGACTCCAAATTGAATACTGCACCTGTGCTCAACGTGTCCAGTAAATATTTCGTATACGTATACTAAACAAGCTATAAAAGTAAAGTAAAAACTGGACCGCAATTTTAATATCACATTATGAGTAATAATAAGTGGTACCCCAGAAAAATGGTAGGTCCTTGAGAAGGCAGGGGAAGGCAAAACAATCAGTTCAGGTGCAACAGGGTCCAGTCAATTTGAACGCACAAGTGCAGTTCGGAAGCTTGATTTTAGGTAACTCTGCATTTATTTGAAAGATTAATTAATTCTAAAGGTATTATAAATTTAAAGCTACGGTATGTTAATCTGTTACGTAAGAGTTACAGGTAGAAGTTCAATAGTTTTAATAATATTATGATTCACTTACATATCACGGCTTAGATGCACACTAAGACTGCAGATATCGGAAATTAGATGAACCAACCATAAACAAATAGATACAAAAAATTTCCACCAGCCTGGCACGTATTGTTTGATCTTTTGACCAACAATGCCTGTAAAAAATAAATATTAAACTAGATAAAAATAATTATTAATACAATAGACAATAAAAGTACACCTACCAAAAGGAACATGACTTTCGCGTTTACGAATTCTTTGACTGCGTTTTCCTGGTGGGGGCTTATCTGTACCAAAACCATCAGAACTTTTTTTAGAATTTAATTTACTCCCTTTTCGAATTGAAGCTTTGGTGATATTTAAAGTATCATTTTTATTGCTTCCTGAATCGGTATCCTCGAAATCTGTGCGCCTTGATTTTTGTTGATTTATTTTCGAGGAATTTTTGTTTATGTTGGTTTCTTCAGTTTTTTTGCTTCTTCTTGTATCCTCTTCATTTAAATCACTACTTGAACCATTTACATTATCCAATGAAGCCCATTTACGATTAAGTTGGTTTGATTTACCGTTTTTAATGGATTTTTCGTTTGTTTTTGCATTTGAAATGTTTTTATCAGTTTTTATATCTGAACTGTTTAATCGATGGGAATTATTTAATTTTTGTGCCTTTTCGTTTTTTGAAATTTTTTTATTATTATCTTTCTTTTGTTTAGGATCCTTAATGTCAGATTTCCCTGATTTAGTAGTCACTTGCGGGGCTGATTTTGTAAGAACATCCGAGTAACTTGGACGCATTGGTTTTACTTCTGCAACCATTCTTGGTTTTTTTGTATCTCGACTAAAGTGAAAATTAAGGATTTCATCATTTTTTTCGGGTTCCTGAACATGAGGTTTGGAATCTTCGAATACTTGACTGAAACAATCGACTTCTGGTTGCATTTCAAATATATTTCCAATACCTTTTGATGTCTGTGTGTTACCAAAAGGTGAATATGTACCGCTTGTGTTTGGCACCCAATTACCAACTACATTTTCTATCAACTGTGTTGGCGAATTGGTTAAGATCACATTTTCATGATGATTGTTGGCAGTTGGATGAATATTATGGTTCAAATTCATGTCTTGTGAAACAAAATATCTATAATCAGATTGATACAAACCTCCTAAATCCTGCATATTTTTGTTCGGAATATTTTGATTCTGAAACATGTAATTGTTGGTATCTGTTGGTTCAGGTCCGTACAGATTTGGTTGAACATAATTATAAGCTTGTTGAGTATACTGGGGTAACTGTTGATTTATGGAGTATATCGGCTCAGAATTATGCATTGAAGCCAGATTGTATTGTAAATACGGATTTTTCGGAATTTGATTTTGTGGAGCCCATGTATGATGTTCGGAAGGACTTGGTGGAGGTGTGAATCCAAGCTGAATGTATTGTCCATCTGGATTATGCATTCCTGAAGTCATATTTCCAATTATTTGCTCCATAGCAACATTCGAAGATCTTCGATTTGAATCGGTCATTTTTATAGCAGTGTGGTAAAACAACTGAATGATTTTAATGGTTATAACTTTAACATACCACAGATATCATTATTTACCTATAATAAATAAATGAAAATTATACATTTTCTTTCTTTTGTGGATGTTTATTGTAATAACCTGATAACAAGAATATTCATTGCACTGTATAAGATTTTTTTCTAAAACCTGATTTACAGTTTGGGATATTATCGGTAATTCCCCTATTCCTATTTATTTTTCTTCTTGGTGTGAAATTTGAATTCATTTGTTTCTTATAATAGCTATTGCTCAACAGATGGCGCGGGTGATGCAAATTCATTTGAAATTCGCAATGTTATTGTACAGGATGTTAAAAAATTAAATAAAAATATTATAGTATCCTAAAACTTTAATTAAGACTTAAAAAATTCGTATGACCGTATATCGAAAAAAAAACCTTCCTGAGAGCTACGGTCCCCTAAATGGGTTCGAAAAAGATTTTATTTGGGGGATTATCTGGAGAACGGTGAAGAATAAAATTATGAAATTTTGTATGTGAGCTTATTTTGATATCCTTAATTTATTGGTGAAAACATGTGAAAATCAATTTTCCAAATCAGTTATACAGAGGTGGTTGTATAGGGGGTTGGTTATTCAGTTTATGCGACATGTTTTTTAAATTCTGATTTAAATTAAAAATTACCTACCACTACTACTTTTTGTGCAGAAAGCTGTAACAGCTTTCTGCACAAAAAAAAATCCTCTTGGAAAATGTCAAAAAATCGAATTATTTAGTACAATAAAAATGTTTTTAAAGATAACAGTCTTTAGCTACGTTTTTATCGAAAACGGTTACGTTTATCAACATTTAACAGAAGTATCTACTACTAGTACCATTTTTGTGTAGTAGGCTATGATAATTATTATTTTAAAGCAGAATTTGAAACAAACTCCGCGTAAAACGTTATGGTGGAGTTAATCACGACTCCCCATGGACGCAAGTTCCTCCTATATGCCCTTAAAGCTTAGGATGCTTTTTAAAATTCAACATCCTGTATAATATGTATAATTTAAAGCAATATAAATTCAAAACAGGGAATTTAAATTTTATTTTTGATTTCAAGGCACTTGCTCATTTCCCCCTAAACCGTAAGTGAAAAAAATTGAAAATAATTTTCAGTTTTACCTAATTAGTTTATTTTTGCATGCCCCCCCCCCTCCACTTTATTATAGTAATGTAATAGTGGTAATGATTTAGTTGCCGTATGCTTTACCCATGATATAAATTATGCGATTTGGATTGTTAAACATTTCTTGAGTTGAGAAATTATAAATTTACTGGCTAAGTGTGAATGCCTCTCCGTACCTTGAACAGGAATTGTGTTTTAACAGAAAAATCGACAACAAGCTGAGTACATGGACATCTTCGAGTGTTTGATGAACACAATTTTTCTAGCACTGTTTTGTCTTTTGTTGCTTCCTGGAAAATTTCCTTTTCAAACTTATAGTCTCGGAAAATTTATTTTCTCATAATCGTGTTCACACTTCCATGTGATACTTGTTTGTTTGTACCTGTTTCTTCATATTTGATTGTCCGGTGCGGTATAACTATTATAAAAAGTACCTATTGGAATGAAAGACAAGTAGACATTTTATCATGAATTTTTTTTTATCTAAAATTATCTCTAATGATGGACTGAAGTACTGCTTGAAGACAGGGCATGGAAGTGAAGCTTTATAACAAAACAATTATATAAGTAGGTATGTACCTAAATGTAATCTATTTTGGGGAAGTTTAAATAGTAGTCGCATCATAGAAATATGATGTGGAACAATACGTAACTATGAAGCGGCAATAGGAAGGAAGTCTTTTAGTACCTACTAGTCGAATCTAGGACAAAAAAACCCGGACAGAAGAATCTGCGGAGTAAAACTCCTCCGACAAAAAAACGAGAATAAAACAGATACAAATTAGCTGGGTTTTATGGACGGGTATTATTAGATATTGTTGAAGGTATTCATAAATTATGTAATTATGAAACATCTCCTATGGGAAGAAATGCTAGACCATCGAACATTAAGGTTTATTCTACCAGCATGCCACAACATTCTATGATCGCTTCATCCTGTCTGTACCGCTGGTCCAGCCCCATTTCCAGGCAAATTCAGTTTTGCACCAGATCGATAATTATACTAAATGAATTATGACTATCCACAACACTCTAATAATTTGTTGGTAACTGTTTTATTCGTGTTTTTTTTGTGTCCGGACGTTGTTGATCCGGGGGATTTTCTACCCGAGGATTTTTTATTGGGGGGTTTTATGTCCGAGGGATTTCTGCCAGGGGGATTTTATTCAGGAGGTTTATATCCGGGGAGTTTTCTGTCCGGGGGTTTTATGTCTGGGACGTTTTCTGCCCGGAGGATTTTATGTTCTGGAGGTTTTCTGCCCGTTGCGTTTTATGTCCGAGGGGTTTCCTACCCGGGAACTTTTTATCAGGGGGTTTTTTGTCCGAAGGGTTTCTGTCCGGGGTTTTTTTATCCGGGGGTTTTATCTCCGGGGGTTTTATGTCCGGGAGGTTTTCTGCCTGGGGGATTTTATGTTCGGGAGGTTTTCTGCCCGGGGGGTTTTATCCGGGGGTTTTATGTCCGAGAAGTTTCTGCTCGGGAGTTATTTATGCGGGGGTTTTATGTCGGAGGCGAGGTCGGGGGGGTTTCTACTCGAGGGTTTGTTTATCCGGGAATGTTATGTCCGGTTTTTTTTAAACAATACCTGATCAAGAGCGATTATATGGAGCTGAATAAGCTACATTTGAGCTACTTGGGCTATATACCTACGATGCGAACGTCATCTTTGGAAAATATGTAAAACACTAGGTTCTGTGTAACATACGAGAAGAAGCATTCGCAGCCCAAAGTTCGCAGCCAAGAGACGTTTGGTGTTCCCTTTTCAGAAACACACGAACTCCAGGTCATCTCCCCAAGGACATCCTGGACTTATCAAATATACAGGACTACTTGAAGGAGAATAATATTCACACGGGGCACAATAGGACGGTCAATTCTGACCGCAGTGCAATGGGCTTAACGATCACACCCAAGGGAAAAAATACATACGACATCATTGCACGTTAAAAATTGTCAGAAACAGTGTGGTAGGTGTATTTCCTGTTGTTGGTGTTAAGCCATAGCAGCACAAACAATCAGAGGTTAAAAATGAAACTGTGTTGAAGCATGCGTTGTCGTATGGTCTTATACATAGGCTGTTACCTAAAAGACAAGTCAAGCCACTTCATTATTTTAAATTTTGGACGTTTTGGACAGCTTGTATATCAGGTTTTGGGTTACGCGAATTAGTAAAAGCTTAGGTTGTTCATATAATGGAGAGATTAAAGTAAGGAGACACTTTGGAGAGATGCCGAATCTCTCCATCACTTTTGTTTAATTATCATCTCACCAGAAACCGAGTTTTGTTTGTTTGCAAAAGTATTTTCGATATTTCATCAGGCTTGATTGTTTTTCAGTTTAGGATATCCTAAGGGAAATTAAGAGAAATTGATTGGTTTGGTTCACACACAAAAAATTCTTTATCTGACCGAGGACAGATGGCAAATTTATTTTATATTCATTTCAGGCGCGTATTCAGGATTTTTTTTTGGGGGGGGCTGGTGAATTTTTTTTATCAAAGTAGGTAAGCTTAGCTAATTAGACAGATTCATTACTAAATTGTAGAAAAAGTTGAAAACATGTTTACCTACCTCTACTCTAGACTCTACTATACACTACATATAATAAAAAAATAATATTAGTCTAAAACGAAAATTGAAAATTTAAATCACAAAGTTAAGCCTTCTTGGTTTATCACTTTCAGCAAATTTGTCAATTACGGCATTGTCCGAAATTTGAATGTTCCTATGAATATATATACCATCTGTACCGTACAGATGGTATCGGTACATACTTACTGGTTTATGAATGCAAATTCTAGCTTAAGGATTTTCAAGAAATATTTGTGTAAAATTGCAAGGGTAGGTAAGCAAATAGCAGCTCCTGTCCCCAACAAAGTTCCTTCTTGGAAATTTCTAGTTGACCAACTGTAGGACCAAGCACATTAGCAGGTATACGCATCCATCTAATCCGTTAACCTGTTAGGGTTACTATTAGGGATTATAAAACTATTTACTTAGCCCAAATTGAAAACAGATGCCTATTGAATATTCCAAGTTCAGTCTACCTGTCTGAGCCGGATGCTTAATAAACATGCAAAACAGCATTTTTTCTAAATAAAAATTTAATATAGGTATTATTTGCAGCAATACAAATTTTATTATAACTAACGAGATATTTCGGGGGGGGCTGCAGCCCCCTCAGCCCCCCCCCTGAATACGCGCCTGATTCATTTACCTATAAGATCGTTGAAATTTTTAACGATTACGATTGCATTAGATTTGTATGTAGGTGCTACGAGTCTTAAATAACTTTCCATGTGTTACTTGCATTTATAATTAATAATGTTAGCAATCATGAAGGGTAATATTATAATTTTTTTGTAATAATTTCGTGATTTATGAACACGTTTTTTTTAGGTTAACAAGAAATGTAACACTACATAAAACATTCTTGGTTTGTTAAAACTGTATCTGTATTAGAGATATGTAAATTTCTATTTATAGCTAGTATAATTAATATAATCGACCAATTTATCATTATATTAATCTAAATGACATAATTACGGCGTACAACATCCTCTATACATTAGGTGGGTGGTCTGCTTGTACCTAATTGCATATAATTATAATAAGAACTTAACAGGAGGAGTATATGATGTGCAAAAAACCCTCCAGCACACGCATTGCATTTGCGGCTTCTTTGTACGAATGCTCGGTTAACGCCAAATGTGCTGTATATAGAATCAGAACGTTTAATTAGGAACACCCTTGCACAAAAACAGCGGAACCCCCTTAGACTTACGTATAGGGAAGGCGCCACTTTCTTGGCGCCTCTTTTTTTCGATTTGTCGAAGTATGGTATAAAAAAATAAAATGTGCTTTTACCATATTGTAGATTTTTCAACGAATATAATAGGTACATTCAGAAAACTCCCGTGACGTTTAATGCGTCAAATGCAAAATTCAGTTGATTAACAAAAAAAATCCCTACTAGCTATTAGGAATCAAGGCCCCATTTTCAAAAATTTATAGCGATTTTTATATTAGCCAACTAAATTTTTCATTTGACACATTAAACGTCACGGGAGTTTTCTGAATGTACAGCTCGACCAAGCTTACAAAGTTGAAAGGGGGCGTGGCCGGCGCTGTTATAGTTTTCCAAAGTACAGTCTTAGGGGGCAAATTTAAATAATTGTAAATACTTTTCATTCGAAGAAATCCATGACCTTCCGAATGATATTTCTGGCTTCAGAATCTTCCTCGATGTAGCATTTACACTTAACAGATTTTAAACGTGAAAACAATCTGACAAACACTGAAATTATTAAAATTTCAAACGTCAATTGAATTTTTTCAGTGAATGTACTTTTGAGTATAATTATTTGCTATTGGTTGACGTATTGTCGTGCATTGTCTTTCAAAATTTAGTTGACATATTTTCCGGAGCATTTGTAAGCTTGGTGGAGCTTTAGTATACATAATTGTTGAAAAAATTCATGGCATAGTACTGTTTGCAGATAGCGTTGACAAAACTTAAATTGGGATTGCTTTAAAAATATTACGGTAGGGAATTTATTTAAATAAATTAGAAAGTTTTCATACTTAATTAATTTATTTATCTTATCATACCTTCGAAGTTAGGAAAATTGATGATTTTTTGTTCATTTAAGAGCGCACAGAAAAAATAGAAACATTCACGAAAGTGCCTTTTACGGGGCTCGGAGATTTTGATAGGTAAACCCTCTTGCCCGGGATAATTTCACTTCGACTTGTTACGTAAATTGTTATTAATTTTTTTTATAGACATTCTTGTCAATTCATTTCTGTATATACCAGGAAATAAAATTGAAGCGTGATTATCAATTAAAATTTTTGTTGTAGACTGTACATTTTTACATCTTTAAAAGAAGTGTTCTAATGCTATCATTTTTGTAAGTACTTAACGTGTGCATTCTGGGCGTCGTTCTAAAAATTAAATTTTAATGACATCATTAAGTGGACATAAAATTTTAGTTTTTAATGCTCGTTTTAAAGTTTCCGTTTAATATCACTTAAATTCCTTTTAAGCTTTCGCAAATTGTATATAATTATTATTTCGAAGAATTTAAAATAAAAGACTTTTTTTTTCGTTTGAATGGCTTGAATTCTAACACACTTTCATTAAATATTCTTGTGTAAATAAAGATTTTAGTATGTAAATGGGATTTGTCAGAAGAATTTGCATCTTTATTTTAATATTTGTAATGTAAATGAAGCATCGGCGCTTAGTCAGTCAGGGTTTACTATGGAATATGAATAGCAAATGACCGATAATCTGGAAATCAAAATGCAATTAATCAAGGTCTCCTACATTATTAGCATATACGGTCTAGATTGCATAATTTACTCGTTATTCATTGCCTTAAATATGATGACCGATGGTAAACTGATTACGGTGCTAAATGATTACTACCCTTGTGTAAAGAGCAAATAATTGATCATTATTTTTAAAAATAAACAGGCTGTTCTATTTATAAAACATTTTAAAATTGAAAATGCTGCACATTTCAAACAACAGTATGTAGGTATATTCAATTCAATTTTGAAATATCTGGGGGATAGCACATGCGATTTTGTCTATCAGTACCTACCTACCCAGAAAAAAGATAATATGATGCATCCAATTTTTTAACAGTGTCTGTAAAAAACGTTTTGGAAGAAATTAAATAATTTGGCAATGACCAAACGAAATTTCAAAACTGAAACACTAAATTAGTAGAATAGAGTAATCTTCGTTTTATTTAAATAATAAAGTTGTAACAAACGCCCGGTATATTCAACTTCAATTTTAAAATATCTGGAGGGTTGTACACAATCTTAAATAATATTTAATTGCGATAATTCTTTATCCTGTAGAACTAAATGGTCTTTGAAAATATGTCCTAAATTATTGGAAAAAATTGAATGATTTGGCAACATCGCAATCGAATTTTAAAGACGAAATAGGTTGGAACAACAGAAGATTTCACTGTTCTGTTCCTTTTTGTAGCTTTCACAAATTCATTTAGCGCTTTGGATTAATCCCCATTTGTATCTACCATCATTTTTCTTTACATTTGTCTGCGCTATTTCGCTTTATAAAACCGTCTTTCCCCGTGATTTTTTGTCTCAGTTTATTCTTCCAGTTCTTTATTTCCATTTTCCGTCTGTTCTCCATTCCTTCATTTTACCCCTCTTCTCGTATGTTTTCCTTCTACGAGGTTCCATTCATATATGATTTGATGGACCATAGACCTACCCTTTATTGCCCTTAAAATATGCTACAAGTTTCTGCGCCTTGATATTTTTTCCAATGCATGTTCCTTCTGTTTCCCTGGAGTTCCTTGTATGTCTTATGTCTTGTTGGTCTTCTTTGGTCTCAATATACAGGGAGTGCAAGTAACTAAGCTAAAAAATTAAGGGAGTGATTTCCCTAACAGAAAATTTCCTGTGAATATGTGTGTTCAGAGCAAAAGTGGATCTAGAGACATTTTCGGGGGAGGAGTAAATGATCCGGGAGGTAAGAGAACTTCCAAGCGATGATGTTAAACGCGAAACAAATTTGTCTAATAATGTTAATACTTGGCCTCGGGGGGGGGGGGATTAATCTTATCCCCACCCCCCATAGATCCGTGTTTGGTTCAGAACTTTATATTTAGATACAGAGTTGGATCCGTGGCCATCAAAACCAACAGACCGCATTTTTTTAGATTTATTCTTTTGCTGTTTCTGAAAGGGCTCGTTTACACAACTCCTACTGAAAACCAACAAGACCATCGAAATCGTATTATACTATACAGGGCCGTAACATGTAAGACTATTCGGAATATTCCGGGGTTTTTCAACACGTCGGAAGTTTATAGGGCGTCGTTTTTTTTCTCCTTTTATGGTGTAAAATTAATTGTTTCTGTAGCAAAATTTCCTATGTTTTGGTAGTCCCCACAGGATATAATTTTCGTAGCAATTCTTTAATACTTATTTTTTCAAGCACTAAAGAAACTTTCTTTTAATTTATATTTTCACATCTAGCTATTCTAATCTTTTAGGTTTTTTTTTATTTTAGTCTATCGTGCGAGGGTCTAATTTAGCTTTTCAGCTCACAACTGCGTACTTTCAGATTGTTTAATAATTTTATTACATTTCTAGGATATTTGATTAATTTTGAATAATAATTAAATTATCAGAAATTAAGCCCAACGTAGCTGTTTTAAATTTTGCGGTACACTTCAAGTGTAAACAAATGAAGTTAAAAAAGAAGTTTTTGTTTAGATACAAGGTGTGTGTGTTAAAAATCATACGAGGGGTCTAATCGGCGCTCTAATCTAAATTTGCGTGTTGAGAACGACCGCACTTATAATATTTTACCAACTAATTTTGTCTCGGAATGTACAGGCACTCGTGTTAAAGCGAGATCATATCTAAATGACGTATTAGATTTTTAAAGTTTTATTCACATAAAAAACGCAGCCACGAGCCACGTTGTAGATTACCATTTTAATTTATTTTCATTTTTGTTGCGCTGTAAAATATAGGGTTGTGAGTTATGTCTAGGAGGGTGGGAGGAGCATATTATTTTTCTCTACCGTAAAACCGACGTTGCAAGATGGTTTTTATTTTTACTTATATTTATTTATCTTTTGCTCGGTTTAGTTTTTTTTCGTGTTTCGTGCAAAAGGAGGCGTATCTCTTATACAAAGCTTTAATACATCCAGGTCAAAAGGAGATTAAAAGGGAAGTTTAATTTCACTAACAGAACTGTATTCTGAACGTAGTATTTTTCTCAAACCAAGACAAGATTTTGATCTTTTAATTTAATTGTAAACCTTAAAATTGGTTTATCATAATCGTCAGGCTGTTTTTATTTATTTAAGGATTTTTTTTAAATAAATCACAAAATCTGCATTTCAGTTCTGAAAGGATGTATTCAGCGCCCCATATATGACGGTGTCAATTTTTTAACACCGAGGGGGTATACTGTTACGGTGTAGTATCAAGTGCAAAAGTAATGTCCAGCGGACCGACATTCTGCCGTAAACTACGACTTACGTTCTCAAATCCTAACAGGTAAGAAAATGGAAAAGTATATAGGTATAAGAAACACGTATGTCGAAGTTTGCAGTGGAACGCATTATCATTAGATTTCTCAGAAACAGACTTTTACGCCTTGGCAGTAGGCAACCAATCGTACAGCACCTTGTCCCTATAATCTCAGGAGCTGAAATAATTTTCCAAGTCCCCAGACATGCGCCGAGTCGGCCGATAAACGTCAAAAACTTCACCCCTTGACAATGAATGTAATGCCGTGGATTTTGTGTCAGAATTATATCCACGTCCGCCGTGGGTGAATATTATTTGGATTTTAGCAGAACGAACTTTGGTTGGCATCGCACAACCGGTGGAGTTTCGTTTTATTAGTGGTTAGGCATTGGGAATATTTTCATGGGTATTGGGAATATTTTCTGGATTCCGGTACCAGCAGCGAAACCTGGTACAATTCTGTATTGCCTTAGTATCAAAAATTCAGGTCTGAGGCTGCATCCTTCGGGATGAAAGATCTTGAAAGGTGATGCAGAAGAAGCTCGACTGTAAACCATACCTTCTCTGCGATTGTGGAAGATCGTGCAGGGAGTAAAGAAGGAAGGGGCCAGGAAAGAGCAACAGAAGACGATTAACTAACCGACTCTAATGTTTCTAATATGCAACGTTGCTGAGTGGTTAGTGGAAGTGAGACTAGAATTCTGTAAGTTGTTTCATAATATAAGGCAATTCAAGTTATTCAAAGAAATGGTGAAATTATTGCCTGTTTGCTCGAAATTCTGCAAGGCAAATACCGAAACTCGACAGAAGAAACTGAAAACAAGACACTATAGTACGGAGTGGGAATAAAATGATCCAACATGTATGGTGTGTGACATGAAGGATAATAATAATAATAATAATCTACTCTACCCATGTCCTGTTGCCAGGCCCCGAAAGCAGTGCTTGTGTGGGGTGGGAGGAAGGGGCTATTATTATTAAGCGGGCCCGCTTGCGTCTGCAGCCGACTTAGAGATGGAATAGCACAACTCTCATATTCATGTTACAGCCAAGGAAAACTGCAGAAAACCTTGGCCAGAAGTTGCCGGCACCGGGAATTGAAACCCGGCCCGCTGAGTAGGAGCCTAGCATGCTAGACGCTACACTACCGGGGCTATGGAGGATGAAACCTCATTTTACATAATCTGGCAATATGAAGCATTTCCAGCTAAAACATTAATAATTATAGACATTTTAAATTGTTTGTTTTTGAAAGTAAGATTTTAAAATAAAAAAAAAGATTTTATACGAAAACATTTTTATTACAAAAACGAATACAGGATTTTATTGCAGTATAAATTCTGTCCTATCGTACAATTTAGTTAGTGCACGCATTTCGTCCACGTTGAAAAATTTCTTATCCATATACACGGCTTGCAATGATGATACATTAAACATTTCAGGATCCAAACAGGTGATTTCATTACCTTCCAAATGCAGTTCTTTTAACTCCCTTAACTTTAAATAAGTATCATTACGTAAACAATCTAGTTTATTATTTTGCAGATAAAGAATTTCCAACTTTTCCAAACCTAATAACGAATCACTATTAATGTACTCGATTAAATTATTTTCCAAATGCAAACGGCGTAAATGTGATTTTTCTGGAAACGTCTCAATGTCTATATGTTTTAATTGATTTTCACTTAAATCAAGAAGAGTTATTGATGATGCATTCGCAAACGTTCCAGTTTTTAAATGGAAAATATTATTTCTTTGTAAATATAATACCGATATATGCGATAAACCTCCAAATGGGGGTTCTTCAAGCTGTAAATTGTTTCCTGATAGGTCTAGACAAGTCAAAAAAGAAAGTTGACTAAAAAGTTCTTTTGGTAAACTTGTTAGTTTATTATGGTCTAAATACAGACTATCTAAGGACTTTAAATTATTAAAAATTTCTCCGTCTAAGGTTTCGATGTTATTATTAGACAGAGACAAAACGATGAGTCGTTCTAACTTGTGAAAAGCATTTTTGTGTATTGGAATAATATTATTCTTGTCTAAATATAAATACTGTAATGAAGTTAAATCTGCAAATAAACCTTCACTTATATAAAATAAAATATTACTTTCTAAAAATAAAAATTCTAACTCATTCAAACCAATAAAAACACCCTCTTGCAAATCACTTAAATTATTATAACTTAAACTAAGAATTTTTAAAGATGTTAAGTTTTTAAAAATCCCAACTGCTAATTCTTCGATATAATTATTGTTTAATCCCAGTTCTTCTAATTTTGTTAAATTTTCAAAGACTTCAGGTGTAATTTCACTGATATTACACGAGTTCAGTTTTAAAACTGTGATATTTTCTGGGAATGTGTTCTCGGTTAAGGAAATCAAGTCGCAGTTTTCACATCGAATTTGCAAAGTTAACTCGTTGAACGTGAAGTTATCTGTAAAAAATTCCGAAGACGTGATGTTGCTGCAAGTTGCAACCTCCTCCTCCGTGTACCAATGTGTTTCGTAAGTGCAGTTTTGTAGAAAGGCATGCGGGAAATGTATGGAGAGTATAATTATCCAAGCTGGTAGAATGTTGATGATGTTCATTTTGACAATCTGGAAATGATAAGGCGAATTAAAACTGGCGTTAATGTGAAGTGAATTTTGTGTTGTGTAGGTAACTTATACGTATGTTGTAATTAAATAATTATGTGCAGATACAGCCTGTTTCAGACATCTTACCCTTTGTTTTTGGAAACGCGATGAAGTGATACCGTTGAGAAATAATTATTACGAAAGCATATGTAACAAAATTATTGGCACTGCTAGAATTTTCGATGAAAAACCGGAAGCAATTATTAGATTAAACTATGTATAGGTATGTCATGTTTGGTATCGTTGGATAGGGTTTTTAAAAAAAAGTGTTTTATTTAAACATTTTTCTGATACCTCTCATGGTTGGGGAAATTGTTAAAAAAAAGGAATAAAGAATTGAACGGTATAACTTACGTTTTTATGTTTGTATGGTTAGAGTGGACTTCTTCGGGGAAGAGGGAAGGACAATCATTTTTACTTTCCCATACCCCCACTGGTAGTAGGTATATGGGAAGTATTGATATCATGAAAATGTTCGGAATTGAAATTTTCGTGGAAATACGTGTTTTGAACCTCCAGGAACCCAAAAAAGTGGTTTAGAAGAAATGTCTGTCTGTGGGTGTGTATGTGACGCTCTAACGCAAAAAGTAGCGAACCGATTTTGATGAAATTTGAAATTAAGGGGAATATAGAAAATTCATCGACAAAATAAGCTTTTCAAAAACATCCGAAACCGAAACCGGAAGCGGAAGTTAGACAGTCCTAGCATCTTGCAAGTTGCAAGTCCAAAATGTTGAAGACAGCTGCAGTCGTATTGGAATCACACCTTCTAGTTTGCACAAAATATTAATTTTTGGACTAGTGCGCAAATTTATTTTCCATTCGTTGAATTTTTAGTTGACTATTGAAAAATTAATATTTTTCGACTTCCAATGAATTTAACATCTCGACATATCTAGAGATATTTCAAGAATAGAATGTTTCAAAAAATTCATTTAAAATGCCCCTGTCGCAGTTTAAATGAATCAATCGTTTTGGATTAATCGAACGAAAGACCACAGTCCACTAATATGTATTAAGAGTCTCAGTGTTAATGTTACATGGAAATTCATGGGCGAAGAACACCTTCTATCATAGTTGATGTTATTTTACGCGATGGAAAAGTTAAATTTTTTCTTCTTGATTTTGGAGTAGCAGCTAATTGATGTGTTAATTTAAATAAAACACATCAATTAGCTGCTACTTCAAAATCAAGAAGATAAATTTTCCCAGCTGTTTATTTTAAATTTTAATTAAATTTTTTGTTTCTGTGAATAAGAAACCACCGATTTTCCATGCCAATTTTGCATCCTCTTAGTTTGCAATTAAGAAATCTTCTCATAGCATACAGTTCAACAGAAATTGGATGGCTCGAGAATTGCGTAGACCAGCAAGAGAGAATTGGAATATTTAAACAGCCAGCCAGCCTTCTTTACCACTGCGCATCCACGAGCCAGAGGCCATGCAATTTCTGTTGAACTGTAGTACCAAAGATAGTACTCACGAACTAAGGAACCCACAAAAATTGTTAAAACAAAATTTTGTTAAATAATTTAGTGTCTTTCTTCTTTAAGTCTGTGTCTATGTTTACTTTACTTGTACTTGTTTATGTGTCGGTATCATCGTCATTGACCTATTGTTTAACAAAGGTCTTCTGTCTCTTCCTCCATTTATGACATTCTGATCAACCTTTATCTAGTTTTCTATTGCTCTGCTGATGGAATTTGCTCATCTACTGACTAGATCCCTCCTGCGTCTTTGTATGTCTGTTGGCCCTCCCCTTTTATATCTATAGGTCATGGTAAATGTGTTTGATGTTGATTACACTTTACCCACCGTCTTTCTATGACGTAATCGTACTTGCTAGTCGATTCCAAACATTACAAACTTTATGATACGCAGAATCGCTCTTAATTCATCCTTGTGGATTCTTAAGGAAGAATTAGGTCAGGGAATTCCTTGACTATTATCCAAAACAATTGATGTTGGTGCGATAGTTATTATTAATATTTTAGCTGTTATCATATTTACATGCTTATTCTAGATTGACATAAATGCTCTATGCAGGGTGAGTCGGGAGGATAAGGCAAAAATACCAAAAAATGTTATCCGAGTTTTGAAAAAACAAGCATCAGGTATCTATAGATGTATTTACATTTTAACTAGCACAACTTGGAACTTTGAAGATCCTTTACCTATCTTGAAGTAAAACAAAAATCGGATAACAACTTTTGGGTTTTTTTGTCTTATACAGTGTGTCCACGGATTGAGTGAGAAAAAAGTTGTTTAGAATTAAAAGTTATTGAAGATTTTCAATTTTTATACAAATCAGCCTACTTGGATATTTTTCATCAACATGATATTTTTTATGGTTTTTATGGTTTTACTTTTAATGACCCATGCATGAAGAGTAATTAAACAAAGTACTTGAAAAACAAATAATTATTTATTAAAAAAATACTAAACCTTATTTGTTACAAACATGAGTTCAAAAGTATTGGATTTTGATGAAAAAAATCAAAGTAGGTTGATTTGCATAAAAGTTGAAAATCTTCAATAACTTTTAATTCTAAACAACTTTTTCTCATACATTTTTGTTATATCTCCTAAAATAACGACAGTTTACTCTTGACTAATTTTTAGATTTCGGCCAAGAAAACACCCTGTATATTAATTGATTTGGCTTATTTTTTCAATATCTTAGTTTGAGACTAAGTAGGAGCGATCCTCAGAACATGAAGATCCAACTCTAAAAAATTGTCATTTACACCTTATATCGCCTTATATGCACTCAATCCGTGGACACACTGTATATACGTGTAGAATACACACCCGACGTTTGTCAGTTTCCTCCCAATTTACCCTGTACTATGTATATGGGATGTAATATCCAACTACCAATTCGCATTGTTCGGTATGGTAGAATATTGGCTAAAGATTTCTCATCACCAAATATCAAATATGTTTATCGGTTCAGACAGGTAACTGGTATCTTTTCTTATTAGCTTTTATTCGTTACAATTCTTAAGAAAACCTTTCCTTAGGTTTATTCAACACCTTTGTTAATTTTTTTTTGCAGATGCCCTTGGTGTGGGGAGATCACTGTTAAGGTCACATATCCACCCATCTAACACAAGACAAACACCCATGACCAAACCTGAATTCGAACACAATCCACGGTACCGAAAAATAATTAGAAAGTGCCTTTGTTTTAAGGAAAAAAAATTTTCATTAAAAATTTCGAATTAATGATTTGGAAGGAATAATATAAATATTCCTTGTGTAAGAAAATAGTTATGTAGAAGTTCGCAATATAAAAGTTTGATTCATTAATAAACAGAAAAAAATTAGTTTAATTTTGTAGATAGAAAATGAAACAAACAATTATTTAAATATAACAAGATCTAAACTTTGAACTAAAGTTGCAACTAAAAAGAACTGGAGATAGCCTGCAAATGTTTTTACAAACAAAAATGACCTTTACTCATAATTAAACCGAAATTTAATTATATAGGTACCTGATATTATGTACTAAAAAAAGGTTTTTGAACTCTTACCAAATTTTTCTTACAGAAGCCACAAATAAATAGACAAAACTGATGCGTGTGTTTAAAGCTAAATGCGTTATCACTGACTGATGATAACCCTTAAAATTGGGATTCAACTGAATCGCGATACAAATTGACACACTAACTCCTATAGCGATGCACATCGATAAACATACTGTTTAGTCATACGGATGTAAACAAACTGAATAACTTCTATTTACGGTTGTATATCGAATAAACTCGTATAAAACCGCACCTGTATTCGTATGTGAATTTTTTATTTCACAATGAGGTATAATTGGCTACAACGAGGACGATCACACCATCATTTAAATTAACGCATGTGAAATTTTATTTGATTCATTCATATCGACTGTACATACGAAGGTCGCCTACATGTCAGATTTGGAGATATTTCTTCCGAACTTAGATTCGGAACTTAGAACGTTAGATTCCTCAAATACACCAGCCTTTTTTTACTGTGAACAGTATCCTCGTAGGTAAAAGTACGATTATCATAAAGCAGGTGAGGTGGTTTTGTGTTGAAATTGGAAACTCGTTTCTACATTCGGATAAACACAGCTAAGATGTATAAGGGAGAAAATAAAGCAAGAATTAGAGCTGACGCTTATAATAATCAGAAGCAAGCGTTTCTGATGGCGAAGACACGACGCTCGAGGCGCCTGCAGGAAATGACGCCGCAGTTTCATCTCCGGCCTATTTCCTGTTGTGCCGCTCTAATGTGCACTCAGCTATATTCATAGCACACTTTGTTTCCCAATGGTGCTTCTTCTAATTTTAACGCATCTTTGGGACCGCGAAAATGGATAAGTAATTTGCAGAGACGATGCCTAAATCGTATTATATTATATTCATACCCATTTCTTCCCTTATGATTAACGTACTCCGTTCTGTTACATTAATTCTAACTGTACTAGCATTACACTGTTTATAATTAATACATTTAGATTTCGATACGTAGGCAACCCATCGTGTAGATGTTATAATAAATTACTGTGTACCTACTATATTATGTCGCAATTTTATGCTGAAATACGTCATTTCGTGAAAAGCCTACCGTTAATCAGACAGATGTTGTAAATGCATATGCTAAAGAGTATCTAACCTAAACTAACTTTATGATCTGCCTAGGCTTGTCATGAAAAACCGCATTTCACCATCTGTGGCTTTGAAAGTGAACTATAAAGGAATGAGGGTTTGTATTCCTTCGGGGGCGGATTTTTGCTAAACTACTAAACTAAGTTTAGTTACTGTCAATTTTATAGCTGCCAGTGAAGTTGTTTATTTGTTTTGTTATTTTGTAATAAGTCTGCCCTAATTTATCTACCTACAATCAGTTAGGGAATTATTGGATAAAGGTTTACCAACTGTGTAAGTTGGGTTGCCTACAGGTATTTTGGGGTCACGTGGGTATCAGTATTTAATGAAGGAAGTGTATAATAGTTGGTGTCTACAATAAATGTAAATAAGATATCTGAATTATTGGCACAATTGCATGAATAGAATTCTGTCTTTGAATTGCAATAGGTACTCGAATATGTAAATAGCTCATGATGTGAACAGCACAGTATCTTCCTCTAAAGTTAGTCATTAAACATGCCCTGTACTGGGGCAAGATATGAGCTATTGTACTGTTGATATTGGATGGGATTTGTATTTTAGGAAGAAGTGTAGAAAGATTTCAGACTATAATAGATGGGCCCTTGTACTATTTTCAGACAGCAGCCTAATTCAGGTATCACTTAAACCATCCACTCCTGTGAATGAACTTGAGGACATCCGCAATTGAGGTGTTAGTGATTTTAGCTACGTCGGAGCTACAGTTCCTCACATTGACCTCTTATCTTCTGCTGTTTGAACATCAGTCCAGCGTTTGCCGCAGTTGAGGCTGTTCACGTTCAGTCGTCCCATTTTTGCATGCGTTTTTAAGACTACCGTATTCAACTAAGATTCCCACCGCTTGTCGCATGATAATTGCGTATATAGTATTGGGCGGTCATTGGCGAGGGTGCTGCAATAACAGCCCTTGCCTGATAGCAACTTACGTGTTGACTCACCTTTTCGTGAAGCTTTTCAAGATTTATTGGTAGAGCATAGAGCTTAACATGTCTAAGGATACAGGGATTGCAGTTTTTGCCTCCAAGATGATTGTACGGAGATGGGTCTCGCATCAGTTGCGCCAGCCTTCTCCTTTCCATAATTTCCATCATGCTCCTTATTTAGATAAGTGATATCATATTGTCTTTTGCGATATCTTGGAGAGTTGTAGTACTATCCTTGAGATAATTTTATAACTGCTTGGTGCCACTAGAGCCGTTTTACTATCATTGTAAATAGCAATTTGTGGATACTTATTCATTTGTCTATCTTTCATAGAGTAGGGAGTTTTTCCGTCAGTTTTCCGAAAGATCCTAACGAGGGCTTTAGAGTACCAACCCCTGCAATTCAATATTTGCTGTGGATTTTTTTAACCAACTTCTAGCCTGATCTCAAATCGTGTCGTTATGTATCCTGGAGGTGGGTTCAGGTTCTACGAGTCTTTCAACTCTGCCAGCGTTAAAATCTTCCGAAGTATTCAGTTAGGTCCTACTCCTGAGACCTTAAATTTCTTTACAGCATATTGTTATTCATAAAACTCTGAGAAAGTACCTAAATTTAAACCTACCCTCTATCTAATAAATATAATAAGCGAGATCCCCATGGTTGCCTTCGAATTTGTGTATTCGCAATGTGTGTATATGTTATCCCGGTAAATGTTTCCTAGGCGTTTCCGTTTTCTAGTTTAAGGGGTATTCTATGTAGAGGTCTTATTAGAATTGATCTAACTCCAATTCTATGGCCGTGTGTGGTTAATAGAGTTTTTGGATACAACGTCCTTAAACTTCCTGGTGATAAGAATAGTGACATCAACTGCACAGCCTATTCAACTGTATAATATCCTCTATCTTCTATAGTTTTACGGAAAACATCGTCTACCACAAGGCACTATAGTAGATAACACTCCTCCCCCGTTATAGTGTAATGGTTGATAGCGCATGTGACGATTCTAGTTTAGACCATGGTCTCTTGTTCAGTAGGGGATGTTTTAAGGATGTACTAAAGCATTTAATGCGATTTTTGATCTGCTAGTGAATTGCCAGCTTCAACAATCCGTTTTATCTAAAGACTTAAATTTAACATTACAATAGGTCCTATAAATCAAACAATTTAAAGATTGATACAGTAACAGAGCAGATTACTTGGTCTGCTTGATCACCCTGGGCTTTAAACGGAGATTTGCTATCAGGGTTGACAGGTTTGTTATGATAAAATTATTAAAACTCCCTACAAAGTACCTCGTCGTGGTTAATTAACGACAAGGGTTTATTGCTCTTATAAATGTTTAAACTGCGCTAATGATAACACTGATAACACTGTATTATAAAATATTTATCCATAATTATGAAGCAAAACATGTCAAATTTAGTTGAATAAAGGAAAACAATTCAAAAGTTTGGGGAATGAAGTAAATGCTGTTGATCTAAATAAAAAATAGGATTCTAACTTTCGGTTCTGCGTAATTTAAAATAAAGTAAAGTTAAGTAACGTTGACAAAAGAACGAAGGTTTGTGATTGGTTGAAATAATTGGAAATGTGGCATGACATGTTGTGCAAACAACTGCAAGTAGGAGTACTCGCAAAACTGTTTCTGGACGTGTACACAGAAGACTTTTTGTGCCGATGTTTGTTTACATAAATTAAATGAAATGTACATTTAAAATTTAGTATTAGGAATTTTATTTATGATTTTAAAATCAAGATTCCTTGTTTCCTGGTATTCATTAAACTTAATTCATTTATTTTCTTACAATTTCCATTGACGTTTATTCATAAATTTCATTATCTTTGATTTAATAATGGATACACCGGCGCATATTAAAGATTATATTCAAATCACCACAGTGGCTCAAATAGGTAATAGTATTTGTAAAATTTTGCTAATTTATTTGTTTGATCGTCTCCGACCGCGATGCACAAATTTGACTTTGACATATTGAGTCGATGCTGCCAACCAATAACCTTCAATTCCTACTTTTTGCCAGCCTAGGCCGGAGAAACCTCTGTTTCTGGCAGATTTCGCGATGCAGAAACTCAGTGATGCCGACCGGAGGCACAAAAAATATTATTCGGCACCTCTCTATTATCTGAACAAATCGATTTTACACTTTTTATTATTTCACGTAAAATTGAACGCGAACTAAAAGTTTTTAAAGTATTAGGTAAGTAAAATTAAGAGCCATAACGAAGATATAACATTGCAATGGTGTTAAATAGACAAATTTCTATTTAAAACAATTTCTGAAATCTTGGGGAGAAATATTGCTGGCATATAAAACTGAAAACTGTAAATAGGCTGGAAGGGAAAAAAGGAAGGTGGTGTCCAAGTCAAACTGAGCATACGCCACTTGTCAAACTGATTGATAGGCTGTTTAGAATAATCCCAACACGTGACCGTGCGAATGTTCGGTAACCGCCCTCCCGGATTAAGTAACCCTTACTGAATTACTTTAGTAGGATTATGTTAAAGTTATTTGAACATAAACAACACGCAAATATAACTGTAGTATTATATACAAAAAATAATACACGACACTGTGTCCTGGTCAAGTTCTTGGAAAATTTGCGGTTGCAAAAATCGTTTTTTTTTTACAGAGGTTGGACTTGGATTTGTAAGTTTTCTATTTATTTCTAGAGTGTATTGTTCTCAAAAGCAAATAAGAATAACTTACTTTATATTATTTTATTTCACTAGTAATATTATTTTTAATGAAGCTTCTAATGAAAATGTAAATTAATCGTAAACTGTGTGCTTGAATTTCGAATTTTCCATTTAAAACGGGTATGTTACACCTTCCAGTTGCAATAAATCAACGCGATGAAGTATAGACCCCCTACGTTTATTTATAGTGTGTGTCGTTTGAAAATTGTCAGCTTTGAAAAATTTCAGTTGCAAAAAAATGTTGATTTTGAAACAATATTTTTATTTACAAAAGTAACGACATATAAATTAATGTTTTCTAAAGTTAACGGAATAATACGAAATAGAAATTTCTTTGAGGTGTTATTCAAAAATTATGAAATTTGCAGACTTTATTAATAAAATTTGTACGAACTGTATTAGAGATTAAAGATATTGTTTGTTAGACAATATGAGTATATACAGGATGTTCATTGCAATGAAGCTAACATTTCATGTGTTTTGTAAATTTTATTAACTAATCATTATGTCTAAAAAAAAGTCTAGGAAGCTATTAATTTGTACAATTCTATCATCACAGTATGTAAGATAGGACATTGATTGTAACAACACATATTATATTAGTATTAGAGTTATCACTCTCCAGTTTAATCCCTATCGGTGTTGCGACTAAGCGTCACAAAACTGACTCCCTTTGCTAACATTCGCGAGTCACGCGACCAGCACAAGTCGGTCACTTAATCTGCTATTTATGTGACTTTAGGGGGAGGCTAGGGCGCCCTTTATTATAACGATTTCAGATTTTGTCAGAGAACGCTAATGTGAAATTTAACACGACTTCCTCCTTGCAGCCTTGTTATATTTCAAATCGATTAACTCTGACCAGGTCTTGATTGTCAAAGCGGACATGATGCTTGTTGATAGGACGATTTCAGTCATCAGAAGAAGTTATTGAAAGTTTAAACAGGTATAAGATGAATTTGTTCGATGAATTGGGTGCGATGTGTTCTCACGAGTATCAAACATCCGATCCTGATTAATGACTTTTTGTAGGGTACGAAGTGAATGTGTCGGAGTAGTTTAAGAACAACCCACAACTACCACTAATCATGTTGAATGCGTTTATAGTTTTAAAGTTGGAGCTTTAAGAAGATTTTATTGCTATGTAATATATTTTTTTTTATTAGTGGATGTGACCTCTCGACAAAGTACTTTACAGTAGAATTGGTGATGTATAAAATATATTATGATGATTTATAAAAATCAAAATGTTTCTGGTTGTAGAAGTTTGTCATACTATAAAGAATTATGATGACCTTCTATGGCTTTGTTCTAAGGTAGAAGCTAAAAACCAGTACTGATAGAAAAAAAAAATTAAAAATGTGAAATCGAGGAAAAAATTGGGAAATAGTTTCTGTCTGCTAATCTTGCAGTACCAACGCATTAGTTGTCCCATAAGCAGTGCTTTATTCCAGGGTACCTATACGCGGGTAGATGCCGTATATCCAAAAAATTAAAATATCAAACCCGTATATTTAAAAAAAATTCAGGGTATATACGCCTTTTTCCAATTTTAACGAGAAAATATTAAAACTGACTGTAAATTTTGTAACAAATTTTCTATAGAAATCATTATCAGTTATTATACTCGTTAGGGTTTAGGTACCTTGGGCAAATATTTTTTGAGAAACGAATAAGTTCCCCCGATGGTGATCTTTTAATCCCTCGGGTACGTCAGTGGAGGATTATCGACACAGGTAAGTTTCCCAGATGATCCGATTATGTTTACTTTATGAAAGTTACTTATAACTGCATATTGGACAACAAATGTAGAATTTTTATTATAACACTGCCGATATTAAACAACTTGATTTATTTACAAGAATTGTGGATTTTTCTTCCTCAAAAAAATAATTTCTTTGGAGGAAGGGCTTTTTTCGAGGTCTTCGAGACATTAAATTGTAGAATAAGATAAGAAACCTTCATGAACATTGCTAATCCTGAACCCTAAGTTAGAGTTACAGGTCGGATTATAAAAGAATTTGACCATCGGCGTGGTGGGGGGAACTTGCCACCGCCTGAGTAATCTTTAAAACGTTATAATCCGATAAAAATGCAGAATGCCTCTGTCAGTAGGTTTAGAAACTTTGTACATAATTTGATATAAATAATTTTAGTAAACCTTTGATATTCGTTTTTTAAACAACTTTTTAATTACCATACAAAAGAAAATTGTAAATCGTGTAAAATTTTGCGTATATCCAAACTATTTTATAAAACACAGCACAGTCCATAAGTAAACAAGAGAGTTGGATCGGAAGCTCAAGATTTTTCCAATAAAAAGTTAAGTTCGTGGGTTGTCTATTAAAATCTATTGCTCCAGATCAAGCCTAATCTTGGGTATTGTAGTTAAATTAAATTTCTGATAAATCCAGTAGATATAAACATTAAATTAGTTGAACACGTTGTAATATCAAAACTTTGCCAATAAAAACTAATTCGAGTTTTAAAAAGACTCAAAATTGAGTAAAATCTTCAGAGATATGGAAAATTAGGGCATAACAATTTATCTAATGAATCTGCGTTTACCATAGTAGGTAATTATAATATAAAAGCTAATCTGGGATGATGACATAAATGAGGTTAAATCCAATACAGCTCGTCGTAGATGTTACATAGCAGAGAATAGCGAAGGATCCCCATCTCAGCCGTTTAACTAAGACGAATCCTTCCTTATCAGCGGGCGGCAGAAATTGTCACGGCCCCTGTCATATCACAGCCCTTTCTAGGGGTGTTGTTTATCTGGGGGCCGGCAATTGGTTATCGGATTAGCGTTATCTTAACGATATAGTCGCTCACCCGCTATCGTCTCGTGTTTATCCTCTACATAACACCCACCCTCACCCATTCGATGAATATATTTATCTTATAGGAAGGAATCAGAAGGGCGTTTCAAAAGCGATGGCTTTTTAAATAATCGGGGAGAGGGATTCGCCAAGTACCTTGTTTTTCTTATTCTTTAAGTATCCAAAATAGTTTAAAAGTATAAACGACTTGTTCGTTTTCTTATTCTAAAAATAATGTTACTATTCCGTAATACCATACGATCAAATAAGAAGTGGATAACTATTATAAATTATAACTTCTATTTTGTATTACTTTATTTTTTAGAGAATTAATGAGTTTTATTGACTAGTAAAGACAAATACCTATAAGACCTGAAATGAAACTTGGTGACACTTGAAGTTCAGAAATAATCATTAAAAACATTCATTTGATCTAACACGGTATATACTGCTGTATATTGTTTTGACTTATGTCAAATTTTAAATTAAATTTAAATTTTCTAATTTACTCTCTTTTATCTTAGGGTTCATAATTTAATTAAGTGGCTTCCTTATTTACTTTTTTTTTAAATTAAATAACTTTTGACAAAAAACCAAATTATTTTATTTACAATTAAATATTATTATTTCTATAATGATTAATCTAAACACAACCCTATCAACCCTACAACCCCCCTTAAACTAATTCTTATTTAAAATTAATCCTTCTGTCTATAATTAAACCACTTACCTATCTTTTATTCTTCAAAACATCATTTTCAATCTTCGTCCAATTCAACATCTTTCTTCCCCTATCTCACCAAAATATGTGTCTTTTCTTCACAATATTATTTCCAATCTCCTTTTCTTCCAATTTAATATTTTTCCTCCACCAAATTACCAAAAAACA
Organism: Hemicrepidius hirtus; assembly: GCA_963082805.1. Lineage (NCBI taxonomy): Eukaryota > Metazoa > Arthropoda > Insecta > Coleoptera > Elateridae > Hemicrepidius > Hemicrepidius hirtus. Next base: position 24,331,870 of record OY720166.1, on the reverse strand, counting down.
TCCATTTCTTCAAAATGATATTTGCAAAATTTCTTTTCTTCCAATTTGATATTTCTCTCTTCAAAAACGTGCTTTCAACCTCTTTACTTCCAATTTAATATTTTTCTTTCACTATCTCATCAGTGCCGGATTACCCATAAGGCAAAATAGGCAGTTGCCTAGGGGCGCTCACGGCTCGGGGGGCGCCGGCGACGCACAGTGGTCCCAAATTCAAAAAAGCTGGCCAAAATATAAAAGTCTGTTCAATTTTTGTAATAATTCGTTAATAAGGGTAATCTAGGTCCCTGATTACGAATCTGCAGTAAACTTTTGAAAAAACAAAATGGCGGTTCCAAAATGGCTGACGAAGTTTTTGAAAAGTTGTTAAATTTTCATAAAATTCACTAGACGCGGGTTTTCGAGGTCCCTGATCACGAATCTGCAGTAAACTTTTGAAAAAACAAAAGGGGGGGCCCAAAATGGCAGAGGACGTTCCTGGGAAATTATTTCATTTTCATAAAATTTACTACAGGGGGGTTTTCGAGGGAGCTGATTACAATAAACCTGAAGTTTAAGTTTTCCAGTTTAGTGAACTTACTTTTTTCAGCATCACACGTAGTTTCTGAGAAACAAAAGTACAAAGAAAATCAAAACTGGGAAAAAGATTAGCTCCTTCAAACTTCGATAAAAATTGAATTAGCAGATATTAGCAGCTGTTCTTTTCGGATATATATTCACAAATGTGTACATAACACTATTAAAAAAGTTTGATAACAGAACACTGCAGAACAATCAACTTTTTCTATAGGTAAAAATTTTTTTTTGCAAATTTCTTCCAAATAATTTTTGTAAAATTTGACGTTTGTTCATAGCTGACAGTGCAATATATTTCTATTTTTTTAGTAATAGGAGTACATTGTACATACCTTCACGAGTTGAATCCATATTTCAAAATCAAAATAGCTCAATGTTTTGAATATCTATGCACTATTTCATAAGACAGCGTGTTTTTAATTTTTCGAGTAATTGACACAAGGCGACTGGTAAGCCAGGTTCGGACAGTGCCATTGCTAACCATGGCACGTCCTAATGTTAAAAAAAAGAAAAATATGCAGACCGAACCCTAAATTATCGATTCTAGTCATCTAAATTAATGAAAACTTCTTTTCATTTTTTGAATTTTGGCCAGCTTTTTTGGAATTGGGACCACTGTGCGACGTGACAAAACACAACAAATTTTCATTATTAAAAATCACAAACTTTCATTATAAAAAGTTTTGACATTTTCAGATTTTTTAATCCGATTTCAAAATTTGCCAGATGCTCTTAAAATGCGTCGAATAAGCCACGCCCACTTTCAAAGAAAAATTTCGCCTGCGGCGCTATTTTACTCAGTTCATCGTTTCTTGCTGTGCCCCTCCCCCAACTTTTTTCGCGAGCCGCTACTAAGTATACCCACCTGGACTAAACACGTTTCGCCGCCACTGGTAGTGATAGTGCCAAAAGGAGAAAAATCGAGAAAGAGAAAAAAGAAAAACTTGAACATGTATTACTAAATACAAAGAAAATAGACAGTTTTTTTTTCTAATCAAGAAGGAATATTATAAAAATTTAAAAAAATAATTTAAGAGGGCGGGGGGGGGCGCTATAATATAGTTGCCTAGGGGCGAAAAAAGTCATAATCCGGCACTGTATCTCATCAAAACACGTCCTTTTACTTCCAAACGTTTTTTTCTCCTTCTTGTTTACTTTTTTCATTTCCATGCCAACCATCTATCGTCTTCTTTTATCTTCTTCTTTTTTAAACAAAACTACGTTGATATGATTAAAATAAATTCATAACTCCACTAATTTTCTTCAACATTTTCAAAAATTTTCTAAATTACCCAAAATTAGCTAACTTATAATCTAATACAATTTTTTTAATTTATTTTAAACTAATCTAAAGATTATTATCATTTTTAAAATAATTTACCTTGTTTTAAATTGTAAAATTTCATCTGTCAAATTTTGACATTTATTTTAATTTTTATTCATAGAATTAAGAAACCGCCATAAATTAAATTTTTAATCAATCTAGTGAAGTTAGCTTGTGTAAAATTAATTTATACAGCATTTAACTTGGTTCTCATCACAGCAATATCTACAAAGAAATTAAATTAATATTTAATCTTTTAATCTCCCCATACAATAAAAAGTGTTGATTATCTGTTTTGCTTAGCCACCTTCACAGTAGTATTACTGTATAATGTCAAAAAAATCTGAGACTTTAGAGTTAATTACACAGAAAGGAGTTTACCGACTTGTTTCTTTATTTTTACCCTTATGTAGGTAGCGATTATCGGACTACTTGCACATTTTCTAACTATCATTAGTCTTCCTGGTGATGGCAACTCTTCTTTCTTTTCTTATACGCCCTTAAAAATCGTTCCTGGTCGTTAATAGACTTCTATCTTTTGTACCTGTGCAGTGTATTATTTTCACAGGGATGCAGAATTGATACATTTTTTAATTCTACTCTTAAATAATCATAAATAGTGGGCGAGAGAATGTGGCAAGTGACAGATTTGAGCGTTGCCCCCCTCGAGTGACCATTATTGTGGGAGCCCCATGATCCCGGTAGCAGACCCAGACTCTACATAAATCAACCTTTTATTACTAACATTGCAGGTATATCTCCTGTCTTTGTGCATCTAGCGTGGGAATTACTGTTTCCACCAAAGGTATTTATTACGTAAGATAATTGAAATAGGTATTTACAAAAATAATAATTTCTTTAACAAATATGTTTTTCTTGGCACTAAAATTGCTATTGGTATTATTATTAAAGGTTATTCTTATCAAGAGTAAAGTGTAAGTAAATAATTTAAGGGCCACGAAAATACAACTTTGGTGTAAATGCTATTTTATCGTACTGGCACAGTTTGTCCTGGAAAAATGAGACACTAAACCTTTTTTTAGGTTAGTGACATGTCATTTATGTTCTTTTATTCTTCTGCTTTGTTATAATGTATGTGGGTAAACGTTTTAATGGCTTCTTTCACAGGGGTTACGGCTTTTTGATGTCGAGGGTTTGAGTTTTATAGATGTTTAAAAATATAAAAATATTTAAAAGACATTTTTAGGATTTTGCAACATGATAACTAATAAATTTCGGCGACGTGGTTATGGGGGCAACCAGAATTTTAGAATAGTTTAAATCGCTGGTTAAAACATGTTGAGATGTTTTGGTTACAGCATTATTATTACCCCTACAATAAAATGTTGGTTAAACTACAGTACCCCGGAGTGCTTTTTAGTCAACAGAGTTTCGAAACGTTCCAAAGTTCCCAAATTCACTCAAAACACCGAACACGCCGGATTGCAAATTTCAAAAATCGATAAATTTGCCCACATAGACAATCGAGATTCTCAGATTCCAATCGACTTGAAGTTCCGTGTAGTATTCACTCCCCCCTCACGGAATTACTGAGAGTCGCAGGAGGGGGCCTGGACACAATCTCCACAGGACACAACCCCCACATGGACACAATCCCCACATTGGACAAAACACCCACATTTCGTTTAGCCCACAATCCCCACATTGGACACATCGCCCACATGGACACAATCCCCACAGTGGACACAATCCCCACAAGGGACACAACCCCCACATTTGAATTTGCCCACAAACCCCATAAGGGACACAACGCCCACACCTCGATTCGCCAACAATCCCCACAAGGGACACAACCCCCACTTTTGAATTTGCCCACAAGCCCCACTAGGGACACAACGCCCATATCTGATGGTGACGCGCGCCGCGCCGTCAAGATAGGCAACCGAAATAACATTAGAAAAGATGTTTACAAAGATACTGAGATACTTATTTGTTAGGTTAGGTTAGGTTAGGTTAGGGTGTCCATGTGGGGGTTGTGTCCTGTGGGGATAGTGTCCTAGACCCCGCAGGAGTCTCCCAGAACCACCCGAATTTTAGTAATTTCGCAAAAGGCTGAAAGTGGAGCCTGCTTGCAGAGTTTCCATACAACCAGAATTTGGAATTCTGTTTAAAGACTTCACTTATTGGGTTACTGTAAACTTCTGGAGTTCCCGAAAGTTGATAATTCTCCAAGACCACAAGAGTCATCAGATTCCTCTTAGAGATTCTTAATCGCGCATACCCGGATGTTCTCGAAACTTCGTAGAGTTCAAAAGAGTCTAGACCACCAATATCATCAGATTTCCTTTCACAAGAAGCTGTCCAGAACCCCTCACAGTCCTCCAGAAAGTTGACAGAGCCTCCTAGATCATCAAAATCCTCAGATTTTCCAAAGAGATCCCATCTTTCGCAACCTCTTTATTCTCCAAAATCGTTGAAAGTTGACAAAGATCCCCAGAGCACATGAATCTACAGATTCCCCGTTGAGGTTCTATGTTCCGTACTGCCGGAAACCCGCGGAGTTCTCGAAAGTTGGATTAGTTCTCTAGATCACCAAAATTATCAGATTCCTCTAAGAGATTCCAATTTCCGAATCCTCGGAATTCTGTAGCGTTAATGAGAGTAGACAGTCTTCTAGATCATCAAAATCCACAGATTGGTACGACATACCATATTATGTATTGCGTCCTGGTTGCAGTTTCCGAGAGTCAACATATTCATCCAATATATCAGAATCCCCGGCATCATCTGACAGCCTATAAGTTTCCCGTTCTTGGAGCCTCTAAGACAGAGTCTCTTAGACTACCAAACTCATGTGACTCAAGAAACCCCATATTTTATGTGCTCAGATTCCTTCGAAGTTCGAAAAAATCGATACAGTCCAAATTTTTCTATGAGACTACAAGAATCAACAGACTCATCCAGATCATCAGAATTTGCCTTTACGTATTCCCGAAAGCCGAAACCCACCGAAATTTTTGCAAGGGGAAAGTCTTTCGGGCTGTTAGAGTCCTTAGATACCCGCAAGAGACCCCACAATTCGTGTCTTTGGAGTTCCTGGAAATTCTCGGGAGTCGACATAGTCCTGTAGATTATACCACGAACTTTCAGTTTCCACTAAGAGAATCCAAATTCTACATCCCCGGAATTCTTCGGTAAACATTTTACAAGAAGGGCCTATAGCGTTATTTTCAACATACGTAGGAGGGTTTTCTTTTCAAGCCTTTCATTTGCTGAAAATTTATTTTTTCTAGTTTGTTCGTAACTTTTAAAACTTTTTGAGTAGATCATAAAGTTGAAGCTGTGATTTATATTCATAAAAAGCGAGCCTGTATAATTAGCCCATCAAAAAGCGTACAGTACCTCCATAAAGCCGAGCGAAAAGCTGTTGAGATACGGATGTAGTACGCTGATGCATGAATATCAAAATCATACCCGCAGATACGACTATTTTAATACAACCTACCCCGTTTTGCGAATACGTCGAGCATGAAATGAAAAAATGTTTCCAATCCAGATACAAACGAATTAAATTTTAATATCTAGATTTTACAAAAGCCCCTTTCTAATATAGAATTTTGTTACATTAAGGGAGCTTTATTTAATAGAAAATGGTTAACGAATTTACGAAATTGTAATAAAAAGCTCGACCCTTTATTACAAATACCGGTAGGACTATCTGGAAAAAGCTCATGCATGTGAGCTGATAAGCGCTTCTGAATGAATAGCATTTGTTTAGCGGTTTGCTGATAAGGGAGAAATGACTGTGGTGTCATGCGAACAGCTCACTCATCATTTCATAATTGATTTATTTAGTGGCCATGGAAAGGAAAACGAAGCGTAATGGCTGTATTTGGAAAAAGGAGTGGAAATATTACTACACACAGGAAATATAATACACATTTGCATTTGTAAACTTTACTTAAAAATTTTACTTTATGTGAAACATTGGAAAAGCGTGAATATTAAAAAAATCTAGTGAAAAGTAAAAGTAGTAACAAAGTTATCATGTAATTTTTTATCTTCTTTATCTTTGATCTCCTTTTCTCTATGTTCTGAGAATTAAACAAAGCCATTACTAACCTGGTCAGGTAATCTCCCAGAAAGAAACTACCCAATAATATCTTGTTGTATCATTTACCACGGGTGTGTCAGATTTCCATGTTTTGCTATTCGTACTTTGTGAAACCTAAAGATGCAAACCAAATATACTAACTAACATTACTCCGCATCAATTTTAAATGAAAAATAACCAGTAGCATATGAATTGGTTGCACAATGTCCCTCCCGCAGGGTGAACTAATAGTTGGTTGCCCCCCGCTTAGAATTCCCCTTAGCCCTAGGGACTTACTTGATATCAGATCACTTGCGCTTTATTCGGGTAATTTACCCTAAGCCTGCCACTTGTTTATACATCTGATTTAAGTTTTGATTTATTGTCATTGCAGCTTTCATCAGTTTGATTGTACTATTTTATAGGGTTCTGCGTACTGTAATTTACTACTTTAATTTTTTTTATTGACACTTAAATATTTCATTTAGTAAGAAGTGCTGTACCTTCTGTAAAACTTTTTTTCAAAACTCCCACATAATTCCCACGTTCTTTTGTGTTGCTATTGTGCAGTACGTTTTGTATTGCATCGGTGACTTATGTCTCCAAACAGGTCAGCATCTTTTGTTGCATTCAATGCTATTTTGCTACTCAATTTTCACACATTGTAAAGAAAGATTTTTTAAAGGCTTATTGTGTAAGATTTTGGTTAAATATTATGACAGCAACCTTCTTAAAAACGCCGCAGGAATAATAAAATACAAGAAAACATTATTAAATCAAGAGGGCATATGTTTCCGATCAAGTTAAAAATGTTGCAAACGTTGAGGGGTGTTTTGTATATCGCAATAGGGGGAGAGAAGACAGTCTCACTTTCACACCAGTAACCACAATACGCGGACGCGGACGCTAATGTCTTTAATCCTATTTTCCCCTCTTACAGCTCAGTGAACTTTATGCAGGAGTGTGCAAGCGCATTCATATATGCACACCTACCCCTGTACTAATGCACTGTGCGTGTGAACTCTAGTTGCTAATAATATTTATTAACTTTACTTACAGTCAATTACTACTAAAACTCGAGAATGATATTTCCTGGATATTAATTTAACTTGGAACTATTTTAAAATGAAACCTAAAATTAGGCGATTATTTACAGGATAATGGAAAATTGCAAAGTGCATGGAAAATACTTTTCAATTATTTGGAGAAATGAATCAATAAATAATACTGTCAGATAAAGTTCATGTAGCATATTCCATTCTCCCTTTTTCGTATTATCAAGAAATCTAGAATCTCTATATCCTTATTTTAGTTTGTTGCATTAATATGCAATTATAGTTATTATTCAGCTTTCAGGAAATTGTTGTACTATTATCCAAGGTGCCTCAGGTTGATGAAACAGGTTTGATAAGCCTGCTACAAAATTATAAATCTGCCAATTATAAATATCTCCTTAAGGAAACTGTAAAAGCTATTCTCACGTTTGAATGGGATATCCATTATACAATGATTGCATACAGGGTGTTTCCTAAGTACGTGTAGAAAATGCAGGCCGTGAATACTGGGCGAAAATTAAGATTACGAGATTACGACACTTTTTCGTATAAACTTGTGTTCTAATACGCTTCGCTAAAAAATTGCGCCTCTTCAAAAATGGAGTAAAAATTTTGTTTTTATTGTTTATCTCAAATTTGGACAAGGTTAGATAACGAGGCACATAAATAAAAATAAAAAACTGAATGAAATTGAAGCGTGTATTACCTATGTCTGTCTGATGAAGGTCATTTCCAGTAGTTTCTTTAACGTTTTATTCGTTATTTTTGAAGAGGCGCAACTCTTCAGGGAAGCATATTAGGATACAAGTTTATATATGAAAAGGCCTTAAATTTCCCCCCAAAATGCCCCTCTTGTACTTACGAAATACCCAATATATTGAGACCTGCCAAATATTTATATGAATGTGATTTTTGGGATGAGAAAATCTCCACGCTCAGTAAAAGATCACGAAAAGGTAAATGGTGGCTCGTGGCTACACGTAGGTATAGTACGTAAGGGTCGTAAGGCGCAATAATTAATTGTCATACAGCTGTGCCCAAATTTACAAAGTTGAGGTGGGCGTGTCTGATGGTGGTGCTGTAGTTTTTAAAGTAGTGCCGAAATAATAAAAAAAGTTAATGCACTTTTTAATAAGAAAGACTAAGTTTAATAATGCATTTTCGTATTGTATATCACATGCCAAAATCGATTCTGTTTCTAATACACAGAGTTAAAAAAGAAAGTAGATGGCTTACAGATCTTTAATGCCCTGCTAACGCGCTTGGGTCGATCCTCACATGCCATATTAATAATGGCCGTTGCTAGCTCCACGGCTAACGTGGATATAATTCTGACACAAAATCTACGGCAATAGGTACGTCATTGTCAAGGGCGAATACAAGTTGCACTTACTGCGCATGTCTGGGGACATTCCATTATGAAAGTTTCAAACATTTTCATATTTTAAATTGATTTTTAATTAATTTGCATGTTAATATGACCATTAAAAAATACTAAAGTAAAGTTTCTCTAAGTCCGAACCATTGATTTTGTTTGTAGTTAATAATTATTACCTATCATAAGATTTCTCAGAAGCAGACTTTTACTTCTTGGGAGTAGGCAACCAATCGTACACACCTCTCTCCCTATAAAGTCCCCAGACATGCGCATGACGTAATGCCGTGAATTTAGTGTCAGAAGTATATCCACGTTAGCCGTGAAGCTAGCAACGGCCATTATTAATATGTAGGTGTTTGGAGTAGTTACATCCTTTTTTAAATAATTTTATATTTTTAACGCGAAGTACTAAAAGCGGATCCTCTGGTGGGACACGCGCCCTAGTGACTCTATGAACAATGAACAAGCCGCCACTGTCAAAAGGAAATAATCATAACGGTTGAGGGACAGTGGCCAACTGTTCATCGACAGCTTTCTTTTATCGAGACTATTATCGGGAACTGATATAAAAACATCAAAATCTTGTTGGAATTCAAATGCAAGTAGAAGAGTAGAAGAAGACACACAGAGTGTGTGTCCATGTAAATTCAAAAATTAAATTTTGTATAAAAAAGTGGCTCCATAGACGTACACCTACTAGAAAGCGATTTGTTGTTATTCTGAACCAAGTAGGTATCTGTTCACATATATTTCGACATTTTATTTTCGTAAAGTTACATTTCCTTTATGGAGCAATATTAGAGATACGATACTAATCCGTTAGAATCAAGTGAAAAAACTGTAGTGTTATATAAAACATTAAATTTTGCTCTTGTGTATGGGCGTAACAATGAGACCTAGAATAATCAATCACGCCTATCAAATAAAATACATATTTCAATATATTATATAGATTTAAGTTTGTATGATTTTAGTTTTTGATTATTTTGAAACTAAAAATACGTACACGTATGTCGCTATATTAAATTAGTACATCGTGGTTTAATTTTGTCCTAGTTATTATAATCAACGTTCCCTTTAACACAATATGCATCTACTTGTTAATCTTCTATCTGTATCACGTCTGGCACGTATGGTATTATAATAGAATAGTTACTGACAAAATAGAATAATTTAGTTAATCTACAATCTCTTTAACTAATTCGAAAAATACACTTGGTATTTCTTGTTGTAAATGAAATGATGAGTATTTGTAAGATAACTGTATTTTTATACTAATTACAATGGCTTCCTGCCGTTTCATTAAGGAACCCAACCCTAAGATCACAAAACCTGACAAGAATTTAAAGGAATGTTCGACACATCTCTAGTCAGCAGAACTCCCAACGATTCTTATCACTAGATCTCCTTATTTACGATGTGCTTGTATAAAATCAACGTAACGTCCGCAAAAAGTTTTAATTATTCAATTTTTAAGCCCCGAAGCGATAGGGAATAACTTTTATAATAAATTCTTAGCCTATAGGAAAATCAATTCCCAGCTATAAAATCCTCAAGAAGTCCTTCACCAGTCGTGGGATCAGGAGTGGCTGGCATCTTGCAGATCGCAAACGCTTTGTCTGCTTTGAGATCAATACGAAGCTGTGACGTCATATCTCGGCCATCTTGTCATATCTCCTCCATTCCGAAAGATGCCATCTCCTGAAATGTTCTCCCACCCTCCTGAAATATTGTTGTTCCTGAAACCACAACTTTTCATTATGTACTCTCACAGACAATAATCTCACTTACTTCGCTACGTTATTTTATACCCAAATAAAGAACAAGCTCGCATTTTATTTTTTATGGGGATGCATTTATTAATTTAGCTAAACTGCAGTTTACAATACGAGGGCATGTATTCACTATTATTGTTTATCTGATTGTGATGAAGAACCTCCACGAAGGGGTTCATTCTTGTCGATTAGAAGAGGGTTGCATTTAAGTTATAATGAGCTGCACTTAATGTAAAGTGGTAATTTATATTATAACTATAGGCATTCGCGTGCCGTATCTGTTTCGGAATGAAGAGACTGGCAGCTGCAAAGGTGGTCTAACAATTTACGAGCACACTGCAACGAATTGAAGTACCTGTAACAATCAGCTATTGCATTGTTTTCACCCTGAAGTGAGTGCAAGCACGAGCTTGCATTGTTTAAAACAGCGACCCCCCAAAGTTTGCTTTCTCCTCTTCATTGCCACCCAAGTTACTAATTTGGATGAGTTTGATCCTATTTTGCATACTGTCTCAAAGGCATTTAATATAGATTGTAGTTAACATATTTTTTTCTCATTAACGTTTGAAGACTTATAGGTAAGTATTTTCTGGTTAAATACCGACTTCATTGGTAATTCAGATTTCGTTACTACTTACCTCTTTAAACTGTGTTACTAGCTTCGTGAATAGCAGGTAGTAATGAAAATGTAAAAGCGGCACAGCACGGTGTTCTTTGTATCAAATTCTTCAACAATTAAAACTTAGGTTCGTTATTTACCGTGTTTTAAATATTTTCGAACACCAAAAGTGATGAATGGAGGTCCCAAACCTCTTTATTGCATTACCCATTTTCTATATAGATTTTAACAAAGAACGCTTGAGAATGTCAATAAATATATTATTTAACTCAAAGTTGTTGATACCTGAGGCTCTTACTCGATTTTCTGCATTATATTACAAAACAAATAAAAAAAAAACACGATCATTAGAAAACACTTCCATATTAAATATTTCAATGAAGTTCGCTCTCCCCATGCTTTAGACCGGTATCTCTCGGGCTTTGAAACTTGGTGATGTAGGAATGTGAAATTTTAATTTATTATCAGAAGAAGCCACATTTAAATTTATTTGTAACAAATTTTATTGTTACTTTTATAAAGTAAGTTGAAAGACAACATTGCTCCAATTTTTTGTTGATATACATTATAATGCCAATGTGTGGAATTTTTCAAATATTGTTGAGCTTCAATAAGAAAACTAAAAAGAAATTTTCAATGGCTACTATTTATTGATTTCAACAAGGTGGTGCTCGTTACGTATTTTTCCCTCTTATTTTTTAATTACAGCTGAAGACTGTTTTATCGTAAGCGTTTGCCACACATTGGCAATGGATGGTTAAATGGGGAATGTTTTGCAGAATTCTATACTTCTAATTCTATAATTTCATTCAAATTCACCCTAACTTTTAAGATAATTTGAAAAAACGAAAATTTGCAGATTTCAATTTTCCTCAATAACTCGCTAACACCTAGTGTGACTGCTTCTAAAGTTTCAAATGTTGAAACACTTTTTAAGACAAATTGTGTGATGGTTGAGTTATTGAAGACGCAATTATTGAAATCTGCAAATTTTGGTTTGTTCAAATTACCTTAAACTTTAAAAAAGTTTGGGTGAATTTGACATGAGATTTGTTGCGATGAATCAGGAGCGTCGTTAGGAAATATGCTTTGGGGGGGCGCAACTATTATGGAATCCAAGAACTCGCCCTGTCGCAAACAGCTAAAATTACTAAATAGCCTAGCCCTTGCTTCTTGTTTATGGTTGACAGCAATAAAACTCGGTAGGATCCCGATGGACAATGTGTTGGGAAATTTCCGGTTAAAATTTGATTTTAATTCAATTATTTAGCGGGGGATTGGGGGGGCGCAAAACAGCATTGGGGGGGCGCGCGACCCCCCTAAAATGGTCTAGCGACGCCACTGCGATGAATTCTGCAAAACGTTTTCCATTTAACTGTTCCTCTACTATGTCTTCTAATATCCGAGATACCAATGGTGAGTATCGGAAATGTAGGCAGACTATTTTTAAAATTTGTGTGGTTATACAGGGTATTTCTAAAATAGGGTTCCAAACTTCTACAGCGTGTAGTACTCATCAAAATAAGGCAAAAAGTTCTAATAAACATATGGCCTAAAACGCACCCCTAGGGAGTTACAGGCCCTTAAAGGGGTTCAGATGAAATTGGTTTTTTTCTATTGTTTGAAGAACGGTAACAGACAAATAGACAAAATTATGGGCATTTACTTAGTTTTTCATTCTGAATAAGACGTGCTAGTACATTTTTGATTTTTAAACTCATGGGCGTCCCTTTCAGGGGGAGGCAAGGGTTTTTCACCCTGTAACTAGGGGTGCGTTTTAGGCCATATGTTTATTAGAACTTTTTGCCTTATTTTGATGAGTACTACACGCTGTAGAAGTTTGGAACCCTATTTTAGAAACACCCTGTATAGAGTGTCCCAGAATTACGTTTAGGTAAATATTTACAGAGCATGTGGTACGTTCGAAAACAAGTTAAAAATTCTTAATGTACAGGATGTCCCAGAATGAAGTTTAAAGATTTACAGAGCTTGTAGTATGTTCGAAAACAACTTAAATATTCTTCTAATACTCTTCTTCTTCTAGTTCTTCTATTTCTTTTTCCATGTTATGTAATATTTTGTAATCTTGTTTATTGTAAAAACCAATAAAATCCTAACAAAAAGTAATAAAACATTTTATGCTATTACAATAAATCGCTGTTATCTCGAAAACGGATGATTTGAGGACCTATGTAGCATATATTAAGAATTTTTAATTTGTTTTCGAACGTTATAGATACTACATGCTCTGTAAATCTTTAAACGTCATTCTGGGACACCCTGTATATCTGAAGATGATGTTTATAGTAATCTTGAATATTTAAACCGGCGACGCTACCTATTATGCAAATAAATCGAACCGTCGGCGTCACGTAGTTAGTTCCTATTGTAGTGGTACGCCTGCCGTATTTCCGGATTCGCCTTGTTCCGGATGCGCCGTCACTGTACGAGACATACGCTGTGTAACCAGATAGTTGACACTTCAGACAATAGATTCATTAATATTATTTGTATCAATTTTGGTACATGCAGTTTAGGGTTTCTCAAATATCGTAGTACATGTTTGAGTACATTTCGTATGCGATACGAATGAGATGGTGCTTACGTTCAGTTTTAGCATGTTTTAGCTACATATCGAAATATTTTGGTAACCATATTTTAATATGGCCAATGCTAACGTAAAAGTTTCATCTGGCAGAAAATTATGCCGGTGTACTATTAATACTACTAATAGGAACAAAAGTAATGCCCCTCACAGACTCACGTTTATACAAGGCCGGGCCGTTGCTAGCTCCACGGCTAACATCGGTATAATTTTGCCACTACATCCACGGCATTACGTCTTGTCAAAGGGTGACGTCATTAATTCGGCGACAAGAATACGAGCTGCACCTACAGGGCATGTCCGGGGACTTAACAAAATTATTCCATTATGAAAGTTTCAAACATTTTCATATTTTAAATTGATTTTTAATTAATTTGCAAGTTGAATATGACCAATAAAAAATAAGTCCGAGCGATTGATTTTGTTTGTAGTTAATAATTATTATAATTAGATTTCTCAGAAACAGACAGACAGTAGGCAACCAATAGCACGCACCGCTGTCCCTATTATCTCAGGAAGCTGAAATAATTTCCCAAGTCCCCAGATATGCGCCGAACATAATGCCGTGGATTTTGTGTCAGAATTATATCCACGTTAGCCGTGGAGGTAGCAACGGCCTTTATACAACTTCTTTGACGAGTTGCAGTAAGCTGCGATGTGCGTCTTCTTGCTATTTGCTGCTCTATAGTCGGTTCCATGTAGCTTTACCGCTAAAGTATTACGAGAGATTAGGTCTTGCTCTCCTAGCGTGCCAGCGCTTCCCAACCATTTTCTGTTAATTTTTATTGACTTGTCAATAGGTGTCTAGAACTAAAACCGCACTTGTTTGGTGTCACTGCTTTATTTCAGTTTCTGTTGTTAGTAAAGACAAACTGTCTAAGCATTCCGTCCTGTACTTGAGCTTGAGCTTGAGCACGTAAGTCTAAGCTTAACCCTTGCCGATGCTCAGGTAGAATTTTTACGTGGTAAAGCTACATGGAATAAACTATAGCTAGCAAGAAGACATTTTTAGTGAACCAACTTCATTTTCTACCTATTTAAAGCAACAATAATTACTACTTCAAGAATGTATAAACAAATTTACATATTAAGTATTTATCTTACAGGAAAACTTTGGATCAGAAAAGAGAAACAATGTCAAATCTTGTTTATCAAATAAAATCACAAATTTTTAATCTTCCAAAATAAGCATACTTTTCGATCAATTCCAAAAGGTTATTTTAAACATATTGGAATATTTAACCAGAGAAGCCATTGAAAGCCTGAAAAGCGTTAAAATTACTAACTATGATGGCTACATTATATCGGCTAAAAATTCAAGGTATATTGATTTGAAACTTTTTATTTGCCATCTTTATTGAAGTAATAATATACACACAGTTAGTGATTAACATTTTTGATAAGCAAGTGTAGCATTTGTTTTATTTTGGGGTAATAATTATACCACGACTTTATTGATTCGAGAGATCGTGAATTGTACCGTATACTGCTATTTTAAATTTTTCTTTGGTGGTATAAATTTGCACATTAATTCTGTTTTCTTTATTATTGTTAACTTTTTTTTGTAATTAAACTAACAAATGTAAATCAGAGTAATCTTTAGAAAGTTTCCTTGTATTTTTATGTTTTTCGTTTCATTTCGACGAAGGAACATAAAGTATCCCATAAAACGTAGGCATTACCACCACCATCAGCAGTAGTAGTAACATTATTTTATAAGTATTTCCAGATAAGGATTTAATAGATGGTGTCAACCCTAAATAATACACAATGATTCATTGAGAGTCCCAGGGGCGAGGGAGATACCGACGCGATTGCCTTATCTAAGCGACCAGAAGCAGAGATTAACCTCCGTCCTGCGTTTCATATCTCTCCCCATCGACGACGGACGGTTGTGTCACCCTCTCTCTTAACACTAACTCCCTAAATCGTCAACTAAATGTCCCAGTTTTTGGTATTTGATATGAGATTATATCAACTATATAATAATTAGATTCAGTTTAATTAACTGTAATTTACAATAATATACAAAATTTACTTGAAAGCTTGTTTGTGACAAATATTTTGTTGTGAAATCTCGTTTAATTTTATTAGTTTTTAGAATACATATTTTCGTTGGAAAAGTAATCGATTTCAGACACGAAATAAACGTGTACCAGAAAGCCTAATTGGTTAAAATTAATTATAGTTGTCCAACTTTCCATAACAATAAGTAGTTATTTTTTAATAAGGCTTTTCTGATTTGAATAATGGTCCAAGATTGAATATGTCTCTATTGATTAATTAAAATGTTTTGTAGACCTGACTTTTTTCTAACTACTGAAACTAAAAGCATTTGTTATATTTGTACAAATTAACATTTAAAATTAACGAGCTGCTACATATACACATACAAAACAATCTGTCAAATATCAGATAAAGGTATCATATTCAAACGCCAGATAATCTCGAATTTGAAATATCAAACGGAAGTTTTTCTAAATGTTCACGTCGTTGCGGGCTTGACGTTTGGAATATAATCGATTAATTGACATCTGAATAACGAGTTTTTAAAACGTCATTGGCGAGATGAGGGTTGATCGGACTAAAAAAGAACAGGAAAGAAATTTACTGAATCCAAATTAGCTGTCATAGGAGACATATGCGGTTAATCTGGTTTAATTTTGAAATGTATTATCCTTGTTTAATAAACACTAAAAAGAATCACCTATTTTAATTTATTTTTTTCTAAGCACGTTTTAAATATTACTTAACAATTATTTTTATGAAAAACAATTAAAGGTTTTGATGAACAGTATACCAATGAGTTACTAAAGGGCGCCCGTAAATAAAATGTTTAGTTCTTAAATTAAAGAAAGAATAATAGACATTATGACCAAGATGGTTTTACAGCGACCATTAAATGAGCTCCAAAGTCTTTATCATAGGGCTCTGTTTGGATCACGTTACCCAAATTAGTTTGCTATAGTCATCTTGATCACGACGGTAAACCACGAGGGATGTAGTATTTACTGTTCCTAAGTATATAATAAAACGCATTTCTCAACATAATCGCCTTCAACTTTTAGACATTGTTCACCTACCATATACCCCCGTTTGTCACAGAAAAAGTCCTCCTACTTCCATAACAGCTTCATCGTCCTATTGTCTGTACCAGATTTCAAATTCAGTGTTAGTCTTAATATGGAGGCCGGCATTGCCAAACCTACTTCACAGTTGGGTTGACCGTCAACAAGCCCCAGGTTAACCACAAGTGGCAACGCCGTGCAAGATTTTCCCATAAGAATTACATTGCCCTATGCTGCCAAAAAAGAATGTAATATCGATAAAACTGTTAAAAATAAGTTTAAGCAACATCGGTGGGGTAAGTTTGTATTCTGCATTTCTACAAGGTTCCTTAATTTTTCTGGCCGTTTTTCTAAGAGCTGTGACGTCATCGACTTTTTTAAAATGAGAACCCATATTTTTAATTTAGAGAGCATAGTTTTTTACAAATAGTAAATTAAAAGTTGTAGTAGGTCACATAACAAATTTCTTCACAAAAATTTAACTTTTGAAATAGCTTAACAATATGTCACAAACAATATTTTATTTATTTTTAATTCAAATATTTTTTCACTACTAACCTGAGAAGTCGCCATTACTTACTCCTTTTCTCTAATGAGAAGTTGTATTTCTCAACCTAGGTAAATAATGATAATGAAAAATTACCTAGGAAAATAATAAAATAAACCTTCTATAAATCAGATGTTATTGGTTTTGTTTTTTAGTTTTGACAACTACAGTTTCAGGCTACTAAATATTTAAAAAATTATGTGGAAACCGTAAATTACAAAAATCTAAATGAATAACATTTCTAGTAGTGAAAAAAATAGTATATAGACCACGGTAAAGAAGATTTCTCTCAACCTCGCAACTTATTTCCCTTGCTGCTTCGCAGCTCGGAAAATAATAATGCTCAGTTGAGAAAACTGTCTTCTCTACCTTGGCCTATAATGTACTATTTTATTTTACAACAATAGAATATTATTACGCTTGAAGAAAAATAGTTGTTTCTATATCAAGGGCGCAAATAAGACTGTTCCAGCTTGTGGATAGTAGCTTGAAGTAGGTACGAGCGCAGCGAGGACTGTAAACCAACGAGGATTCGAAGAATCCGTTTGAGCCAGAAATACACTGCGTCATGGCTTACTGTTAAAAATCGTCCGATATTTTCTGATAGTTAAAATAAATGATTTCAGTCACCTTTTTGGAACCTTTCGGAATAGTTTATTGATTTATTGATTTATTGATTATTTATTAGTTTGATAAATGGTGAGTAGTCGTACCTATAGGTGCCTTGAATGATATTGAGAGATATCGCGAAAGTTGTCAGCACCCTTAATACTCATATCCACACATCTATCCCTCCCTCATATCTATCTGTCAACATCATCCAAGGTATGTACCAAGGCCTTACCTACTTCACCTGAACGTTCTGACTAGAATATATTTGGTAGTTAATTTAACACTAATTAATAAATTATTCGCACAAGCCACGATCGTGTGTGCAAGTCCGTTGCATTCGCGTGAATTTCTTTTCATTTAGTCAGACTACTGACTAGACCAAATGGATACATTTTTTAGTAACCGAACTAGTTTGAAACTAACGACGACTGCACTTCAACAGCACTCAACTGTAATACCTATATAATTTTATTTTTGATCTCGAGACTACCCTCAAGCGAAGCTACAGAACTACGATGTTATACAACGATTTGATGGACCTCATTTGTATAAGGTAAAATATTGATGATCTTGCCAGAAAAAGGTAATACTGTGGTTCCAACAACTATTTATTCTGGCCACGTAAGTTAGTTACATACACCCTTTTGTCACACCAATCTTTTTTGGTACAATAACGATACATTACCATTAAGATTGGTAAAAAGTTTTTGCTTCTCCAATAATTAATATAAGGTAAGGAAGAGATTCCCAAATTTTTATATTTTTTAATTATTCCTCTCGACTATTCCGACGTGCAATTTTAGACTAAGAGACAAGGAATTTTGAATTTCCACTTTTTTTTCTAAATTGTGCGGGATAGTATAATTTGTAAATATCGTTTGATGTGTAAACTTTACTACATTAAGAATGTGTAGGTACATTATTAAAACATGATTGAGTTTGGCTTTACTAATTATCAGAAAATTTTCAAACATTTTTAGTTAGATAACGATTGTAAGTAACTCTAACACTTTAAATTATATCTACATTTAAAAAAGCAACCCTTCTTCACGGAAGGCGCCGTACTTAACCAGTCATTAAAGAACGACAGATAAAAACACAGCCTACCCAGATTTACATCATTTAAATGCATTTATGACAAATTTAGCACAGACAAGAGTCATTCATATAAGCCCTCGTAAATTAGTTAAAGTGAAACAGTTGCACCCTAAACATGAAAGATAAAAAGAGATAATTTATACGGCATCACAGATGAGCTGGTAAAATATTTTAATTAATATAATTGCCTTTCTGGAATTTTAAAACAAGACCTTTAATATTGTAGCTTTTCTATTCCTTAGAAATTATTTTTAATTTATTCGACGAATAGTTTTTTTATTATCTAAAAGTATTTCTTGGTGATATATTTAATTTAAAATAGACATATCCAGTGCGTGTACCTCAGGAAACGTTAGTATAACATAATGGAAGAATTGGTTATGCAAAAAGACAGTTTGAACGATTTCAGGAATTTTGAGAAAAAAGTGTAATTGCAGCTCTATAAAGCACATGTTATGTAATTGTAATTATAAATCTAGACCATCAACATGAGAACGATGGGAACAAGACACATAAAGGTAACATAAAGCAAGAGTAACGCCAATAAATAACAAGAATGAGACCAAGAGGCGCGTGTCTCATTCTAATCGGACAAGACTGACGGCAATAAAATTATCAACGGTTTGCCGTTAGAATACAAATGGCTCATCTTCAATAAAGTGCGTATACGTTCGTTTATATCAGCTATTCTGTTTGAATTGTACAGGACGATGCTGTGCGTATTCCGTTTGCAGCACAATTCGACACGTTCTATTACATGGCTGTTACACGGACAAGTTAACGACAGGGGCGGCGAGCCGTGCTTAATTGAATGGTTTATTTTGAAACCATTTTGCCCAACGTTAAACGAATCTAATTTCCTCAGTCTGTTTATCCATTTACATAATAAATAGCAACATTTTTTTACCTTTTTTTTATCGGTTCTCTATTCGATTTATATCTGAGAGGCGTTTTATTTTAGGAAGAATTTCGTTATGAATATCTTGATTATGATGTAAACTGGTCATATAACATTAAAGTTAAGAGTAATAAAAACACACATGATGGCAGTAGAGCAGGCCTTCGGTATTTACTGGATTTGAAACAGTTTTGATCAAAATAAGAAAAATCTCTAATAGTGCCCCTCGTTTCTTTCCTTTCAAGACGAAACTTTGCTTGCGTGTTTTCCTTTATTTACGAAAATTTTATTAAATAAATATCTCAGTTTAAGCTTGAGTGTGTACCTAAAGTGGTAATGTCGAAAAGAAATACTGCCAATGTTTGAAAATCTTACGTTAAGACCTATTGGAATGGAAGGTAAGGAATGATAATCTAGGATAGTATTTAAAGGTTGAATCAAAATCATAATAAATGGTGTCTGCCTGCTTACATCCTGAATGCAAGTGTCACAATAGTAGAAACAAAATCGTCTAGTTTTTCCTCGGAGATGGCAATATTTTACCAGCTGGAAAGTATAGTTTTCTATGGAGACAACAGGCGGGTTAGAAAGAGATGTCTAAGCTATTCTGAAGTGCAGTTTCACTATAGGGGATCTGAAAGCAACCCTCCATGGTAAAGCCAACTTAGCAAAATTGTTTGTAAGTTCTAGGGAAGTTTATGGTATTGCTTTTTCAGACTAGTGACAGAAAAACTAGTACTGACCGAAATAATTGCCTTGATGGACTCGACAGTGTAGATCGTGAAAGTGAAAGCTCCATGTTGGGACTAGGAATAAATTTCCCAGTGTTATAAGTCTAGAAGGCCTATAAATTATAGTAGTAACACAAAACTACTAATAGATGAGCTTCTTAAATAGGGGTGTAAGATTAACTATAAAAGCATCGGTGGTATCTAATACTGAATCAAAGTCAATAGTATTGTCTTCATTTCACCTCAATAATGTTCATATAGTCACGACAGCCTTTAAGAACCGGCTTATTCGTAGGATTGTTTGTTTCCTGTGAGATAGAAAGTACAGAAATTTCTTGAAAAAATCTGCTCCTTAGAGGAGGGTTAAATAGAAATTCCCAGCCTATTTTAATTTTTAAGGATCAGTATTAAGAGGCTGAAATTGTAAATGTAATAACTGAAAGTCACCCTCTTCATACGACTAGTCGTTGGAAAATAGTTGTTATGAAAAATAATTGTTCACGTTCATGGATTCAATGTTGTTGGTCCTGAAAATGTAAACATCGTAGTTGACAATGGTAGCATCAGCCAGTTGGAGGAGATGGCGGTAGAAGAATGTTTGAAAATTTGCTTCTTCAGCATGTTTGTGCTTTATGGAAGAAAAGTTCGACATCAACCCTTTGTTGTGTCAACAAATTTCTTGCCAGTCTTTATAACGAGGGTTTTTTGTCTTCTGTAAAATATGTCTCTTCGTCGTCAGTGGATTTAGGTTGTTCGATGAGGAAACCGATGTTATAGTAAGTTTGACTTGCATGTAGACGTGAAAGTGGAAATTTTGTTAGAAGAAAATTTCCTACTTGCCCTCTCCTGCCGTATCCAAATACTCTTCCTTACCAACGATGTAGAATACAAATTGAAACTGAACTTGTACACTGTAAGATAAATCGATTAAAGTCCATCATTTCCTCCAAGTAGTCCAGGAGCTAGCGGTATATTTGAAGACAAATTTCTATCAAGCTGAAATTTTTTTATGAGCTGGTATGGTTGTCTGCCAAATGTAGGTGGTCGGCAAAATAGGACCGCGGGACATAAAGCGCCCAGAATTTTTTTGTTTTTAATTATTTTTTGATGAAATTTACAATCAAGCTAATTCCTTTTTTGCTCGTTATTTAAGACATTCCGACAACAAAAAATTAACTGTCCGACAAAAAAGTCGGAACTGGATCAATGTCTACCGTTTGGGGTTCGTATTTTTTTTAAGACATTTGACTTATTACCATCAACCTGATTTTTTTTAATAACTATATACTAATTTAACAAACACAAAAATCACCTTGTCCGACAATTTGAGCGGGACAGAAGCACTCTCTGACGCCCTGGGTTGGTTAGTTGGCCAATTTTGTTTCTTAGCGCTCTATGTCCCGCGGTCCTATTTTGCCGACCACCTACATTTGACAGACATAACGATACCAGCTCATAAAAAAAAATTCAGTTTGATAGAAATTAGTCTTCTAATATACCGCTAGCTCCTGGACTAAAGGTTTGTTCCGATTAGACTCCTTCCGCTTAGAGTCCTCGGATTAAAATTTCCGCTTAGAGTCCTCGAACCCTGTACCCTAAAAATGCTAAAAGTTACCTGCATTCTTATTCCGTTTAGACTCCTCCATACATAACTTAGCTAGTAGGTACTTAAGTGCAAGTGTAAGTGATTTAAGCGTTGTCACCAATTCAAAGATGTTGGGATGAATTTTCTCATTTTTTTTGTTTAAACCGCTATGCCACCCTTCAACGGTGTTGGTTGTCCGATGCCTCTCGCCGTAGCATATCCACATATCACGAACGATGCTGTTTTCCAACCACTGATTGACGAAGTAGTCGTTGAATTTTTGTATCAGCTCGTTATCAGGCGACGACTCGATTATATAAAGCCACCAATCATCAATGTATTGTTTTGGCAAATGTGCTAGTCCTGCACACATGCGAATATGCTCGCGTATATCCGAATTATCCCTGTAGGAAATCACTAACCCCAACTCTCGAACTTTTCGCCAAATGGCCTGGTTGAAATGAAAATTGCAACCCTTAACTTGTGCACTTGGAAAAACATGTCGAAAGTTTCGACATGTTTTTCCAAGTTTTCGACTCGAAACGCTTGTATGGCTGCGGTTTCAAAGTCCAACTTTATCATTTTAGGGGAAAAAATTATAATTATACTCATTAAAAGTTACTGATCATTAGTGTTAAGATATACTAAGATACTATGCACGAGGAGTCTAAGCGGAATTGTAGTTTGGTTTGAATAACTCGAGGAGTGTAAGAGGAACAAAAAAGGCATAATGACTCGGAGGACTCTAAACGGAAGGAGTCTAATCGAAATACACGGAACTAAAGTGGGAATCAATAAATTAGGAAAAAATAAATGCAATGATATCAGAAACGCGGTAGCAATTGGATAAAAAACATAAATATTACTTTTATTCATACCTTACCATTACACAAAAATCGTAGGTACTAGCCTTTTTAAGGAAGAAGGTTATCTTTAATACTCTATGTTTGCAGGATGCCCTTATTTCTTCCTTTGAAAATTCTCTCCGTCATCGCCAGTTGGAAAGTAGAGAAGTTTCACTTTTCGCTAATTCTGCTCAAGACATTCCGGTGCTGAAAATGTCTATTTCGGTGGACGAAGCTTAGATCCTGATAATCCTGTTAGTAGTTTCGGGACTTGACTTGCTGTTACGTGCAGACGTTCTCCCATATGGCCGTTACCTGGGAGTTCTCAGGTATTATATTGTTTTATTACTTTTTCTACTTCTTCTAATACTGATCATTGAATTCCATCTTCTGAAAAGTTGTTTGAATTTCAATTTTTTTTAGCTTTATCTCGGTTTCTTCTATACTCCCTCTCTATACCTACAGCTTAAGGAACGGGATATTTTTAATGACAATCTTCAGCAAATGTTTCAAGTTATTTGGCAATTCTTAAGAGGAGTTTTCTTGAAATTTCTTCTCTTTTTTTATAAATCTCCTGAATAATCTACCAAATTATTAAAAGCCACCTTTTACTGAGGATTGCTCCAAACTTTGGATTTTTAAATTTTTAATTCTGTAGTATTGTTCCAATGGTCAATAGTTGCCTTACAACCTTTTTTAAGTTTTTTGTTTCTCGGCGGAAAACGGTAGATTTCTGTTGGATTGAAACGGTTGAAACTAAAAAATAAAGTTCTGTAATATAGGAGTAGAAAAAATTATGAAGTAGGTACCTAATATCAGAAACACAGCACACTAACCATAAACAAGCATATCGCAGAATTTTCACAGAATACCAGAACAAAACAAAATATAATAGCATATCAAAGTACACACAAAGGAGCCGTAAATTTTCCATCAACTACAGGGAATTGCTCTCCAAAAACAACTTCTTGTTAGAAAAAGAAATTCATTCTTAGTAAAGCATGTTTATGGGAAAGTTTTAACACATTTTCTTCAGAAACTTTGTAAAGTTATCAGCTAACAATAGGTTGCTAAAAAAAATCTAACCACGTAAAGAACGATGTACGCGAAATGAGTGAGGGAAAAAACTGCTACCTTTTAAAACGCGCTCGATCACAGCATCGCGCATAATTCACAAAGATTAGATCAATTCAAAAGCTGGAAGCTCACGTAAAGGACCAATATCGGCGCGTCCGAGTTTAAAATCATATTTACCGAGAGGGTGGCATCTAAATTTCACGGGCGTGTAAAAAGCTCCGATTCCGGGTGACTTTATCTCGCCTATAAATTTGCCAGAAGCGCCTCTGATTTATATGTTCGCATAAACGCGAGTCTATGCCGTGTATTTCATTTGCAATGGTTCCCAAACAAAAAATACCCTAAAACGGACTACTAATTTCATCCCTTGTTTTGACATCTAAAAGAAATTTTCTTGCAAAACCTGATTGAATTGTATTTTTAAAATTATTATTTCGTTAAATAGAAATTAATTGTCGATTTGAAATTTTAAAACTGTTTTTTTTTTGGTTCAATTCTATTATATTTGGTAAGTAGTAATCATTAAGATTTTATTGTTACAATCCGTTTTAAAAGCGAGTACTTGAAATTCAAAGTGAACCCCATTAAAATTTTTAGGACCTCTGATATCAGTGCCGTTTTACATCCAAATCCTTATTCATTTATTTTATCAGTGCTGTTTTTTATCGCCCGTCTCGCCATGAATACGATATTTTATATCTCATGTGCTTTACCGCTTTTTTGAAACACTACTTGGTACTTTTATTACTACTTTTAACTCGTTGCCCCGTACATGCTTAATACAAGTACTCAGCAACCTATTCAAAGTGGTTTATGAAATGTGTAAATGAGAATTTTTGTTTTGATATATCAGAGATCGTATTTTTTAGGTCTTAAAAAAGGCGAATTTATAACCGACCTGTGCTTTCGTTGGTTTTTACTTTTAAACCTTGAATTTGAATCTGATAAGATGTCATGAACATTCTTATTACCTAAATTTGAATAATTTATCAGTAAATAAAATAAGTGTTAGCATACAGATATACAAAGTTAGATATTGTAAATAAAAAACACTTTTTACAACGGTTTTAAGAATATATAAAATATTTCTTTTGCCAGAATATAAATCTAAACAGCTTTTAATAAGATTACAGGGAAAGTTAACCTACTTTTTCGCTTTACAGTTTGCTTTTTGTAATAGTCGAAACTAGACGAGGGTTACCATTTAAATTTTCCAATAGAGCTTGTAATTTGCTCAGTCGCTTGCTGAACTAACCATTTTCTGAATCTATATCTATTATAGGGAATACCAACTGCCAGGATCAAAAATCATCGTTCACTTAAATGCAGAACAGAAACACAAAAACAGGCCCCCGTGGAGAGACTGAATATTGAATAACACTGAAGTTTGCATTTTTTCTGGTTTATTACTTTTTTCCATATTAGTCCATACAGCTCCACCAAGCTTACAAAAGCGCCGGAAAATATGCCAACTAAATTTTAAGATAAAGCTCGACAATATACGTCAACCAATAATAAAAAATCCTACTCAAAAGTACATTCACTGGAAAAATGCATTTGAGGTTTGAAATTTTAATAATTTTAGCGTTTGTCAGATCGTTTTGACGTTGAAAATCTGTTAGTAAGTACCTATGAATATTTAATCGAGGAAGATAATTCATTCTGAACCCAGACATATCATTCGGAACGTCATCCAATTCTTCGCATGAAAAGTATTTACCATTATTTAAATTTGACGCCTAAATGGTTTTATTTTGAAAAATTATATCAGCGCCGGACACGCCCCCTTTCAACTTTGTAAGCTTGGTAGAGCTGTAATCTATGATCATCGGTCTATTTTATGTTCCTGTGGTTGCAACCTATAGCAGCAAAACTAAATTACTGGAAAGTTGGAACAAATTAATGGTTTTACCTAAAGGGTATATAACAATTCGTAGAAAAGTTCGAGTAGAAGGACTCTACGTGTAAAATTGAAAAGGAAAGTCCGATACAAAAGATTCTCGGGCTTTCTCGCGAGGTATCAAAGTTGGGAATTCGCAACATTAAATTCATTATGAAAGGATGTTATTGGATAAATTTTATAAAACTGAAGCGTATTCAAAGCCGTAAGATTTTTAAATTGGAATGGAGTTGCAATCTCCACAACAGTCACCAGTGGGCCCATGCGCTGCATGAGGTAGCAATCCAGCCACCAATTTATATTTTCTGAGTTCTCTGAATGTTTTGATAGGATTAACTGGCAACAATATTGTTAGTCCACATTTTCTACCAAATCGATTAAATAGTGAAAATTACTTCATTACTGAATGTAACTATCGATCGTGTAAGTAATACCATGCGAGAAATGACGTTTATCGCATGCGAATTTTTTCGTGCAAGTTCCAGAATAGGTAGTACTACCCAGGTAAGTGCAAACCTCACTTACAGCTCTAAACGTGGAGGAGACTCTTGGATTGTTCTCGCCATGCAAGATTACCTTTGCTTACTAACTGGATTTTTATCCTATTCCCCAACCTAATTTGCATAAATTACTATTGGGTGTGGTTGTTAAGCCCACTGCACGTGAAATTATTTTCCTTTAAGTAGTCCTGTATCTTCGATGAAGTCCAACATGTCCTTAAGGGAGATGATCTGGAGTTCGTATGTTTCCAAAGAAGAAACTCCAAATTTCCTCCGTCTAGGTATTTGCTGCTAATGCTTTACATTGACAGAATATGTTGAATGGACTTACACTCTCTGCACGTTGGGTCGTTTCATCTTGCAGTGTCCTGATATTTCAGGTTAAAATAAGACTTTCGTCTATAAATTTATTTCCAAAAATGCACCCGGTTCGAGTTAGAGTGAAAAGAAGAAAATTGAGAAAAATAAGACTGCCACCACCCTTGGCCTCCGCGCTCTCCGGACATGACCCCTATCCCTATGGACTTCTTTTTATGGGGTACAATGAAGGAAAAGGTTTATACTTTATACATAGTTGCTGTCTGCGAAAGGATTGTACCAGCAGCCTGGCAGATCACACCCGCAGAGTGCTGTGCAACTGTTTAGTCTGTCGACCATAAGGGTAAACTTTGCATTGAAAATGGTGGCAGTCATTTCGAGCATTTTTTGTGAATTTTCAAATCAGTTTTGTAATAAATGTAATGAAACGAGGCTCATTTTTCTCATTTTTCTTTTTTTCACTCTAGCTCGGAGGGGGTGTATTTTTTTGGAAATAAATTTCTAGACGAAAAAAGTCTTATTTTAAACTGAAAAATCAGCGCTGAACGTTTGGCGGTTTAACGGTGGGCCACCCTGTATACTGACCAGCGTTTTATCGATCAAGATATTGTACAAAACTTAATTTGTTTAGTATTTTTCAATGAAAACATTCATCAAAAGCTGTTTGGATCAATTCTGCTATTTTTTTTGTGATTAGGTACAGATTAGGACAGTGCGTACTCTGCCTCATCAAATGCATTTACAGTCATTTTACAAATATTTAACATTAGAAAAATCGTCGCTCCTGATCAAGCGCGTTCCGTGGGCTACCTCTGTATAAAATTATCTGGTAAAATTAATTAATGTACCTATCATTTAAATATTTTAAATAATGAACTCGTTAGTATTAGTTAAGATAATATGGTTTTGTCCCATGTCAAGCACAATAAAATATTAATTATTTATTCATCATATCTCGACATCAACCTACGTACACATAACATCGATGTTATACAACCTCAATCAAAATAAAATAAACGACAATCAAAATTTCAACTGTGCCTTTCAATCTTTTGCACAATTTGATGGTTATCGAATGAAACCGTTAACTGCTACTAATATGAGCCCCAAGGGAAAGCGCACATCAAACATCTGTCTCCGTGGTAAATCAAAGTTGAACACGTATTCCAGAAGTTATATACAACCCACATGAGGTTAAGTTGAGGGACTGCCTCTCCCTACTTAACTGCATCATGTTGGGACTCTAAATGCTCGCACTTTATCCAACTTAATTACCCTTGGCGCAGCACATTCATTAATGTGATGGGAAGAAGGGTGGGTGTGCTAGGAATTTCTTATTAAAGAACTTTTTATTCTAAGAATTTATAATAAGATCGTTTAAAATTCATTTATTTTAGGATAATGGGTTTGGAATAAAAAGAAAATACGACACTCTTGCTAAATTGAGAAGTAACGTTAGGGGGAAAGTCGAAGGGACAGGTTTCTAATTTTTGATACTTTGCCACATCATATAATTATACTTTGCTTCTGTTTTCTTGACGGTTGCGTACCTTTTTTCTGTAAAAAAATTATGTTATAAATCTCGCTATAATCCAGTTCAAATATTATGGCTTTGTCAACAGGAATTTGGTTTCAAGCAAATTTAGGTTACCTCAAATTACAAACTTTGGTACATATTTATTTTTAAGCTTTTACTTTGATTCCTACACCGAATGTCTGTTAAATTTGTTTTCGGGTGCGAAAAATTTCATTTTGTTCCAAATTTAATTTTGAATAACCCTCTACCTTCATGAAACCCTAGTATTACAATTATCTTTTAATTTCTAGAACTCATCAAGAAAACTTAACAAAAAATCGAGATGAAGACGTCATCTCTGACCATCACACTAAAATTCTTAATCAACACTCACTCGAGTTGGAAATTTTCAAAGAAGCTTAAAGTCATTAAGGAACCGTCCGTGTTCAGTGGATAATTATGGAGAGTAGTTATACAGCTGATGTGTGGGTCGTGACCAGAGCTACTGCAGTTTCTTCGGAGGTCCAAGACAGTGACACGGGCGCGCGTGTCGGGGTCGACTGATCCGCCCCTGCATTAGCGCAAAGTCTGCTTTATAATTACTGTTAGGGCCGCCACTGTCTTCACTCATCACCGTCACTTAAAGGATGATGAGCTAATTTTTTTCCTAATACGTTTTGCTGGAAATTCTGTCTGCGAATGTTTCAGTAGGAAGTTGAAGGGTAAGAACACAAATTTATAAGTTTATGAAAAAGGAATTTGGTTGCTATGGTGATTAAAACTATTTCTATGAATGGGCAACTCTCCTTTCTTTTTGGTCTTCAACTATTATCCTTGTGGGATTGTGGGAAAATAATTTATAAAAAAGACCAAAACATAAATAATAAAATTAGTTGTGGCTAACATTTAAT
The DNA here is from genome assembly GCA_963082805.1 of Hemicrepidius hirtus. NCBI lineage: Eukaryota > Metazoa > Arthropoda > Insecta > Coleoptera > Elateridae > Hemicrepidius > Hemicrepidius hirtus. Next base: position 24,302,881 of record OY720166.1, on the reverse strand, counting down.
AACGTAACAAATAACCCGTCAAGCATCTTTAGAAATACAAGAAATACAAAGTGCTACTGTATGTTATTCAATACAGGTTCGTATTACATGATGTATTTTATTCTTTTTAACAAGTCTACACACAGAGATGTTCTTTTAATAAAAGCTCGTCTAACAAACGTAGGTTTATGAATGCTGTTCCTTTGAAAGGGTTGAATGAAACGAATTATAACTACAAATGAGTGGGTGGAATAGTAAATAGTATTATTATTTCGGTGTTGTTTTTGTTGCTGTTTTACTCGATAACAGATGCAGATTTGAAGCCATAAATAAGTTCCACTTCGACAAATGCTTCTTGTCAAATTGTCAGAAGCAAAAACAGAAAATTTGAATTTACACGGTTGTCAGTCAGATTACGAGGGGTTGGTTATTTCCAAAACGTTTGTTATAGTGCGAACACAAGAAGAACAATTCGCTTGACCAGATGTTTGTACATTGTCAAGTGATTTTTGAGTCCCCTGAGATGATAATTTAATAAAGCAAACATATTAATCATCTGTCAAGTGGTGGCGCTGTGGGACGAACTCCCTGACCATAATTGCCTTATTGTCAAAACACTGACCCTTGCACAGCATGATTCTTCCAAAGACCACACATTCAGAATTTCGACTTCAAAGAATAAGAAAGTTGTAATATCCTCAGGACAACCTCTTATCCTTTTATAATTATATAATATGAGCGTGATTATGATTTATGCTCAATTTCAATTCATCTTAATTTTTTTCAGTGACATGTATTTTTTTCTCATTAGCTTATTTTTGAATCTGTTAAACCATTTTATAGGAGGCGCCAGGGAGAATAAAAAATGAATAGGCAAATCAGGCTACGCATTTTTTACAATTCTAGTCGTCGATTTTGAATAAGAAACATTTTTGGAAAATATCAAGTTAATTTTTTGTAATATTTAAGAGTTCGATTAGTTTTACATCTAATAATAATAACGATAAACCTTTAAACTGATAAAAACGTTGATTTGAATCTGTCGCACATGATTCTGGATGGTTAAATCATTAAATTAGCATAGCAAGAAAGGAAGAACATTTTTTTTAATAATAAAAATATTTTACGGTCTATACGGTGTCTGGAAAAAATACCCCCGGAAAAAATACCCCGGAAAAAATACCCCCGGAAAAAATACCCCAGGAAAAAATACCCCCGGAAAGAATACCCCCGGTATAAATTTAACATGGAGTTGTATTAAAATGTAAGTTAAAGTTTCAAATACACAAGCGGATAGCCCTCACAGTTCGGCTAGAAACAGCTGAGTGTATGTATATACACAAGTCCACTGGGTTTTTGTGAAAAATAATTCTCAAACTGCAACTAACCTAAAGCAAAGACCTTGCAAAGACTAGTGGGGCGCCCCTCGAGCTTTAGGTTAGTTGCAATTTGAGAATTAATTTTTACAAAAACCCAGTGGACTTGTGTATATAGTACATTGCATACGCTCAACTGTTTGTAGCCGAACTGTGAGGGCTATCCGCTTGTTTCAAATACAGGATGTTTAATACTACACATTTTATGCGACTGTCGCATTATAATACCCCAAAATAGAATATAACGTGTGATTCATTTATTTATTTATTAATTACTGAAATATAATATTTTACTTTTACTTAGTTAATTTCTTAAAATTTATCAACCCTATTAGCATATGTAGGTAATTTACAGAACTTGCCCTAAGATACTTAAAATAAATTATTCAGGCACTATAATCATTTAAGTTATTTCTTTCAAATAATTCGGGAGCTAAGTGAGGGGGTATCTAATTGGTAATTTTAAGTTCTTTTTGTGATAAGAAAGAAAGTAATTGCATTTTTCTAAGAAAGTTGATAAGATTTGCCTATATATACCAGAATTTTAGTTTGTGTCCAGTAGTCTTTCGTAATCATATATTGATAATATTTAATTATTTAATATTTTAATTTCAGTAATTAATAAATAAATAAATAAATCACATATATATTTTATTATATTCTTTTTTGGGGTATTATAAAGGAGCACGCGCACTTGTTCGGTTCGTGTAGTATAATAATAACATTAATAATAATAATTAATAATAATAATAATAATAATAATAATAATAATAATAATAATAATAATAATAATAATAACAATATTAATCATCCTATATTTTTCCTAATTAAACATCCTATATTTGAAACTTTAACTTACATTCTAATACAACTATCCATGTTAAATTTATTCCGGGGGTATTCTTTCCGGGGGTATTTTTTCCGGGGTATTTTTTCCTAAGGGTATTTTTTCCGGGGGTATTTTTTCCGGGGGTATTTTTTCCGGGGTATTTTTTCCTAGGGGTATTTTTTCCGGGGGTATTTTTTCCGGGGGTATTTTTTCCGGGGTATTTTTTCCGGGGGTATTTTTTCCTAGATTTGTATATACAAATCTGAAATCGTTTAGTAATAACTTTTGGGCGTGTTTTACATCCCTGGAAGACAATGTTATGGTACACAAATAGTTATTTGTATCACAAGGCCAGAAACAGCACATATGCGAGTGCGAGTAAGGCTGCAAGTAGGAGCACTCGCAAAACTGTTTCTGGACGTGTAATACACAAGATTTTTTGTGCCGATCGATGTTTGTTTAAATAAATTAAATTTACATTTAAAATTTAGTATTAGGAATTTTTTTATGGTTTTAAAATCAAGATTCCTTGTTTCCTGGTATTCATTAAACTTAATTCATTTATTTTCTTACAATTTCCATTGACGTTTATTTATAAATTTCATTATCTTTGATTTAATAATGGATACACCGGCGCATATTAAAGATTATATTCAAATCACCACAGTGGCTCAAATAGGTAATCGTATTTCTAAAATTTTGCTAATTTATTTGTTTGATCGTCTCCGACCGGGATGCACAAATTTGACTTTGACAGATTGAGCCGATGCTGCCAACCAATAACCTTCAATTCCTACTTTTTGCCGGCCTAGGCCGAAGAAACCTCTGTTTCTGGTAGATTTCGCGAAGCAGAAACTCAGTGATGCCGACCGGAGGCACAAAAAATCAGTTTCACACGCTGTAAATTACAAATAAAGAAACAGCACATCTAATCAAGTGTCAAATGTCGAAATGTCAGTGGTAGCGTGTTGTATGGGTTTTTGAACTACGATCATTTTACAAATCATTTTAATTTAAATCGATTTAAATATTTGCCGGTTTTGTGGGGTAGAGTTTAGCTATATCTGTTGTGTACGTAGAGTATAATGAAAATCACTTCTATATCGATAAGGTTTATAATAATTCTAAGTGTTGCAAGGCAACTATACGCATTCTTCAATTTGCGATTATTAATGGAAATATCTTGGGGTCCCCCATAAGGGACGCCCTTGATTGCTTTACATAAATGATCGCAAACTCAAACATGCTATAAACTGACATGCAACATTTGAAAGTGGTATCGCAATTGTAAGAAAGTTTATCAATAAAATAGAGATTATCATCAGTCAACATTTTTGCCCCACCGTTTAGAAACACTGATGTGTAATATTCTAATATTTTCAATTCGTAGAGCCTGTGAAATATTTTAAGAATATTTTTTTAAGGGACAAGGGTACGTAATTTGCTGTTAACCTATTTATAGTAATTCTAGGATAACGACATGACCGTCGGTTGTAACTTATAAGCGTTGGCGTCAACGTTTAATATTTTTCTCCTGTAGTACAGTGTTACGGAAACACTTCAAAGCCATTCCTATTTCGAAATAAAAATCTTTCAGTAAATAGGTATTTTGCCTAATGAGGTGATAAATGTGACTAAAATGACAAAAAGACATAAAAGCGAAAGCTCCGCGTATCATAAATGTTAAAGTAGTAGTTGAACCAGGGACCAGACGAGCTGAGCTGTAAACCATTGTATTATTTTCCAAATTACCTGTGGATGGGCGCCACTTCAGGCGCCACCCCGACTTTTTAGCAACAATCGCATTCCATCTTAAATATTATGTGGTCTGTCACTCAAGACTACCAGATAATTGAAATTTAATTTGATCGCTTTTAAGAAACCGTCATTTAATACCTAAAATGAGTTTTTATTATGTTACAAAAAATGTTTCGCTGCTTTATGTCAGAAATATAATCTATTAATAACGGATTTCAAGGTAACTCGGATCATTATAAAATAAATTGTTTCTACTGGTTTGCAAAAAGTAGGCCGCTGTACTGTTTACTTTTTTTTTTTTTGGTATTGTAAGGAGCTTCGTAACGAACCAATAACAGTAGGTACGTTAAAGGATACTGTTTCTGGAGATTTTTTGTTTTGCGATATTGGTAGTAATCTCAACAAATTCTGACAAATGAAATGTCATGTTTTTAGAAATACCTATTAAGCAAACGTTTTTATTGTCAATAAATAATGAGTATGACGGTATAAAGATAAACATTTAATTGTTCTAAACCTGTTTTAAGAAGGAACTAAACTAAACTAATGTACTACTTGCATTTATTTTGTGAACACTAATTATTTACACACATTGTAGGTACTCCGTTTTCCGATTTGCGAGACACCAAGTTGTTACTCGCTCTTTCTGCAACTTCATCAAATTCTTTTATGTTTTTCGTCGGTCATATTGTCTCAGAATCGTTTCAAAATTCCTTTTTGAAGTGTTATTAAAACAATAAAAACTTCTAATTTAACGCACATTTAAGTTTTCGGCATAAATGTCAAATGTCACTCTGACACACATTGCATGCAAAAATTCCCTAAATTGTATCTACCAATCCACACTGTTTTTTTTAAGTAATATTGCGATTTTTTATCCTTTAAGACCAAAATAAAAGAAATTGTATAAAATACTCGTTTCATCGCAGATCGCACTCGTCCTTTGGAAAACTGGGGCACTACGTGCCCTGTTATCCAAACTTGGATTCGTACGATAACGCACCTTGCCTTATGAAAATTTTCTTTTAATATACAGGGTGTTGGGTAAACATGCGGCAAAAATTCAAGGGGTTATTCCTTGGCCTATTATAAGAATATTTTGTCCTTTGATGATTTCTAAAAACCCCTTTGTTTCGAAGATACAGGGGGAACAAAATTTGCGACAGTAACAACATATTTTTATTATCAAAAAGTACATGTAAAGTTGCTCAATCTACAATAAATGTTCGAAATGACTTCCTCCAGCCTGGATACAAGCATTCAATCTTCTCGTCATAGAGTGCCGAACTCTCAAACACACCAGGGTTGTTTCTAATAATTGAGTTACACCGAGTTACACCCAGCAATTATCCGATTTCGCAATTCGTCCAAATTCTCCACTGTAGTAGCGTAAACTAATGACTTCAGAGACCCCCATAAGAAATAATCCAGGGGGTTTAAGTCTGGGGATCGAGCAGGCCATGCGTGTGGCCCACCTCGACCAATCCAGCAATGTGAAGGTAAACAACTGCGACCGATTCAACAAATATCGAATATGGTTGTTGTAAATATTGTTCACCCTGTATCTTCGAAACAAATGGGTTTTTCAGAAATCATCATAGGACAAAATATTCTTAGAATAGGCCGAGGAATAACCTCTTGAATTTTTGCCGCATGTTTACCTAACACCCTGTATATCAGTAATATAAAAAGTGAAACTAAATTGCACTAGTGCAGTAATGACGTCCTGATTTTATTAGATTGTTTATAAATTGTGTGCGGTTGCTATGGTAACCACCATTGCTTTTATTTAGGACATCGGATGTAACTGTTTTTTATTTAAGCTGTCATTAATTCTCAACAAAATTAATGTTTTTTGGTACATTGTAGGTGATTGCAGAAAAATGTTGTATCAAAACTCGCGTAAAAAGTGTTGTGCACTTGCCGTATTGTCCAACTTGGTCTATGCGGTCTCATCGAGCAATTTTCGACGCGTGAAATAAGAGTCACCTTTTTTTACTTGCTACATAAATAACTATTAGAATTAACTGTTGTTACAAAGTACCTATTCAATTATATTTTATACTTTCTCCCACGTGGATGTAAAGCATATCTGTGCTCCTATACTGTAGGTATCGTACACCTTCATGCATCCTGAGCCACTACCCCACCTAGCAATCTTTTGGGTCTATAGAAAAACCATTGTTTTATTTTGATATATTTTTAAGTTAATTGTAATTTTTATTAATTTTTTGACCATTTTAGGTGATAGTTTCAATTTAATTTTAAACTTAAAGCATTAACTTATATTTACACTTTTTTTATTTTGTATGCTTATATTTTAAAATTTGGATAACTTACAATTTGCTACAATTTAATACATTCTTATTTGGTGTTTATTATGTTCTTTTATAAATACTAACCAAAGCCTTAACAGAAATACAACAAATAAGGCATAAACCAATATTTAACAAAGGTAGTCAAGAACTTTCAGTAGCACATACAAAGGATAATCTCCCTGCGTAAAAGAATGCTACAATCTAGGTGAATAATGGGCAAACTACGAGCCCTGCATTCTTCTTCCAACCTACATTTCACAGCTTCTTCAGCAACGTACACAATACTAATCCAAAGTTTTGACAGTAGCACAATGTGGATAATTATGTGTTTGCTCGAAAATATTCACAAACAATGCCATCTTACCTGTATATAGCAGGTTGTAAACGGCGCCTGGCAAACTATAAATATTCTATTATAGGAGCAGGTGAAGTAATGAAGTTAAAAAAATTGTCTCATGTGACTAATCCCACATAAAAGAATATTGTATTTTGATTTTATAAATTATGATAATTTTGTTTCTGAAGTTACAAAAATTGTGTTTAAAAAAGAAAAGGATTTGTTGACAAATAAGGGTTTAAATTCAGAGAGTGGTAAACAGGATTAATACAGGATATTTATATGAAATCTGATAAGAACAAGTGGAAGTGTGAGGTGGTAAACCGAGATTGTGATTTGATAATTCTAACTTGAATCTAAAATGGATTATCTTGTATCTTGATTGTTGATACCATTAAGTTGTAATCTGATATGTTGTCGAGCATGATGCTGCATTTGGTTTGGAGGTGAATAATCGTGGTGCATTCAATATTTATACCTGCATACTTATACATAGAAGGTTACCTTGCAGTCTGCTTCTTACATAACTAATATAGTTTATGTTTGGTGGATAATTATTATTCTTCAAAGTAAATTACATCGTAGTAGAGTGGTAGTTGGTTCAAACCCTTTATTTAATAGCCCATTCTGTCCTAAGAACTGTAAACAATCTTGGTGCTTGTAAATTGACGTCCTATAATACCCTAGAAATATGCTCAAAAAGGGACCCTCAGAAAAAAATTTTGCTTATACCTAGTTTGTTATCTATTCCTTACTTCTGCTCCACTTCTCTGTATCTTCTCATCTTCTTTTTACTTTCCCATACCACTACTGGTATAGGGAAGTATTGATATCATGAAAATTTTCGAAATCGAGATTTTCACGGAAATACGTCTTTTGGACCTCCAGGATCCCAAAAAAGTGGTCTAGAAAAAATGTCTGTCTGTGGGTGGGTGCGTGGGTGGGTGGGTATGTAACGCCTCTAACGCAAAAACTAGTGAACCGATTTTGATGAAATTTTAAATGAAGGGGTATATCGAAAATTCATCGACAAAATAAGCTTTTCAAAAAAATCCGAAACCGGAAGCGGAAGTTAGACATGTTTTTTTGTTATCATTTTTTTCAGAAGCGGAATTTTGAAAATCTGAGTAGGGGATATGAAAGAAGGGCATAATTCAAGGGAAACAGTTTTTTACCGGACTCTCTAACTTCAAAGTGGCGGTCGCTATGAATTTTTCAAAATTTCGACTTTAACGCCCCATAACTCAAAAACCTGTTATCTGATCAGGTTCCGCAACAATTTGTTTGAAAGCCGTTTGGCTGTACTACACCAAGAAAAATTATTTACTAAATCCAAAAACGGTCGCAACAGCGCTCTTCCAAAAATTTTGAAATTTTTGAAAAATTATTACAAAAAATCTGGTCTAAGGAATTTGTTTAAATTTTCTATACTTATACAGCTTGGTATTAGCTATATTTTTGTTTTTTGATGAACGCCAGAATTCCATTGTGGCGCCCTCTACGAGATTTTGAAAATCGGAAATTGATGCTCCTATAGCGCCTTTATTAGTCAAAATATGAAAGAAGTTTAAATACAAAAGTTGTTCAGTATATAGATTTGCATTTTACTAAATTTATATCACGTATACAGGGTGTTTGGTTTTCACAGTACAATAAGCAACTTTGTTATTTTAAATGAAATACCCTATATATTATTATATAATTGAATGCAAAATTGAATTGTCTATCACATAATATAAGGTGTTCATATGGCTAAAATGTACGGTTAATGAGAAATTCGTGAATTTTGAACTTTAAAACAGTGTAGGGTGAAATTTGTAAGTGCCGATATGTTCAAGTGACCATGCGCGGGACGGGAATTCCTTGTCGCCGGCTAATCCTAGCAGCCTATGAATATAAATAATCACACATGCCCAGATGAACACAATCGGCACTTGTGTTAATTTTCCATATACTAATTTTCAAGTTTAGTTTATCGGTTGTGGCGAACAATACTGTTGAATACCAAAAACGAATGTTTATTTTTAGTATGGGAAAGTCCAGGGGAGGTTTGCACCTCCACTTTTTAGATTGTCTTATTCAATTATCACCATTTACAGAGTTTCTCTTTTGATTACCAAACTAGAACTTCGAGACAAAATTTTTCTTATCATCAGACAATTGCAATATAAATATACAAACAACTCTTTCCTTCTCTCTCTTTCTGGATTTTTGGCTATAGCGTGTAAAAGAAACTCTTCCTAAATCCTAACCTACTCGCCTCCATTCATAATCTTTTAATTTTGCAGCATTTTATAATTTTTAAGGCGATTTCTCCAGTTTGGTCATACATTCTCATTCTCGATTGATCTGTATCAGATTAGTGAAGTTTTTACTTTTGGAAGTTCCGGTAAAATATTTTCAAGACGTAGTCTTTAGTTAAAAATTGCAAAAAATTCAATAAAAGATTGTTAATATTGTACCAATATAACTAGAAACTTTTGCATGCTATAATGTTCAAGAGAGTTGCAATAAAAAGATTTTCTAGCATGTAGAAAACTTTCTGCCTTAAACACTCCGTCTAAGAAAAAGTAAATACCCTCTTTACATTCACCGTGCTTTAACCCAGAAAATCACTCTTTACTAAAACATTTCCTGCATCTCTCTTTATCGTACAAGCAATAGCACGGCGAGAGCCATTCGTGTGTTAAGTTCGTCCGAAACTGAAAGCTCATGTGTTTGACATCTCTATCCGTACGCTATCTCGGGATAAAAAGATGCATCTAAGAGATAAATGAGCGATGTAGTGATAAGGAACGGTTTTGCAGGGCCGTGACGGGTTCATATTCCGACAGAGCTTTTGGTCGCACAGAACATTTGGCTGTAGTATATTTACTGTGCGATAGCTTATTCTTTTATGTTAAAACTCTTCCCTAACAATAGATGAAATTTGTTCGTACAAAGAACTCGTGTGTTTGCATTGTTCCCTCAAAGAGCCATATTGCTGTGACATTATGTTGTATTGTGTTTAATGAATGTACTTATGTAGATTAAAAAGAATCTTTGGTGCACTTAAAGAACAAATTAGAAATATTTTCATTTTATGTTTGATGTTTTTATTTTAATGAGTTTTTTTTTGTAAAGGCTCAGGTTTAAAAATTTATGTGCTGACTGTTTTATACTTAAAGAAGATAATAATAGGGATCTGAAGAAAAATGTCACTATAGAAGAATAAATAATAATATCATCAAATCAAAATTCCTCTAGAGAGGTGATCGTAGATTTAGTATTTTAGGGAGAATGAGGGTGGGGCTGTATCAGAAAAACATTTGAATCTGTAACATTGATTTTAAGATCTAAAACTTCGATGTTAAGATATGGTAAGCGATAAATCGTTAAAACCCCGAAACCAGTTGTGTCTTTACAATATTGTACAAGCAGACAAATCAGAGTATTTTGGCAGTTTTTGGTTGACCAGAACCTACCTGAGTCTATCAGTAAACCTAATCTGCGGTCACGGTTAAGCTATCTTCGTGCAAATATCAGGAGCGTGCCAGCTGTAACGAAATACTACAACAAAACTTTTCGTGTCGATTGCAGATATGCTTTTACTTCGAACTTGGCATTTTGCTCTTTCTTATAGTTAAGATGTTCTATCCATCGACATGTTTCAATTGCTTTTTTCTTCTATTATGACGAAGAGGGCGTTTTAGATGGGAATCTTTTTCTCTTTGATCGAACTTTAAACTAACAAATTTTGGTAACATTATTACTACGCAGTAATATAAAATATGTTATTGCAGAAATAAAGAAAACTAATTGTAGATTACATAGAATAGTTATTTGTTTAACAAGGCAGAAAAGTAGTAGATTTACTGACGCAGCTGGTATTTCACAGCTGAGGCGAAGCCGAAGCTGTGAAACCAGACAAGGCAGTAAATCTGCATTTCTGCCGTGTTGAACATATAATTTTTTCTCCGATTGTTTACATTTAACATTAATTTAATGATTACTTTTAATATTTTTTGTGCTATTAGTATCAGCAAGCATCTGTTGCTATGCAGTTCTTATTGGTTGCTATGAAAAAGAAATGTCATTCTATTTGTTGTGAATAGAATAGTTTAATCTTGTTAATTCGTAAATATTAATTAATTTATAATATATTTACAATGGAAAATGACGAAGAAATGTTCACCCCATCCGAAATTAAAGAAATCGTGAAAAATATGGAACTTAAATTTAATTAATAAAAATTTCAAATTTATTTGTTTTTCGAAGCAACCTGGTTTTGAATGCTACTGTCAGTAAAAATGATCACTTTTGCCTAGGCAGTAAATGTGGAACTTTGGAGACAGTCAAATGTCAGTCAAAGCATGCTTTTACTGTCTATCGGAGAAAAAAGATCATTGTTACTGCTATTGTCAGGTAACAGCTTGTAGGTATAACTAGATTGTGCTTAGTAATTTATATAAAATTTATTAAACAGCCAATTCATTCCCCTGAACCTGATTTAATATCAGAAATGTTTAATGGAGTTGTTATTAATAAATTCGGATGAGCCATGTTTGCGTTGTCTTCCCTTTCTCCTAATAATATATCGCTCTGTAGGAAAACTTTTAATATTAACAATAGCATTCAAAAAAATTTCCTGTTTGGTTAGACTAAATCGCGGTTGTCTTTATACCGTAAACAGGACAGTAAGCTAATCTAAAGCTGAGGACATACGTGCGGTAGCGGCAACGTGTGACACCAAAAATCATGGCAACTTAAATGCACATTATAATCGCTTATGAAGTTACACTGTTTTTTACACAGTTATTCTACTGCAAATCAATGTAATTTTGAGCGTTTTATGCGATTAGTAGTCGATTAAAAGTAGGTAGGTACATAATATCTAAAAAACTATTCTAAACTAAATAACATTCCCTAATTCTTCTGAACTTCAAAAGGAAACTAAACAACAGCTTAAAATTTATTGACATTCTCAAGCGTCACTTTGTTGAAATCCATGATTATATAAATAATAAATATTAAATAAAATATCGATTTCAACGGGAAATAATAAGATTTATTCGCTTTATACGTATTTCGGCATCATTGTGCCATTGTCAAAAGCTATTATAAAATATTATAACAAATGCAAAAATATAGTAACTCCTTGATTCTATTATTTTAACACTGCGTGAAGCAGCTGGCCCCAGTCAACCCGTCGGAGGTCAGTCGCTTATCAGTGTTTTAAAAAGATATTTATTCCAAAATCTTCAGTAAAGGAGAATCTAAGAGATCAATTTGCTCATTCATTAAAGGTATGTTGTTTTTTGTGTGTTTATAAATTTCAAAAGCTTCTAAAATGTTCAATTTATTTTTGTTATCAGAAAAGTGTAAAAATTTAATTGTATTATTAGATGTTAATGTGTGATTTTGTTCTAACAAATGTTTAGCAAAATTTGATTTATGTGCATGTTTATATTTGTAACAACGGATAATAATAACATCTAATAATACAATTAAATTTTTACACTTTTCTGATAACAAAAATAAATTAAACATTTTAGAAGCTTTTGAAATTTATAAACACACAAAAAACAACATACCTTTAATGAATGAGCAAATTGATCTCTTAGATTCTCCTTTACTGAAGATTTTGGAATAAATATCTTTTTAAAACACTGATAAGCGACTGACCTCCGACGGGTTGACTGGGGCCAGCTGCTTCACGCAGTGTTAAAATAATAGAATCAAGGAGTTACTATATTTTTGCATTTGTTATAATATTTTATAATAGCTTTTGACAATGGCACAATGATGCCGAAATACGTATAAAGCGAATAAATCTTATTATTTCCCGTTGAAATCGATATTTTATTTAATATTTATTATTTATATAACAGCTTAAAAGTTGTTGATTGGGTTAGTTATTTTTTTTTCTATATGTAACCTAACTAAAGCTGTACAAGATATCTTAAGGGTGACGACAAATTGCGTCACTCAACTTTGCATTTGTGTACACTCCCGCGATGATCCCGCTCTATAAAATGATTTCATACATTACGTCTCAATGGCAACAACAGAAAGATTTAAGCATTTGCTAAGGTCAAATGGTTTTATCAAATAACCAATAGATCAGTTTAAAATAATTTTACACTCTAGTCCTATGATGAAACACTGTGCAGGTGCCCAGAGTGCTCTCTTTAGAGTAAAAGGATGAAGAAAACTGTAGTAAGATAACCTAAAGGTGACAACACACCTACAGTAAATTAACGCGGCGTAGTAGTCTTTGCTGAGCCGGCTAAGCGTCGTATTTATTTAAACTATGGTCTATGCGAGGTGCATATCAGAACAAAATATTAAAAAAATATTACATTTACTCCTAGGAAATTTTTTAATATTGAATATTGATACAATTGGAAACGACGCAAAGGTTTAATGGTTTGAGTGGGTTCCTTTTCTATGTTCCACACACTATATTAAAAGTTTGCCATAGGAATGGAATTTACTTCAGTTTGTAGTATTTTAGTTTTGCCGTCAATTTCGTTGGCGCATGTTTGTCATTTGACTAATCAAAATTTAAAGTAATTGATTCTCAATCCTCCAAGACCTATGAGTCCTTTACGAGAATTTTCTAATTCGCTTTTTATAATAAAAAATAAAAAATCTATATTCTCTCAGTATTTGGTAGTAATTCAGCAACATTTGTAAAATCCCAGCTATATAGTTATCTATGGCCATGGTCAAAAGGTAAAAATATTTTATTTTAGTATACAATATTCTTGAGATTAAAAATTGCAGCCTTTTAACAAATAAATAATTAAATTAATGATATAGCAATACCAAGGTTTTTAATCTCAAGAATTTTATACTTAACTTAAACTCCAGCCTTAAAAAAATCTAAATTTTATTTTAGTACTTTAATTTTTTAATATTATACGTAATTATGTTTTCAAAAGGGGAATTATCAAGAAACATATACTGGAACGAATGATTTTTCTAAATAATTCCAATAGATTAATAAAATTGTTATATCAGTAAAAGTTTTATTTTCTTTTAATTCAAAGCATTAACGATACGTATTTTAGAACATAGGAAATTCGAAACAAGAAAACAAAAAAATTCCGGCGGAAAATACGATAATACTACACGAAGTTGGAACATTTCTACTTTGGGTTTTCCATCTACATATACATAAGCCCTCGACATAAACATCCCATCAGAGCCCGCTCAATCGAGAGACGAGCCCTCTGGAGTTGGTCGCGTCATTGTAGGGCTGCGTTCGTTATCGTGAGGACTGTCATGCCAAAACACGGGCCCAGAATGTTATCAGAGATCTCTTTCAAATCTTGCTGAATGCATAAGGGCGGCCGTGATGTTATCAGCATTTGCTGCAGGCGCGGCAGCTGCGACCCCGGCATCCACTCTCTAGTTGCTCCGGGTGGGTACACCGGGGATGGTTCCAACACTACACACTCGTCTGTGATTTCATGTGTATGTTGAGTATGTAAAGTGCCTTTTAGCCTTTATTACTACAACCTTATTAATTGCTTTGTATACACGTTTCAAATCTTATTATACCTATTTGTTCCCAACAAACTCACACACGATTTGTTAATAACATTTTATCATTAACAACTTAGTAAAATAATTATAAATACAATGAGGTTATGGAATGTTGTAAATACTATTACTACAGTATTTTTTAACGATGTAATTTTATTAAATACCCAAGATTGCTCTTTTTACTCTTCTTTATCTTTTCTCGATATTATTATTGGTATGAAGACACAATCAATTACTTTCACTTTTATCAGTAGAAATAAAAGGTTTAAGCTGATTAAGGGGTGACTTGATTTCATGAGGTGGTTACAAAAGGGGGTATCAAAAAGAAGAGATAGAGAAGTAAAATGCTTACATCTTAAAATGTGTTCAAGTATCAGTAATTATTTTGTGCTTTTGTAAAGGAGTAGCTATTTCCTGAAGGGTCGTCGCTTTAATTTTATCGCCTTTCATAAATACTAATACTAGTTTAATTCTACCCCCTCCCATACAAGAACGAAAATATAGAAAATAGATCTACTTTAATTGTGGACATTATAAGAGATTGTGGGGCATCGTTTGCTAATAGTTTTTTAAGGCATTATAGGAAACCTTTTTAACATTTCTTATTGATAATAGTATATTATATATTTTTTCTTCTTGTAAAGTTAGTTCAGAACAAAAATTTTAATTATTAAAAGTATTAAAAAAATCTAGTAGGCTAGAAATGTTGATTGATTGATTTTAAAATCGCTCTACCTAGTTTTACATTAATCACAGTTAAAAGCCATATATTAAATGGCATATCTAATTGAATTTTGACAGACCATATGAGTAACAATTACCAATCGTATTTTGATAAAATCTAACATACCCAATGATTTACAAGGAATTAGCATACGACACTAATAACTATGTTATCTAATCCCATCACTAACGCATTACTAATTAATCACTTATAAATTAATTAACATGCACCAGTTAAGCTAGCTGCAATCTCTCTGTCCTTTATTTGAGCAAATCTAATTGCCTTATTGGTCCCAAAACGGGTGCGCCCAGGGAAGAAACTAAATTAATTTTTACGATGAATATTTTAAAACTTTGTCTCAAAGATATTAGCACGGGCTTAAACAGCCACTTAAAAGGCAAACTTTTTTAAAAAGTTTTAACGAAATTGGATTTATTTCCATAAAATTATTTCAGACCTCTTCAATCTTTCTGATGAAATTTAAATGGTTTTTTCTTATTATCTTAAAAAATTTTATATCTACAAAGTTTTAAATTAATCAACAATTTGAAGGTTTATCGTCAGAATAATTAAGACAAACATAGAAATAAAAAATAATTTAATACAGACTCACATCGTATGATCTCATTCCTTGTCATGTATGGGGTCCTGCTCCATCCTGCTGGAATTCCAGTAGCAGGACAAACGTTGCACCCAAAAACTTTTAATGTCTTTTAATCATTATTGCGGAGATTATTAAAATACCACTCACAGTGTGCAGCCTTTTTATTATAATAATCAGGCTGTAAAAATTCTTGAAACAACTTAAATGGAAACATACAGACGCTTTTTAGTCACAGTTTCACAGGTCTCGTTGCTGAGGTTTATTTTAAATTTTCTGAGACAGTTTTCTAATTGACTTTTTGGATTCTTCAGTAACTGCAATAATTCTGACTTCCAAAGTTATTTTATTTTGTAATCGCCCGTTATATTTTATAATCGATTTTTAAAATGGTGAGGTGGTATGAATGATGTAAGACCTTTTTCGTCCTATTTTTTATTATAATGAAACAGACTTTACTACTACTCTAAATCGAATAAAAACCGGGTTGAAAACGCTTACAGAACACTTGATATACGCTGATAGAGCACGAAAATGAAGAGAATAAAACGTTGAATGCTAAAGCTTACGTATCCTATCACGAGTTGGGGAAAAACGTTGATGAATTGCTAAAATACTGAACATGTATTTCCGGTTAACGTTTACTTTTGACACGTTAAAATTTAAGAAGGAACGTTTTATATTTTCCTAGTTTTCTATATTTTCAGAATTCATGGTTGAAATGAATGAAATAACGACCTAGATATGGAATATGGTTCAATATTTTTATTTTATAGCTAAACTTAAAAATGGTTACAATAAATAAATTAGCTACTTAGGGTACCATTAAAAATATACAATTATTAAACTTCTTTGTTGTAATTATGGACTGTCCCGGTACAATTTCGATTAGGTACACAGAGAGAGAAGATAAGTAATTTCGAAAGCAATTCTAGAACAGAGGTGGTAGGAAAGGCACAATCACTACATATAGGAAGAGGTTCAAGATATTTCTCACTAGAATAATATTATAGATTTAAGGCAGGCGTGTTACTTTTATTCGTTAAACAGAACGTAGGAATTGCTTAAACTTAGTAAGCAAAGGAGCTGAGGGTTATAGCAAAACTTCTAACAGGTCATTACCCATTAAAACATCATCAAATAAAATCTTTGCAATTGCGAAGTTATAACCCGTCACAGGTTTTATTGCCTCGAATAGGTGTACACAACACCTGCAAAAATAAGCAAAACAGCACCCAGAAAGATCCTAAAGTTCATAAGAAGTTTAAGAACTGTAGGATTTTATTAATTTATAGTCTAAACTTTAAACTGTGGTTTAAAGGAGTTATGTATAAAACCTTGATAGGTCTAGCGTTATAGTCCCTGGGAAAGGGCATCCCATTCTGCATTCTAAGTGCCCAAACTACTAGGCAAGTTGTAACTTGTAGCAGTAGTTACCAATATGGCTATGAGCATTTGGATGATATTGGGAAAACATGTGAGTAATATAACAACCACTTATAGAAATTAGATTTTTGAGACAGATACAATGAAAAGCATGTAAGGATAAAATCGGAAGCATTAGCAATCATAAAATCAGTGGAAGAAAGTGCAGGTCATTTATTTACACCATTACCTATATTCCAGGGGTTAGTTGCGTCCGGGGTCAGATCTGGTCAGTTAGTTCTGTTTAGTCCTCAGTCTAATCCTTTCCAGGAACTCTACTAGCGTTGGTATCATTGCCCATTTAAATCTTCAAAATTATATTAGGTTGGGTTAGGCTAGGTTAGGTTAACGTTCATGCGAAAGATGGTAGACGTGGCGTAACGACACAGATACAAAAATCGGAGGAGCAGTATCACCCGACAACATAATAGAAATAATGTTACAAAAAGAGGAGTACTGAGACGAAGTGGGAGGCTTGGCAGAAAGAATATTGAAAGTGAAAGTAGAAGAGAGAATATAGATTGAAGCTTAAGTGGAACAAACAACACTACCCCGATGTAATAGGAAACTGGTTCCGGGGTAGCTGGATGTATCTGAAAGAGGAAGGGTTCTAGCCGGTGGGAGTCCGGTACTACCCGTACCGAGAAAAGCGACGGGTGTCCATAATGGATTTCCCCTCCTCCTCCGCCACCTAAAAGGTTAAGTTAACGTTAGGTTAGGTTAGGTTAGCAAACGTGCTTACATATACGCCGGATAAAGTTACTGACAGTTATCTATAGGGACTCACTTCCCTAATTCTTAGAATGGTATTGGACGCAACTTACCTGTACGGTCAAATACAAAAGTAATGTTCAGTGGACCGGTATTCTGCCGTAAACTACGACTTACGTTCTCAAATCCTAACGGGCAAGAAAAAGGAAAAGTATACAGGTATAAGAAATACGTATGTCGAAGTTTGCAGCGTAACGTAGATACGCTGGACATTACTTTTGCATTTGACCGTACCCTTCGCACAGCTCATTTCGAACCCAGATTATAAATAACCGCCGGACGCAACTAGTATATACCATTACAACCCAACCCAACCCAACTCACAGCCATCTTCCAGGTAGAAAAGCTCCGGATTAAGTAAGTATGCAAAGACTTTATTTATCCATTGGTGCTCCTATGGTTTAACACTGACGCCAGGAAATAAATTAATTATTGTTCCCGAAATTTCAGTTTCTGTCAAGCTGGAAGAAACGAGTAATGTGTAATGTAAACTTAATTTAACACAAAGTCTCATTATGTTTTAATAATCGTATTGGTACCTACCATCTAAGTATAATAAAAATTCTGTGTAAATCATATTAATGTAAATCAATTTCCAGCTGATCTACAACCGAAGATCAGATAAAATGTGTCAGATAATAAATGAAATCAATGGAAAACAACATTAAAACCAACACAAATGTGGTAAACCTAGAGACTAGAGATCTGAATAATTATCTTTGATTATACTAATTTATTTCCAAAATTATAAAGATAATGATAACCTTTATTTTTAAATAATTCAATTAAAGACTTAAAAGTTCCAAGAAACATTAAAAAAAATGCAAATGTGTGTAATACAATGGCATCAACAGATACGCCTTAATTTCCAACTTGCTCCCTTTAATTTTGTTAGCCAAGTTAATAAATCTCCTCAAAAACAGCTTCACCGAAAGTCGCATTATTTTCCTAGCTTCTTAAATTTAAACAGGCATATTTATTTATACTAAAACGATATCTGTAAGCAAACTATAATTTAGAGCCGCATATAATAAGCGTATAACATAATTGAAATATAAAGTTTGTGAAATGTGAATGTGGGATGAGTTTAGCACAATAGAGGCAGCAGCGGATCCGTTCTTTGGAAAACTCGAGCTATATTTTCCGTGGAGGGCAATTTATTTTTCCAACCCCAGCGCCCTTATCTAAACAGCAGCGAAAATAATATCGCGCTGATAAAACTGGCTGTGGCATCGGTACACTCGGGCGAGCAGATTAGTCATATGTAAAAATGTTACTGCGTTGTAGTTAAGGTTTGAATGTTTTTTTTTGTAATATTTGTTTTATTCAACTAATATTGTATTATTATATTTTAATTATCTGTGATGATCGACTTTAGTAACCATAACTTGTAGGTACCTATTAATAATTATTTGTTAGTTGCCTCTTAATTTGTTATTGATTTCGCAAATACTACCCTCGTATTGTTTACTATTTGATCCTCAATACATTTTTACACATAATTCTAGATAAATAAATATCACAGATAACTTATATATTCTAACATAATCTACTTAGAATTAATATATAACTAAAAACTATGTATCAAGTTCCTAAATTTGTTTAACAAAATTTTTCGTATTAATGTTTGCGTACTACATATGTATATGAGTTATAATAAAATCTTTCTGGGTTTTTGTCTTTTAAAGGTCCATCAGTGTAATGCGAATGAAAACATTATCTTATCGGTGGTTCTAAACGTTGACAAGAGCAGTTACTCTTCATCCGGAGTGTACCGAACGTTATATACGCCGCCCCCGGAGTGTGTTTTAAAAGTTGCCGCTATAAATTGTCCCGGAGCGATCCCCGGATCTCGCTCTTATCAGTCCCAGTGCCTCTTCTTACAGCCCCTCTAACGTCTCCTCATCCCAGATATCTAGTTTACTTGCTTTTGTTTTGTTTTGGTCCGAATTACTCTAATTTTTAGACGTATGCGAAAGGATGAAATATAACTTTGCGACAATTTTGTTTTGTTCTTCTCTTTGTTTTCCGGAATACCATTGTTAGGGTGTTTTATGCACTCTTTTTCAATCTGATAATGCTTAGTACCTACTTTTTAGAAAAACTTGCTATTTTTGCAGTATACATTATTTTATAGGAAACAATTTGACATTTTATGGCATCAGAATCTGTTATTAGAAATAGTTTGCAATATTGAAATAGGTACTTACCTAATCAAAACATATTTCAATTTTATAACTTTACCCATTGGGCCTCTTTCTATAATCAACCATAGTTTTAAATTTAAAATGCAACGATTAATCGTTTGGTAATTGCTGTAAAGTTCCAAAAGGAAATTACTTGCAAACACATCGAAAAACGAAAGAACGCAGTCTATTATCACACAAAAATCCTACAGCCACATCTTTGACTTGATCGTGCAATGACAACCGGATTTCCATCAGCAAAATCGAAGGTTTATAACGTGTGAGTGTAAGTTCTTTTGCCAACAGTTTTGTTTGTGACACTGACAGTACAGCTCATCCGCTTTATTTTATAATGATTTAGATTGACCCCGTTGTGAATAATATTGTTTTAATATCTAAAGTTAGTATATTTCAATAGACTGGCCACTAGAAGGAAGAAATAAAACAAATAATCTTTTAAATGATTTTTATTCCAAAATTCTGTAGATACTTATTTTGTGCCGGAAAAAGGGGTTTTACCAATTTTGGTTTTATTTAAGGCAAAAATAAAACTTAGAAATTCGGAAGTAATATAATCTAAACCGTCAGAGGTAGTATTTGAACGGAACCTAAGAGATTTTAGTAGAACAACCTAAGAGGTCAACCATAAACGAAAACAGGGTCATCCAATACAGCATCCAAGGAAATCGTTACTGCTAAACCAAAACAGTACCCAAGGGATTCTAGTGCACCAGCCAAAGAGTTCAGAGCTTTCAGAAGGGAGTCCAAGGAGTTCTAGTAGCAGCCAAAGAGGTAAACGTTAATTCCAGAAGGGAGTTCCAATAGAGCAGCGAAATAAGTCGGCGTTAACAGAAGAAGTCAAAAATGGGCCTTAGTAGAGCATCTAAAGACGTCAGTTAATATCAAAAGAGGACCTACGGAATTCGAGCAATACGTCAGCGATAATACCAGAAGGTATCTTCTTGGCACTCGTACACTTTGTCCTTGTTGGTAAACCAAGCAAGTAGACAGTCGTGAAAAGGATGTTACTTAGGTTGGAATTGGACAACTTAGCGCCGCCAATTCGGCACCGCCAACTCAACGCCAAAGGATAGAAGTTGTAGTACTAAAATAAACGGTTCGCATAATACAAATGTTTGCTCAGAAAAGAAGTGCAGGTATAGTTTTAAAATGAGACGGAGACAAAGCGATGCGATGGTTAGTTCAAATCCATCACTGAGCGGTATTTTTCTGAATCAGTCAAAGCCACCCAAATATGGATGTTTGTGTATAAGTGGGGGCCACATGGCCTTGGTAGTTGGTGTCTCCTCTATGTGTAGGAAAAACTAAGATGTAGTAGATAAACCATAGCCAGCCTTATTCCCTAGAATGACAATTTTACAGTTTTACTACCCAAAAAGGACTCTCAAAGAGGTCGCATTGTTGCAGGACGCAACCACGATAAATCCAGTCGTGGATAATTAGCTAGTCAGATTCTTCATCATTTGATCCTGCATCAACATCAATTGGATCTTCTTTATCTTTGATGGCCTGTTAATAGTCTACAACCATCCAGTGCAAAAGACAGCTAGCTTTTAATATGGTTTTGTTTTGTTCCAACCAACTTCAAAGATCTCTGTCATTTTTAATTGTTTATCCAATCTTCTTGCTGTTATAGCTTCCTTGAAACTATATCTTTTTTGTTATCACTCCTTCCACATTTATCTTATAGATATCTATTGTGAATATCTGTTTAACAACCTCCTCCTGTGTATCAGTAATAGACCAATAGATACTATATAGCTTTATATTTCTCTCATTTATTGAAAAAAAAATTCAAAGCTCGTAAGTAATTATTTGTTTAAATATTTATGCAATTCAAGTAATTCTATTGAAAGGAGTTGAATATTATAGGGATAAGTAGGTAAGCGAAAACTTCCCAACGTAAAATTGAACATAAAATAACTACTCGCGTAATATACCTACCCGCTTTATCAAGTCTTTTAATTTTTAATAATTTAATTATACAATGTGTGCGTGTTTCCGTGATACACGTACGTGTATAAATAGCACCCAATAATTTCTCTTAAAAAATTGCATAGTCAGTTTAAAGTCCCATTAGTTGCAGTGCACATTTTTTAGAAAAAAGCAGGGGTGTGTATATTGAACATCAGCTAATATATACGGACAAGGCATTACTAAAAATCGCTGAATCATTGCCACTTACAAACCTTAGCCGTAACCACCATAATAGGAAGCGGTTGCTATTGATTTAAAACGGAAAATTAATCATTAAATGAGTTGAACTTCGCAGCACTGGTGGACAGAGTTCTACTAATTGTGTTCCTCGATTTTTTATAATTCTAATAATATATAATTTAGTTCTTAAAGTGTTATGATGTAGCCTTTTGCTCTTGCTCTACATTTCTAAAGGTAATTTAAGCCATTGTTGTTAAATTATTACCTGCTAAGTCACTTGACTGGACAACGCCAGACGCGCGTGCAGAGTTTAATGACGTTTTATTTATCCATCAAGATAATTAAATACTTTTTATATTTTACTAGTAGAATAAATGGTCAAAGCTTTTATCTGAGCGACATCAGAGTGATAACAATTATGCAGGAATGAAGTGAACTGACAGTTGTCACTAGGCGTTGTATTCAAAAACAAGTAACAAAACAAAAGACCTCCAGGGAATAATTTAAGCTTTATATTAATGAATGACGTTTGCACTCATAAAATAGCCTTAGATAAATCTACTTTTAGAAAGTTGAAGTCCCTTCCTTTTCTTTAAGGTAGGTAGGTACTCTTTATTCAACTATAAATGAACAAAGTTAAGCTCTCTTTACTGATTCACATGAAAAATTGGTTATATTATTGTTATACATTGTATATATTTGTTATTTTATACCTACAAAAAGTATCTGCTTTGGTAACGAGATATATTTTGTTTTTAGTTATTTGTGAAAGCTACATCATGCATTAATAATTAAAAAAATTTAAATTTTCAAATTTTTTCGGAAACCCACCGTTTTCTTAAAGTTATATACTATAGACAAGTGACAGTCTATACCTATTGATTATTGAGTACATAATATGTGGACATATGTGTCCCGAAAAAATCATCAGAAATACATGGAAATACTGAAATAGGTGTTACCTATACTAGACTTGGTTCTTGCAATTAGGTAGGTACTAATAAGATGAGAACCACGGATTATCGATTACTACAATTCTATTATTTTAACTTTTAAGTGATTTACGCAGGATTTTGATATTAATAATTTGTTTTTAATAATTAAGATTTTTCTATCTATCTATAAATTGTTTCATATCTAATATTTTTATGGCTAATGGTCACGATAATTTATTTTGTGTTCGGCTAGATCATTGCTTTTATACTTTATAATGCATAGTAGGTAGTAAGTAAATATTAGTAAGTACTTACTTACATAATAATTTATTCCACCAAAATATATGATTAAAAAAAGATTAATAACACAAAATATTAAGTAGTGTTTGAAAATTTATTTGGTTGTAGTTAAGTAATGGAAATGTAATTTTCGTTACAAATTTGAACTTTTCGTTTCTTTAAAAAAATTGTATATTATTTTTCCTTTAATTTAGGCCAGACGCTTATTAACTAACACCGTATTAAAAATAATAGTTGATAATAATCTGTCTGGTCATGCAGTTAATAGATACTATTACATGATTTATCGAATAGATTTTTAGTAATTCTGAAAAATAATTACCTATACATAGGTACCTACCAGTATATAAGTACTACGGCTGAAAAATTGAATTATGTGTGAAATAAAAGTTATATAGCTATGATTTACTTTATTGACATTCTCAAGCGTTACTTTGTTAAAATCCATGATTAAATAATAAATATTAAATAAAATATCGATTTCAACGTTGAAATCGATATTTTATTTAATATTTAATATTTAATGATTTACTTTGTTTTTCAAAAATTAGAAGTAAAATACGTATCACCATGGGACGGCTGGATTTATGTGAAATTCATGCTTACATAGGTACCACAAAAGCTGTAGGCCCGGAACTGCGAAAGGACCTCGCTTTCCTTTAATAAATTTAATTGCAGGAAGCAACTGAATTCCCCTCAATTGTACCCACTAGTCATACAAATCCTATCTTTCAATTGCACTCGGCTACAGGTTATTAATTATAAATAGTATTGGGATAAGTTTTATTTAAAAATTATTTATAACAAATTAAAATGCTGATATTAATAAGCAGCTACCTATACATATAGGTAGGTATAGGTAGTAGATAGATTGTGTACCTACATGTATCTACACATAAAAGCACTCCTATTTTCTTTCTGGTAGGTCTCCCTCCTGCCCTATAGAATTATTATTATGGAGTTGGCGCCTATACCTAGTTAGTCACGTAATAGTAATACTTTCAAATTTTTATTTGCTTTCGTAGGACCTTTTAAACTTTTAAAGAGTAGGTACTTAATATGTTAAACCATTCATTTTACATGAAAATTTGAACAGTGTTTGATGAGTGGGATTAAAAAAGATTAAAATCGCAGAGTGCAATTGAATGGATACCTACTACACTAAGCTGATCCTGATCCTACTTAACCGAGTCAAATTAATGATATTGGAACTAACTTCAAGAGAAATCTCTTGTCTTGAATTTCTTTTTATTTCAAATTTGCAACGAACTTAGGTCATTTGGCTTAGATGAGAAACGAACTGTAAAAAGTGTAATTGTAAACACCTAGTATTATAGGTTAGGTATATAATATAGGTACAGGGTGGCCGGATTTTCATTGTCCAGCTTATATCTGCTGGAATATATTAAAGCTACAAGAAAATGTTAAAGGAAAGACTTAGCTAAAAGAACCTGGTGTATAAAATAGCGTAAACAAGTTTTTTCCACGGCTTACTTATTTTCCTGAAAAATATGTAACTTTGGTTTTTAAATGGAACACTCTGTACTTATATTTTTGCGGAATAATATTCTAAATCAATTTCTCTTTACAAGCATGTATCACTAATTACGTTTGGCTTTTAAATTATGCCTAATAATTCAAAAAATAAAATTATAATAGGCGGCTGGTGACATTTTTCTTTTTAATTTAAGCGGGCCCAAAAATATTTAGAATTGAATGGTGGTCAATTTGAATAATCATATTATAAGACTCATTATGTATTATTCAATTTCCTTAATTTCTAATTAAATAAATTTTGCTACTTATAATTTTGTTACGGGCAGAGGAAATAATAGAAACGTAGCAAATTATTAGTAGGCGTAAGTAATTTAAAAGCAAAACGCTATTAGCGATAGGTAGTAGATGTTTGTAAAGAGAAATTGATTTAGAATCTGATTCCGCAAAAATATACAGAGTGTTCCATTTAAAAACCCAAAGTTACATATTTTTCCGAAAAATAAGTAGGCCGTGGAAAAAACTTATTGGGGCCATTTTATACACTAGGTTCTTTTAGCTAAGTCTCTCCTTTAACTTTTTCTTGAATCTTTAAAATTTCAGCAGATATAAGCTGGACAATGAAAAACCAGTCACCCTGTATATTATTTTTAAATTTAAATTAATAAAGGAATATATATTTCAAAAATATGTTTACTATTCCATAGAATAGGAGGAAACATTTTCTTCAAATTGCTACCTAACTTCTTGGTTCTCTACCCTTCTGCTACAATGATTTAAAATTATCACACCATTCGCTACTGCGCATCGCTGGTATGAAATGATAATGATTGGAGAAAATCTAGACGGCGTATTATTTTAAAAATTCAAAAATGTACTTAATTTATAAATTTATTAGTTACTTACCTACATTTATTATTTTTGAATAAAAAAATTCTTAAATTTACAAGAATATTGAAAATAAAATTATCATTTGATAATTTAAAATTAAGAAATTAAGTTTTTCGTAACAGCCAGCTTCTTCAACTGAACCACTTTAAACTATTGACAAGATAACAAAATAACAATGAGATACCTGGTACTATTATCTATTAATTAAGTGACACTAACATAAACAGCGGCGGATTTACGCAAAGGCGCAAGAGGCGCAAGCCTCGGGCCCTGCACCTAGGGGGCCCCAAAATTGACCAAATTATCAAAAATTAAAATTTAGATTTAATATTTAATATTAACCGGTACAAATGTTTAAGAAAGGTACAAGATTAGCTAATGGAAAATTTGGAATTACGAATGTTCGATTGGCTTTTAATATTTAGGTGGGCCCCCTAATATCCTTTGCGCCTAGGGCCCCGCAAACGCAAAATCCGCCACTGAACATAAATCATTAGAAAAATAATAACATAGATAAGGAATAGTAGTACCTACACTAACAACCGGCAAACTACTATATTTATCAAATATGAAAGCTCTAAAACTTTACTTTGAGAATAATAATCCATCTTTACCTTCTTTTTACTATTCAACAATTATTAAGTATGAAATTTTGAGATTAGTACTCCTTTTTCATAAACTATCACGTAGATAGTATACGTATCTACTTATTGAATTGAATAAGTATCTAAAAATATTTTTCTAGAATGGAAGCTGGGGGCTACTGTTACTACAACCTACACATACAACGTACAACACAAGTAGCGTAAAACAAAACAATAATAGCAAGACAGATCAGCTTTGAATCTTAGTGTGTTAAAAAGAAAAAATCAAAGAGAGAGCCAATGCGAGACATGAACATGAAAAAGGGGCCGACAATCGTTAAAGAGGCGGAGTCTGTTGATTTGTGGTCGCCATTTTGTCAAATAGTAG
The DNA here is from genome assembly GCA_963082805.1 of Hemicrepidius hirtus. NCBI lineage: Eukaryota > Metazoa > Arthropoda > Insecta > Coleoptera > Elateridae > Hemicrepidius > Hemicrepidius hirtus. Next base: position 24,276,274 of record OY720166.1, on the reverse strand, counting down.
TGTTTTGTTAAAGGCCTTATCTGATTGGATAATCTCCCTCCTTGCAGCTGGATCAAGACAGAACTCGTTTTGTTGGTCTTGATTTTAAATTATAAGCAAAAATATACACATTTCAACCTGAGTAAACGATCATTAACGTATAAAATTATTTTGTACAAACTTTTTCATGATTTAATGAAAAATTACCCTGAAGAAATTTCTAGCAGGAATTTTCAAAGCGGACTTAAATGTTTCTAATAACGGCTTGTTAAGAGAAACTCAAAAACAATAAGAATTAAACAAGAAAATACAGAAAACTCAATAAATATCTCAGAATTGAGCTTTTCTGTCCTTGTTGCTCCACCCATTCGTGAAATCCCGCCCGTAGCAGCAAAGCTCTCCAATAGACTCTTGAAATTGGCCCGAATCTGTCCGGGTATAAACGATACCCGTTGCCAAGGGTAACGGCCCAAACGGAGACTAGAAACATTTAGTGCTGGCGCGTTAGTGACCGTGGTGGTTTCGGCGTGGTACTCATGCTCAAATCATGTTGGCACCGTTGTTTAGATAATCATTAGTGCAGTGCTTATTTTGAAAAATAATATCTTGACTGTGATAAAAGTGAATATGCTGCAAGTGTTCGAAAGGGCTTTTTGGTGATTTTTAAATTGGTAAGTGTATTGTTTTAGAAATTTTTGAACTGCACACAATATTACTAGCAGATAAGGCATTATTGATAAGATCAAAAATAAATTGATTTTTTTTTAGATATAGGTAAATAAGATTTTTATGATAAGATATGAAGAACTGATAGTTATCTAATTAAACAAAGAAGAAGTATGTAAAAACAATATTTTCAAACAGTAGGGTGCTTGGTTTTTCCCTCGTTTTCACGTTCAGATGGGATAAATGGTCTAAGGACTCTTAAGGCACTACTAATGTCAACAATATATTATCTGTTGAAGAGATTTCTCTGCATACTTATTAATATTTTCTTCATCATCCCTATATTATACTTATATCTAGTATAGCTAGCAGACTGTGTTTTTGGCATCTCTTTATAAAAGACCTTATTTTGGCTCTTCTACATGTAGATACAAATTTAATATTTTGTGTGGAAGATTTTCTTCCAAATAGCAAGAAAAACCGGAACCTGCTTGGTTACTGGTAATGATTATTTTGTGTAGGACCGTATTTTAATTTTGTGTTTGTTTTTGTGGATTTGGTTTTGAAGTCCAAAAATCTATACCTACCTAATTGCAATTATTTATATAGATATTTGTCGAAATTGTGTAATCTTTTAGTGTAGGTTAGCCTCCCCCCCCCATTTATGGGGTAAATACCATAAAATTAATTCTTTTGCTGTTAACCTTTAACCACCTTTTCCGTCCCAAATAGTTTCAAAATTATACTTAACTACATTGTATCACCTTGTCTTTTTTTATTTATTTAGATATTCAGCATTCTTAACTAAAAATCATGCCGCTGGTGATTGTTTTTGGTCAGTTTTCCCTAAATATCGTGCTTTATAAAAGTCTAAAAAATATCTATTTTGGGGAAAGATTTTACATCATTCGAGGTATGATAATTTCAAAGTCTTTATGTTAATTCTCACTCAAATTAATTACCTACAGTAAAAAATGTTTGTTTTAGTACTAAAGAGATTAAAATGACACAAAAACCTCTTGAGATAAGGATTTGACGAAAACACTAACGTCCATTAAATTAATTAATTTTTTGCGAATTATATAATCTAGGTAGGATATAATACGTTAAAAGCTCCTTTTCATTTATTTTATTCCCAAAATGTTTGTATCAATGAACAGTTATTTTTATTAAAATTAGGTAATTGAATGTACCTATAATAGTGCATATAATATGTTTATCCTTATTGTTAGCCAAGCTAATTTAGAAAAGTATAGCTGCCTATACATCGTGCAATATCTTTCTGCAATAGAGATCAGCGAGATTTAATTTATTGATAAAATATGGTACTTTATTTAATTTTCATTTAGTTTGGATTCTAGCCAACACATATTTTATACAACTCTACATCAGATTGTATCAGATTACCATTTAACTCGACAAAATTCCAATTTGCTAAAGATATATTATCTTGAAAATGATTAAATAGGCCTCAGTGTGATCTAGACTATCTAAAAATATGTTAATGATATTTTAGAGAAGTACCTAGTACCTAGGTACTACCGGAACGATATAATATCTATACTAAAAAAATAAATAATAAACCACCTTTTTACAAAACCAGCTTTATTAAAGCAATAATTTATTGTATCCCGAAATATGCTACGAAATTGACAATTAAACGTAAAAATTCAGATCACATGAGCTGAGATGAGTGGGATCGGTAATAAGATATCGCTCCTGATAATTTTTAAATATACAAAAGATTTTTTAGATTTTATCAATTTTTCAAGATTTTTTTTATCAGTTTTTTGATAGTCACGCAATTAAACTTTTAACATCACGTGCTTCTCACCTGGAATTGAATGTACTTTTGTTAATCAAAAATTATCTACAAACATGACGAAATTTGGAAATTTATTTCCCCCTTTTTTAGTATAAAACATTTAGGGGTTCAAATTTAAAAAATTGGAACATTTTGCATACCTATCCTATAATATTTTGGGAATTAATTATTATCAGCTCTGATTTTAACAAAATTCTCATATTTAGGGAATATTAACATTCCAGATAAAGACTAAAATACCTGCATTATTCTCATTGTAAAGGATATGAACCTGATTTATTATAATAATTATATTTTTTAGAATTAATTCTCATTTTAAAAATGATTTTGATTTTATGTTCTATCAGTTTAATTATTGATCAAGGTAGGTCAAAAATTGATCAGGAATTAAAATAACAAGGAAAAAACCAGTTCCTCTATCAGCAATCAGTATACGCTGCATGTGTTATATCCAATTGATAAGACTTTAAAATCCATGTAATACTGATAATATTTCGTGTTTTCAGATAGGCGCGCGAGTTTGATCCGAGTTGGCGGCCAGCGACGGCTCCTACCCGGCCAGCAGGATTCGAACCCGTCGTACACCGGACATAGATAACGATGAGCACCAAAGATTTGACTTCAGCCACTTCATTATCAACTCCTTCGCGTCAGTGATAGCGTGTACACTGCATAAAACGACATTATTCTAGTGCATAATAAATTTAATAATAAGTCTGACTGGATTTTTTGCGCGAGTGATGTGCTTTTAATTATTTTGGACTTATGATTATGGAGATGACTAACGATTCCGCGGCGGTGGGACGGTGGTACGAAACACCTCGTACGGGTACTTCTTCGAGCCCTGGACAAGGTGGACTTGAGGGTGGCAGTTCTGACTTAAATCCTAGTGTTGCTGAACATATGGGTTTCTTTCTCGATCCCTCTGGTACACAAAGGGCCGCTAGGTACTACCATCAGAGCATGCATTCGCCATATGGAAGTGTTGCAGGACATGGTAAGTTTAATTTACAATTTTTTTTCTGGTCAAAAATATCGATTGTAATTATCGACAAACTAGTGCCAACATTTGAAAGACTACTTAATTTTTTTTGACTGTTTGATGTACCTATGAGCTTTTCTGCAAGAGTAAAGAATAAAAGAATTTTACAATTATTTTTTTATAACGCGTTGCATTTAATTTTATTCAGCGCTGAGATAACAAAAACTGCAATATTCAGTTGCAATAATTTAATAATACTGTACCTATTCTAATTGTTGCAATAATAATTGCATGACTTTCATAGGTACATTTTTATAGAAAACGCGGCAAAGTGTGTGATATGTAAGAACTTTTTTTTTATAAACTATTAATGATGTCTATCTATTTCTACACCTAAGTAAGTACTCATCAGTATAATTTCCAAAATTTGGAATTGTTTCCCAAGAGCCACTTGTAATAATTTTGAAAAAAATGTTTCAAGCGATTCCTATATTTACTTTGAATATATCAATTTTTTTGAAGCAACTCGTATTTTGATCCGACGGGTATTCTGCGAAACGTATTCTAGTGTTATATTACCAATTTTTGGTTTTATTAAAACTCTGGAACGATTTTTTTATATTTTATTGGAACTGTTGCTACAATTTTTACTGGGATTTTTGAAAATTTTTCTCTTCCTTGACCTTGAATTGATTGTGTATATAATATATAATATACAAGATGTTTCTGTATTTTTCCTTGTCGACCAAGTACCTGTTCGTTCAATTATTTAGCAAGATTTCATTATTTTATACCCCCCCCTTTTTTTAATTTTTCCAAAATATATGATTTTCCTCCATTTGTGGTTCTGAGCTTTTCGTATCTATCCAAATTTTCTACTTTATCCGTATTTGTAAGAAATATTAATTTTCTGCTACCCAAAAAAACTTATTTCAATATCAAATCAGTTGGGAGCATTTTCACATACGGTCTTTGATTGAAATCTGGAGTTAGACGACGCGGCGTCATTATTGGGTTACTCTTCAGGAGGTAACTTTGGGGGTTGCTTCAGAGCTTAGTAATTCGGAGGTCTGGTTCCAATCTCCATAAATATGCTGGGACGCTGTTCCTGTTACATGAGTCATCTAACTCTGTCTTGCTGGCTCTTAATTGCATCACCTGAATTGGGCACTTTTAGTAATTGATTGTGGGAAAATAATCGAGAACAATACTGTGGTCGGATTTTCACTAAAAACACTTTGGAAGCTTTTTGTTCGTAGAATTTTTGGTAGAAACTGGGGGTTGATAATAGATTTTTATTCAACATAAGAGCTCACAGTCTATATTTCCTTCAGAATGATTTAATGATTGATTGCATTGTCACCTGAAGAGTTCCCCTGTTTTTCCATATTTTCACCGAACTTTGTTTATTGGGTATTTGTGCAGTGATAGCTAATTAATTTTCATATTCCGTTTAAGAGACGGATTTAGTGGAGTAGCAGCTTTAGTAGCACTTGCGATCTTATGCAACTCTGATAATTATCTGAAACCATGTGGACGCTGGGGATTTTGTAATACCTTCTGTGTCTTAGATAGAGGGCATTTATTAGTATGAGAGATGCTAGTCTCTATGTTTAAGTATGGAAAATATCACGAAAAATTATATCAAGAGTTGCAGTATTTCGTGGATTTTTCTCCGACTCTTCATTAAACATACAGTTATTTAATTATTTTCATGTTTTGTAGCTGGAAATACGGTAATTGTTGATATCTGGAATATATATCTTTTCATCAAGAAATGATGCAATCAAAGTGAAACAGGCTACTGGAGTGTTGGCAATATTCAGGCCGCTTTGAATTCCCATAGCGACCATGAAATTTTTCTGATATCTTCTACAAACCCACTCAAAATCTGGAGTTGATACTATCTACCTACTACTTTGTAGAAAATTTGGTTGGGAATTCTCTTCTCCATATTGATTTTCTTCAGGGTCACTTTCATTTGATATTTTTGAAATCTATTTTTTAATATTTTAATAAATAGTATAGATATAGAGACACCTACGTCTGATTATATTTTCAATACTCTAGCAACTTTTTCGATTACATGCTAATTAGGTATTTTTGGATTTTATCTAATAGGTATTAATATTCTATATATTTCCTAGATATTTTTTATTTTCTACGGTAGCACTATTAAATCTTAGATAAGATTATAAAATGCAAATATACCTACTTAACAAAATAATGATAGTAATATTTATACAACGAAGGTGAAAGTAACCAAAAATCTTGTTTAATCCATTAGGCAGATTACCAATACTTTCCACGAAAATTCCATTCATTATACCTTCCAAAATTACATCCAAAAGTTGCCTTTTAGTATTATTATAGTACTACCTATAGGCAACTATAATCCTACTTATTGTAAGTCGTTCTAATCGTTGTCTGCCTGGATTAAAATTACGAAACTATTTTTCTTAGAAATTCTATTGATTTTAATGCTTTGGTTTTGGTATTCATTGTAAAACCTCAAAGAGTGGTTTAACTTTAAAAGATAATCTTTTTTAGGTGTGTAGACAGTTTGGTGGTTATCATTCGTCCTGAGAAACGTTATTTTAAATTACTTTGAATAGGTTATATAATCAAATAATTGATAGGCTTATCTATAAAGTTGCCAAAAAGCAAATAAAATTGAATAGCATTTTGGGTTTTATTTGTTAGTCACTTAAGATAAGATTGACGTTTGATGTTCACAAGGATCTATAAAAAATTTCATTTCTAAGATTAAATATTTACACGTAGTTGAATTCAAATTTTGGTTTCGGATTACAAATAACACACGGACGTTTTTGACAACTTGGTTTATTGGAAGTTATTCAAACAATTCCTAACTTTCGTCAGCCATTTTGATTGTATTTTCTATGCGTGAAAACAGCTACTAATGAGAATAAATATTTGGAAATAAATTCTTGCTTAAGAAGCTAGGCCAGACAAGCAAATTTGTGGAATGTGATTAAAAATCACTTTTAGTTCAGTGTTAAATTAAACATTGGATGGAAAATAGAAAGCAGAGGCACACAGGAAAGTAGAAGTGTCTTGTAATTGGAGGAATTTTATTATTAATTAGTACTTTAGGTACCTTTGATTTTTAATTATTCATAATTATACTGGATTTTTAGAAATGTTTTTGGATTAAATTGAAACCAGCAATTATTGATTTTGTAAAATAAATAAAATATCCTCGAAATTTTTTTATCAATATTTCTTATCACAGATGACGTCTATGGATTTCAAGTACTTTCGTCCTGAGTTTTAATTTATAATCTACCAGAATTTGAAATAAGCTGAAGAATATGTTTCTTACATTTGTTCCATCCACAACACCAGTGTTGTGGCTTAAAGTGGTGATGTTTTTAGAGCCCCTGTTATATTTTGTAAATAATTAAAAGAAGATAAAAGTGTTAGACTGCTATGAATTTGGAACCTTTAAAATTCGGAGACCTGAAGCTGTTGCTTCATCTTTTTCATACTATAATTTTCAAATAGGTACATTTAATCTATAAATAAAAATTTCCTGTTGCTGCATCTGTGTGAAACAGTTCAAGGTACAAAACGTTTTGATAACAATAAAACAAAGAACAATTAAATACTAATAATTTTTCACGTAGACCCTCTTGAATGCAATTCTAAAAAGTATCCTACTCTTGATTTGTAGTCTTATTAATTTTTATTAATTTAAAATAATTATATCGTTGGTAATATTATCGCAATTAATATTCTAATTATTTATTACGAATAAATTCCTGGACATATAGAATCCTGTCCCTACCATTAACAAATGAGAGATAGCATTAACTCACCAAACTGTCCAAATATTCCAAATACCTCTAGTAATTATTCTAAGAATAGGATAGAACAGTATAATACCAGTTCACCTAACTTTGTAATAAGTTGCCAAGTTAACAAATGACATGTAGGTACAAGCACATAAACAATGTCGCCCGCGGTTGTCATTGATTTTCCCCTGGAGTTTAATGCTTTCGTGGAAGAACGGACGTGTCCCGATAGAGTGCGAGTTTGCATACGTGCCCCTGTAGCAACGTGAGCCACTGTCGGTTCCTCGAATATAAGCCTCTGATATTCCGCCCGCACTCGACCTGAATTTAAATCAAACGGACAGCATTGACCTGCAGCGTCACTGGAGAATGTTGCTTCATCATATATTTTTCTTCTTACTATTACACGTTATTGTTATCTGAAACTGATACCAAAGAGATTTGTATCGAAAAATTTGTTTGTTGAGATTCAAGAATCCGACGAAATGTGAGCGTTTTAGTTTTGGCCAAAACTGGACAAGTGAGAATTCAAATTATGTGGTTGCTGTGTTGTTTAACTCCGACGTTTTATTTACAGCTTTCCTAAAATTAAGCGGTTGTACATGATAAAATTAGAATTAAAGTAACATGTAAAACAACGCCTTTTAATAAATGTCGAGATAGCCATTTTTGGGCAGCAGTGCTGACAGCTTTGCACCTTACTGCAGTTTTACCTAGAATAAAATTGCTTTGTTTAAATTTAAGATGTATTTTCTAACCTTGAAAAATATCTCCTTCAAATTTTAGCTAGTCACAAGCTCCAGATACTATTTTGTTGAAATAAATATTACAATTTTATTATAATAGGTAGGTACTTATTATATCAAAATGGAATAAAAATAGTTTTTCTTTTTTTCTATAAGTACTACATTCCCTCGTGTCCAATATTACAAATACTATATTATGTATTCGATCGCCAGACCTCTACACTGCAGTTTCTTAGAACTCTTTTTTTGACGAAATCACAGTCTTCTTTGGTTGTCCTGTATGTGTAGGTGTGACGAAGATATTTTACCAAAAATGATGATCATCAAGAAGTTAGAATCTCGTACCTCGGCACAGCAACTTCTTAACGTAGTAATTACTGACAGTATTTTAAAAAACAAAAGAGATTTTCTGTAAACTGTAAATATCGACATAAGCTCCCTCAGGCTCCCTCCCTTCCATCAGACATTCACAAACTTCCATAGATTACGTTTTCTTGCAACGCACGATTATTAAGAGACATATGCACGTTTCCCAAAAATCCACATAGGTATATGACCACACATTTATCAGATGCCTTCTTCCATGAAATTTCGATTTTTTTCCGTTAATTTTTTTGCATATATGGCGACTGTGGTTAAATATACGATTATGCTATGCAATAGACCCGAATGTGTGGTAAAAATTATTCAAACAAAGTTTTGAACTGAACACATTTGTCTGAATTTTTCTCCAAACTCTTGTATGTATTTAGGTATTTTGCCCTTGCATCAGGGATCTTTCATTAGTTACATCTTTGGCATTCGTATTTCTTTAGGTTAGATGTTTCTGTTTAGAACTACTTAACTATCTTCTCTGTTAGAGAAGAACAACGGTTTAGTGTTACCAGTTCTTGAAGCTGTTCAAGATCTCCATCGCCAGAACTGCTGTTTTTCCTTAGATTTTATTTTTTAATAATTATTTACCTATGCCCGGATTTTGTACTTGCAAATAAAAGATCCAACTGAAATATTTATTACGACAGCTTTTCCCTACAGTGTAAGAGATGAATGGAAAATGAATGTGCGTTCGTTGCTTTTAAGGCCTACAGTTTTTACGCTCATTTAGCATTAAACAGTTTTTTTTAAACATTGCATACCTAGTACAACTAATTCCGTATTCTTCTTGTGAAATATTCCCCTGGGACTTACTTTAATTGCAGGTCATTATTTTAACCGTTTTTGTGTGATTCTTTACAAGTATTAGGATTAACTCAATTAACAACTAATAAAGAATGCTGCAAATACAGATATAGGTACAGAAAATATCGGTGGAAATCGAACTTACTCGTTTCTTGCTCTATAAAACTTTCATATTTTGTCATGTAATATATAGGACTAGGTAATGTAGAATCAATGCCAATACATCTTACTGATTGTTGATTAATGATTAGCATTAAAAATCAATAAATTAACATTTCTTTTTTGTTTTCACTGGCCTGTTATTAAGTACCTACATTTTATAATGAGACTTTATTTATTGTAATGAACTTGTTCTTGTACTTTTGCGTACATAATATGTGGGTACCTGACAAAGTTTATTTAGATTGAATCGCAAACCTACTCACATATTTGAAAATAATCTGGGTTAGTTAATTTATAACTGGTGGTGTAAGTAATATTTTTTTTCTACCACATATGAAAATACCTCAGCCGAAAACGCCAATTCCGTTTCTAGTGAGCGAATATTCTATAACATTTCTAGGGACGAAAATAATTTTTGCTTGCAAAAAGTGTTCTTTTCGTCCGTTGTCGTCACTTGTAAGAAAATATACTATTATTATTTCTTTTTAAAAACTTTTCTAACATTATTTCACAAATTAAAAGTATTTTATCTAGTAGCTAGGTACCTACCTAATAAAAAATATTTGCTATAGTGTTACATTTGCCTACAAATTATAATTTTCCCACAAAGCCCTCAAAGACTTGATATTTTAGCAACTATTCTCATGCTAAAATATATATTATTTAAAAATTTCTAGAAGTCATTATTGTTACCAGCGCCATTACTAATTACTAGTACTTAGGTACGTATTTCCAGGTTTATTTTCATGGTCATTAGGTTTCCCCTCTCTTCTCTAACAAAACAATTTGTGTAAGTACATGCAAAGCAGACAGTTGCATGAAACGGATTTAACCATATTTTCACTGCATTCCAAAAACTTTCTATTTATTTTGTAAAGAATGTTTTTGGTTTGTTCCTAGATATTTTTCCTATTAGAGTTTTAGCTGAGTATACAAGAATTATGTATTAAAACGTTTCTGATGTAAGGAAAAATAAAATTAGAGCGGTCGTTAGCTTAGTTGACTAGAATTTTCCTTCTCTTATTAATAAAAGATCCATAAAAACAACCGTGTTAACCTTGACTATGAATCTTACTAATTCTGCCTTACATAATTTATAAATAAAAATCGTCAGTCTACTGAACTCAACGAGGCTTATTTTCCATATAAATGTACCATTGTTTATCGAACTTTTTCCCATATAATTGTTAAGCTATAGCAATAATTAACCGGTGAGTTGTGAAAGATGTCTCGTAAATAAACAAGGCATATAGCACACCTAATAAACACCTCTAATCTAATGTGTATAAGTACCCGCATGTCCAGCGCTAACATCTTAATAATTCTAAAGACTGGAACAGTCGTAAAACACGTTAAATTAGCATATTATCGCATTAAAATAACAATATGGATAGATAATCGAAGTAAATGGGTAGGTCTCAGATTATCTAGACATGTGTGGACGCAGATAAAAGAAAATTATAGTTATCGATCAAACTAACAGCTACTTATTATGTCCCACATACTGATTTTAGCCTTTTTATAAAACAAGAAGACCCAGTATAATTATTATTTCCCATTTTTTACATTTTATACCTGCACCGTTTTTAAATTTATTTTTTTTAAATATTTCATTGGTTACTTATTATAATTATATCACTGAAAATTTAATTACTTAAATCAAAAGAAAGTTTCCTTTAGATACCAGCATTAAAGTCTCTAGACATTTATCATTCTATATTCCTCTTTATTTTGTTATAATTAAATTGTAGAATGGTATACAGCAGATGCTAGAGGTTGCTTCTTTACTGAGGTAGCATTCAAATCGCCGGGCACATGAGTTTCGCTAAATAACTAACGATTCTTGATTTCTCCCATTGAAAAAACAAACAATGACATCTCTTGAGATGTGCTACTTCTTGAATGCCGGTGCAGAAAAAAAGCAACAATTTCAAATTGAACGACACTTGTATAAGTTTACTTGAAATACGATCCGTTTTGTTTTCAGCGTATAAAAGTTGGTAAGTTGATAGCGCTATATCTCAGCCGACGTGATCATAAAAATGTCCTCGCAGCGCGCGAGTCTCGCCCTTGTGGCACGAACCATCGCATAAATATACTACATGAATACCACTCAACCAGATGCACACATAACAAACTTAACCATATCTCAAAAATTGTCTACTTTGTTTAGATTTAAATTCTTGCATTCTTTGTTTTAATACAAAATTTCTGTTGTAAATTTAATTAAGAATGAATTCTCCAGAAAAAAGTTTTATTTCAGTGGATAACTTTAAATTTATTATTGTATAAAGTGATTTGGAATTGTAAAGTATCCTGCACTGTGGAGTCTTACACGAATATTTCATCCCACATCACATTAAAATGCATTTATGTTGCGTTTAGTTGCATACTTATCTAAGTGCATTATAGCTATTTGCATACACCTGAAGAAGACTTGTTGTCTTGCTGAAATAAGCTTCAGGCTTTAAAGTGCTTCATATAAACACTCAGCGGGTGTAATATTGCAGAAAATAATTTCATTCTGTATAAATTATTTTTCAGTGCAATGAAATGTCTACATTACAGGATAAGGACATGGTTAAATATTAATAATAATAATAGTGAATTGTATATAACCCTGTATACATTTTTTGAAAATAAGAGAGAGTTCAATAGTTCTCGATACAAGTTTAGGCTTCAAAACTGTTGGTTATGGTATGGCCGGCCGGTAGGGATAGTGTTTAGAATTCATATCTTGTCATGAAACCACAATCTCTAGCATAATTATTTATAAAATGAAAATATTCATATCTAATGTATTATAGTGTAGGGTTATAACTTGCATCAGTTTTACCTATAAATGTTATATACAATTAATTTACTCAAATATTGCATTTGCTATATCCGAAGTCGCTCTTTATAATAATTTTAAATTGATATAGTAATCATTGCAGTTGCTTTATCTCAATAATATATTAGGGTTGTAGTTTCCTTATTGTGAGTGAAATATTCACACTGAACGTCTTAATTACGATATTGTTAATGCATTTGCTGTAGTTAGAGTTACAGTTGTTTAATTTTACATTTATGAAGTATATTGTAGTTGATTACGGTAGCTTAAAATATTCTCCTTACAATTGTTGTATAATAAACAAATCATTCATTCAAATTAAACTTTAAGACTCAGTTCACGACTATCCCAATAATGAAAATATAATATTATGTAATTTCATTTTACGGAGGATAATAATACTTGACCAGGCTTTAAGAAAATTTACCTATAGGTGATTCAGTAAAAGTAGTCAACGACTGTAACTCGGGAATCTTGTATCAGGTGGAATAGGCAACCCAAATAACAAATTAAATAGCTGCCTGGATTATAATTTTATTAATAATCATTCATATTTTATCTTAAATATCCGCATTGCAGTCAGTTTTATTGTGAGAGAAATGAAATGTAATTGACGCCCGTAACTTAATTATAAATATACAGGGTAGCTATTAAAGATGGGACTAGCGCTCAAACGCTTTGAGATATTAATTTGAAATTTGGAACTCTTCAATACGACATTACTTCGCATATTTTACAGTACAGAATTTTTTTCTTTTACTCATACTTTCGTAGTCCGACCGCAATAACGCAATAACATAGCCGTCTAAGCATACGGCAAATTGTTTTCTCAGATTAGTTTACCACAGTTAGAAAGAGAAAAAAATAAGCTTTCTAATGATGTATTGCGTTACCCTTATTACCATTTCAGAAAATTCAAGATGGCGGCCGGGCCCCGAAAGTATAAGTCAAAGAAAATTTTTCTGTACTGTAAAGTACTGTAAGTAATGTCGTATTGAAGTTTTTCAAATGTTAAATTAATATCTCAAAGCGTTTGAGCGCTACGACTTTGATGGTCCCATCTTTAACAGCTACCCTCTATTGTCTAACCCATAGGGACGGTTAACCAACGATAAATTGTCATGGATACGAATTGTTACAAGAATTGTATCCATGACAGTTGACCGTTGATTAGCTTAACAGCGGGTTAACTACGGATTGATAAACTGGCCCTTTTTAAAATACTAGTTTAATTAAAATTTTTCATTTGGAAGTTGTTTTCAGTTAGGTAATTCAAATTTGTCACTGAAATCTACTTACGTATCACTATAAACTCAATATAATATTGGCATTGCATTTTGTGTTCGAATTCCAAACAAAATTTACCTTTAAACTTCATGGTGGTTTGCAATGTACTAATCAAAAAAAAATCTTTATCACGCTACCCTTAATATGTATTTATGTACTACACTACAAGATTTTCATATTAAATAAAATAGATGCGCCACAGTATCAAAAGTAAGTACCTAATCATGATCAAGTTGATCGCTCTACATTAACAAAAATATCATTATACCTATACCTAGTTGGTCTTTATTTCGTTAAAGTAACTGCAATATTTGAAGCAAAATATCAGTAGATACTATAGGTATTGCTATATCCATATCTTTAATAAAATTTGATCACTGTACCCATGACAGCAAGCAGTACTTTCATTTTAAATAAAATATGTAGGTATCGTGTAGGTATCTGCAAAAACTATACTATACCTTAATATTTCTATAATTGATACTTATACCAAACTAAATGAACTGCTGTAGTTTGCAATACTGATCTTTATAAGATTTTGAAAGATGTATTTAAAGTATTGACATTCTCAACTTAATGCGTAGTAATGATTATGGTTTGGTTCTTTCCATAAATTCAGTTTCTTCTCATTGTTCATTAAAGTTGTGCTTTTCAAAATAAGCTGCTGTTGTTATTTGTGCATTTGATTACAAATTGAATATTCACACATTTCATTTTGTTGTTCAATATTATCGCAATCGCAAACAATTCAAATTTACTATACATCGAATGGAAGTAAAACCTCATGTTGAATCGTAAATGATATCTAAAATATTCTGTACATAGAACAAACCTTGACTTTCAATGTCATCAGTTGATGATAATCTGTACAAGCTTTGATGTACTGGACATATTTGAATTAAATCTCAATTGTCTTGTCTTAACAGCGGTGTTATAATACGCACCTTTTTAACTCTTAATATTTTTTAAAATATGGTGGAAAAGCTGCTCAGAACAAGGCCTATATTGAAATAACATTAAAAAAATATTATGGGTACATGTTCTATACGTAATAATATATGTTCAATTCAGCGTGAAAAATTGGAGCATATCCTTGTAACAATAATGGCTAGACACAAATGAATCAAAATAGTAGGTTTGTAAGTACAATTGGAACACACAGAAGTATTTATTTAGTGATCATGTGTTTTGTTGCTATTTGTTTCCAAATACATCGGTAGTTTTGATCAGATCAGATCTTATCATTGAGTTCCTTCCTGTTTCCGAATGCGAACACATTACTAAATATGCGATATCATTGCAGCATTGTCACGATAACAAAAGGAGTGGTATTTTAATACCAGAAACAATTATATACCTTGCAATCGTGTTATCTCTGTCTTTTTTGTTTTTTTATTAATATTTTTTATGATAAAACTGAAAGCTTGTATTCATTCCAAGCGTTTCCATCAAAATTCAGGATTGTTTTAGCATTGCACGGTTCCAGGTTAAACCGTGGTCGATACACAGAAATCGATTCTGTATAATTTAGCCATTAGACTACAACCGCTATAAAAGCACCTTTGCTCCGTGTTTGGACTGTGTGTTATCACTTAAATGACACAGAAAGCTAGTCATAATAACTGATATCATACTTAAAATACAATTAATGAATATAAATGTTACAGGGTTAATGTCTGAAGCTCAAATTTAATGAAACATACAGATTAATTATTTTTTTCTATAACGGTTCTCACGATTGAGCTTCAAAATTACTTTTGGATATATCCCCGGAAATATTTCATCATAAAAAGATGAAAAATGTAAAGATCCTGAAAGTCTAGACACATTTAATTCAGTTAACTATCGTTTACTCATAATGGTGCACTATATGCATGCATGCATCATTTTCGTAAAAAATCGCTAACAACCGCTCGCAGTAAATCTGTTTAGCATAAAAGAGGTTTTCTGTTTTCGCCAAGCGTGCTATATGATTTGAAACATATGCTTTATAAGCGTCCTAGTGAATAAGGGGTTGTTTTTATTCATAATAGTGTTGATAAACTGGCTGGTTGATCTGACGCCATCGGGTAGGGCCTTTATAAGGAGCCTTTAACATAATATCACTCTATTACGGCATTAATGCCCAAAGGGGAGATTCATTTATACATTGATACAATATGCTTTAAAGTTTTTTGAAAAAAATTAAGAAATTTTTAACGTTTAAGGTTTTATTTAACTTCTGGTTTAGAAAGTGCATGAAAATAAAATTCAGTTCAGTGATGAACGATAAACACAAATACGTTTTGTGGAACAAAGAAACGAATTTTTCAATTCATTGGACCGTTTTCATGGAGTAATGCAAAATTAATATTTTATCTGTTGATTAGATTTGAGAGTGGTTTTTTATTGGTGAGATTCTGAAAAAGACAGTTGGTACCAATACCTTCCGTCAAGGTTTAAATTTTTACTTTTGCTTAGTATACCTATCTGTAAGAAATTAAGAAAATGTTTCAGTTTTTTCGTTTTCTTTCCTTACAATAATTGCATGAGATGTTGTTTAGGTTCGGTTTTCGTTTTAAACTACGTATTTCCAGCTTGCACAATTCTTCTTCTATTTTTTCTGTAGTAAGATTTTCTTCCTCTCCTTTTTCACTGTTAGGTTGGTGATTTTCCGTTTTATTATTTTTTTTTCATGTAAAACTGTAAAGAAATTCCCATTCCCATTTTTCCTGGTGATAATTCAAGTTGAAATTCGTTTAATGTAATTCAAACTTTAATCGTCTTTAATAGTCCTGTTCCCATGAGTTGGTTATCCAAACAATTGCTAAGAAAATTAAGGTTCGTGCAGGAAATGAGGTAGTTTTGTAGTCCTCCTCCTAATAGAAATTTATCGTGTACCCTTCTGGTGACCATCTGCGGAAGTCCGTTAGAATCCCCGCTAATCTGGACGGTATCTATGATGGGATCGCGAGATAATAAACCCGCGGTGGTGGCGGCCATTGTGGTGGCCTGGGTAACATGGCCGTCGCCAGGTGAGGGGTTAGCACACCTCCCTAAATACACACGGCATATTACCAGGACACCCTGCATGTACAATTTATTTCCCAGTATTACTAGGAAACCGGCATGGGAGGATCTGATACAACGAATAGGAGGGTCGTCTGTCTATTTTTTTGCAGATGCTTTTTTGATTTTTGCTTGTAACAAGATTAATGGCAGGGTTGCTTTTACTATGAAGTTTATATACTATTCGTCAATTCCTCCAATATGTATTACGATTTTTATAAATCAGAAGTTGGTTGATAAATGTAATTTGAATGAGGGTGACGTTTATTATACTACGTATGAAATAAATAATAGGGGATGATGATATTGTTTTATGTGATTGGGGATAATTTTTTGAGTAAAAATGGCCAGGATTTTTATCTTTAATACAATTTATAAAAAATAATTGGTACCCATACAAATTAAAAAAAGTATGATACATTAAATTAATATTATATAGAATATTTCTTGTAATTAGTTTTTGCTACTTCATCTGAAGTAATTTAAATAGTAGGCACATTATGTTAATTGACCTAGAAAAAATTGATTAATGATACTGTAAACGATTTAGAGTTCGAGTTCATAATTAATAGTAGTTTTTAAACGCTCTTAAGTTGATCAGATTATTAATTATTAAACACATTTATAGGAATTTTAATCGCGTTTTTCTGATTGATTTCAAATCTGTTTAGGTACATAGTATACACAGGATAATCCGGAACCTGGAGTTTTCCAATGAATAGGAATTTGGCTACACTTATTCATGCCTAAAATTTCGAATAGTTCAAATTTAATATTTCGATCTGGATTTTGAGTTACCACCCTTAAAAATTACCTAAATTCCTAATTCAAATAAATTTTATCAATTTTTTATATTGGAAAAACAGGCTTATCTACAGATGCTATCAATGCACAACAGATTTTTGGTTTTCCCAGGAAATTACTGTCATATCCGGAAAAATGTAGAGCTGGCAACTGGGCTTTATTTTAAAACAGACGGAATTCTACAGAGAACTCTAATACACTTTTTACATTTATTTGAATTTTCTATTAAATAGATTTTCGGTTTTCATTATTCAGATTTTGAACTATATTCTGATTCCTTCCTGATTTCCTGAATAAGAACTGAAATTGGGGGTTTGCTTTCTTCTTCTGAAAGTCTGGATTTTCCACCGAATTTAGATTTCGCATTATTGTTGCTAGTCCCGGAATTTCAATTATTTTTAAGAAGTAAAAAGTTCCTTTACAATGGTTAAAGGGAATTTAATTATTGAACACTGAAACAGAATATTATATACTTTTTACTACATTTATTTTTTTTTTTACAGCATCAAGAATGTCATCTGGTCAAGTCTGCAGGCCCCATTTTCACGCCCCCCTCCATCCCTGGTTGTCCGATGGGGCGAAACCGTTGGCGCACTCGGGTCCATGGGTTCCCTTCGGGGGAGGCGATCCCGATAAATCGCAGTCGCCTTCCTCAGGACCCACTCAACCTCCCAACCTATTTTCGTTCCCCCCAACGCCGCCAAAGGATAGCACCCCGGATTCGGTGGTGCCCACATCTGGAGGCGCAGAATACCAAAGCGCGGTGGCAGCGGCGATGGGTGCCTTCATGCACGACAACCAACAGAGCTGCGCCCTGGACGTCAAACCCTCGGCGGTGACAAACAAACAACGTGAAGGTAGTGAATATGAAGGGGCCTCCTCCGGCATGTTTAATGGTAACTTTGAAAGCTCGTACGGCTCTGCGTATGGCCACGGTATTCACGGGGCTGCGTATTCGCCCCAGGCTAAGCAGAATTTGGTGACACAGAACGCGCAGTCACCCAACAAACCTCGCAACAAGTCTAGAACCAGCGCCGGTAAGACCATCGCAACCGTTGATTTTTTTTCTTGTTTTTTTTGCTTTTGTTATTTTTACTGTTTTGTTTTGGGCTTTTTGGTTTTTGCTCGCTTCTGATTATTAATTTTCATTTCCGTTATTAACAAACTAATATTTTTTACTGCAGTAATTTCAAGGAATAATGGTTCACATTTTATTTAAACAATGGTCTAGATTGGATATTTTTAAAATCTACCCCTTTTTGGCTTAAAATAAGGTTGCTAGATTAAGTGGCTTCCTATTTCCTGTTAACATTGGTCGACATTTCAGAATAATTATTGATAATTTAGTTCTCAATAAATCATATTGGAAAATTTCTTGCTAGATGTCTATAATAACAAAAATAATGGAAAGACTTAGGTCAATGATTCACCCTGTCTAATTGAACCCTTTTGCTTTAATTTGTAATTTGAATTAAAGATTAATGCTGCAAAAAAAAAATGTTTTATGAAAATGTAATTTTCAAGTCACTATTCATTTAAAATTAATTAGAATTGTTAATTTTATTAAAATGTATGCAGGATGAACCCAAATTGCAAAATAAAAGAAGAATAATCAGATATTTCGGTTATATGAAACGAAGGTTATCTAATCTAATCTAGAACACGTCACGCATGAAACACAACAACTGTTTAGGAATTGAAAATTGAAATTATTAACATAAATATATTTTTATTATTATTATTTTGAATCTGTAGTTCTAATTTTGGTAACGGATAGTTAATTATCAAGAATAATTAGTTAAACATATTAATTTTTTAAGTTAAATGTTAATAATAGAGGAAATTAATTTGTTATTTTGCTTTGTTGGGAATATTTGATAAAATATTTCCGTAATACACTTCTTGTCAAAAAAAATTGAAAAGTGAATCTTTAGGAAATGAAATTATTGTCACTATAGTATTATATTTTTATATCTAGTTTTGTTTTTTTTAATTTGTTACTTTATTTTAATTTTTTGATTAATTTTTCGCGAACTTTTTGAGCTGATCGTTTTTTGAGCAAGCTTTTTTGACACGCGGTGTTTTTTGGTGTGCCCCACAAAATGATGCACACATATTTTTTGAGTGTGACTCACAAATTTCAGTAGTTTCACCAGGGCCTTGATGAGTGTTGCACTTCTTGTCGCAATTCAACGTTAAAAAACCTCGAGAGTGTAAGTAAACGCCTCTTCCTTCCCCATTGTCGGCCGCAACATCCGTTCTTCGCCGTTGTTATCTTGGAACAATTAGCGAGTTGCAACAGCATCCGCCATTTTATTATGACTGTGCGTGATGAAAATTAATTAAAAAATTGCATCGAAACTAAAAGTGACTGCGTAATGAGTTTAAAGTAATATGAAATACCGTCTTTTGTTGGAAACTCTGACCTTCGCGGGAACTACGCGTGGGAAATATTCATCAAGGGGTGCCATGATCCTAATTAACTATGTCGCGGACTCGTATTGTTTCGACCCGCATGTATAACAAAGGTATACTTACTCTTTAATGCATCTTTTTTAGATGCACCTACTTTATATTATGTATGAGTCAGGGTTTTATTATAAATACGAGATGGTAGATGGATAAACCTTCTTCAAGAGGTCGCTTGTTAAAATTTGCACTTCAGTTTGGACTTTCTGCATGGAAATCTAGAATGAAGGTTGTTAATTTAAATTAGTTTTCTTTATGTTAAGTTAATTAATTAAGTTTTTTCTTTGCTCTTTGAAATTTTGCAATACAAGTAATAATGAACAATTATAATGTAGGTATATATTTAGGACTTTCGACGCAACAGCTGAGGTTATTATATTGGGCTTGCTTCTACAAGCCTGCCAATTTAGGAAAGACGTATTGCCGAGAATGAACTAGATATCTAGGTGAAAATAGTAATAGCTTTGTTCGCGGAGACGATCCGGGACTAGTTCTTGACAATTGCGCATGCGCTCCGTGATTGTTGGTGTTCGCGGAGCGAATAATCCTGGATTATGACAATAAATTAGTTGTTCGCGGTGACGGCGGAACAAGTTCATGACCGATCCAGAACCAGTCAAAACGATCCCAGGATTATAGCATGAATTATTTGTCCGCGCAATCGCAATGTGAAATTTACTTAATAATTGACTTTAAATTCGCGTGTTTTGGTTTTACTACGAATACGTTTCACAGTTGCATATATCGTTTCATCTTCTACGCAAATTTCATAAAGGTAGGTTTTAAACGCAATACTATGCGTGCAATTAATTATCAATATTATTATTTATTCTGATTTTTAAAATATCCTGTAATAGGATTTCCTTTTGTGGCAATTTTATTAATAATGTAACGGTTTTTTAGATGAGTGATCATTTTAGTTCAAGTGACGAAGATCTCGAACACTTCGCGGATGTTCTCATAGGATGTTCTGGACAAGTAAGCACGTTCGCGGATGTATGACAATTCCTGATCGGTTTCGAATCGCACATGCGCATAAGGGTTTAGGATAAATTATCTCGTACAGATTACGAACTAGTCCCGGATCGTCTCCGCGAACAAAGCTAAATAATACTAAAAACGGGATTAACGATTTTTCAAGCTAACGTAATGTAAGAGCAGAACCGGTGTACCTGTGTCGCTATAAAAATTTGTTGAGCTGAATTAGGACTGATTAAAGATTTTACGAATTTCTTAATATTAGCATTGTGGCTACTAGACTTTATGAAAAGTTTGGAATCGTGCGTCAACTGAGTTAACGTATAATTTATTGCACCTGACTACAATTTACTATTGTAGTTGGACAAAGGTCATACCTACTTATTTCGGTATTAATCAGCCTTCTGGTAGGTATCTAAAATTTTATTTATTATTATTTATTAATTTTATTATCTTCATTTCTCGTCCTCTCTCACTTATTCTTCCAGAGCTTTTTTCACTCTAGATTTTAGGACCACCTTTTTTCGTTCGTACAAGTAGTAGGTACTTGTTTCATTATTTTCTTTAACCATTACCATTCTTTCTTGCAAAATATGTGCTGAGTTGAACAAGCCAGATTGGATTTCTGTCTATATTATTTTATTTAAGTGATAGCCACAATAATTTTTATATATGTATTCGAATTTATGGCCCCAAAATGGTAACTAGGTCAGCTCTAGATAGGTATAGGTGTTTATATCCTTACAAAAAGTATTTCGCTGGTTGATACGGAGTTAGTCTTTTTATTAGATTTGTTAATAGTTTTCTAGTCTGCCCATAAAAAATATTTAAAAGAAAGAATCAAATTAACTTTAGATTTAGTTGGAGAAAAGTTTGGTAATGTAATTAATTTTAAGGCAAAGTATTGCATAAAAAGATATTGTGAAGGATTTTGATAGATTTTTCCAGGGTTAAGTTGCAAAACTGCTATACTGTAATAGCTCGACGAGGTATATTCTCATAATATTTTTAAGGCTTAGGTAAAGCATATATGAATTATTTTCAGAATTTTCTGTAAGTTACGGTTCCGTTTAGGGTTCCAGGCCAATCTACATAACAACTGGTAGTTTGGATAGTAAAATATTTTATATTGCGTTAAACTGATTGGGGATAACTTTTCCATAGAAAAAGAAGTTTAGGCCGATAACGTTTTCCAGTTTTAGAAAAATTGCTTTAAACTTTAGGGATCAGTATAAAAATTGGGAGTGGTTCAGAAATACATTTTTAGTAAAAAATGTTTCAGTGAATTAATGTTGAATTATTGTTTACTAAATTTTCTGTTTTAAAATAGTGGTAGTCATTGTTGTCTAAATATCTTGAATCGTTTTTACTTGATTGGGATTCAATTTAGTATTTTAGTAGCGACGGATTACCGCACCTGGGACTTCAATATCAAAATATGTTTTTAATGTTCGGTTGGGGAGAGGAAGGTTCAAAATTAGGTTAGTTTTAAGAGCTTCCATATGCTTAATTCGCCACTACCTACAGGAATATAAAGCTTTCACAAAGAAATATTTTGATAGTTTTCAAAGTTAGAAAATAATCCTGCACTGGTGGCTCGACGGGGTTATGAGTGTTATGACGTGGTGTTCGCACCCCCTATTCATAGCATGTTTTGCATTTGGTAACTTTTATCCTAATATATTTTTTTATAGCTTGTTAATAAAGTGTTACCTAACTGGTATTACGAACCCCCTACATCAAAGTTCTAAAACCGCCACTACTGTCCTGAAATTTAATTTTCTGCTGTCATTTAACGGATTCTCTGTGGTTATTTTTCTGATTATTTTAAAACCGTCCTAACCTAATCACATTTCATACTAGAACGACCCATAATTCTCCAAATAAATCGTGCACACACAAATAACTCCAGCTGCAACACACAAAGTTTCGAATGTCATCAATAAGTAGTTAATGCTGTACCAATATCCGCAACATTGTCCTTTAATCCTCTTAACATACCTTTGCTATGTATGTGTATCTAGTCTAGCTCCGATGAAAAAGCTTAAATAAATCCAAAATTGCGTCTAAAGATTGTGGGTTCTGAGGTAAAGTGCTCCCTATTATGTCTTTAAGTGGTTCCTTGACATGTTCTCGTTCCGTTGATTCCGTACAATCGAATTAGGTTTCTGATAATATAAAAATTTCAGATCTGTCAAGTCCAGTAGATTGTAAAGCATTCACCGAGAAATTTGCTTATAAAATAAGCTTAGAAGTTATTTTTTGTACCGTATTATTCAAGGAAGACTCAAATTTACCAAATGGTTAAACGTAGAAAATTAATTGGAAACGCGTGTCGATATTTAATGTTTCAAAACAAGCAAAAGTTAAAGTTAAATCGTTTGGTAATTTTAGTGGCGTGTATAAGAAAATAAGGAGCTGTTCACCACCCTAATTTCGTAGTTTAAATATGTGCCGAACCAATGTTGTGTAAAATTGATCGGTTCCTGTTACTTAGTCTAGTTCGCTTGGGGCTGTTTGGGGCCATGGGGTGACTGGATACTGTGGAAATCGATTAGGCCGCATCGTTGTTTGTTGTGGTTAGATTATGTACGGTTAGTTAATTTGGTTATATAACGAAGGTGGTTGAATGTAACCGCATATTATTGGTTTCTTAAAATTACATTGGTGAATAAAATAATTAAGTTATTATTTTCTTATGTGTGTGGTAAAACTACTTTGAATATTCATTTCTATTGATGGAATAACTAATATTGTTGGATTAGAGTCAAATGATGACCTTAGCTGTTGAGTCGTATGTAAAGATTAATCATTTGCTACCTATTTGGAAAGAGTCTCAACGCTGAGACCAAAATACATACAACGTGATTTAACTAAAAACTTACCCCTATACGAAAGTGCTCTGTTAAGGCACTATTGTCTTGAAAAACATTTAGAATGTTTTACACAATAAGAAGTTAGTCTATTTTTCAATATCTTTACGTAGAACATAACTTTAGTTTGCTCCTGAGGCAACAACGCATTTCTAAACCGTTGAACGGTTGCATATTTCACCTTCAGATGAACATTTTTAATTCCTTTTGCATTTATTTACAGCAAACTTGGATGCTTTATTATTTATTTGGCCCAATTTCCAAAAACATAGGCTAAAGGGTGTAACCTTCCAAGAAAAACCGTTTCGATCCCAACCGTTACCAGATTTTATTATATTGATATAAATAGCTAAATGACTACCTACAAATTTCAAGTATTTATCATTCTGCTTCTGTGTGCAAAATTACTTTGGCAGTACGTAACATAAGGCAAAACTTCGCAAACACGGATCCATTATCAGATTTGGCTATAATTTATAGAGACATTAGGTTTGCTGCGATGCTCTAGTTCTCTAGAATATGTAATAAAATTATAAACAATATTTTTAATTAAAATTAAGATGGGAAAAGGGCTATTCTATTAATAGGAAGTTTTCTTTCAATCTAGCGGCATACAGCGTTTTGCTAAAACGGTTTGTTTTTAGAAATATGTAGAAAATCTGGAGGAAATATATTTTTGTTTACTTAAACATCATTTCGATTTAAACTGCCCCCTAATGTGATGATAAAATATTAACGAAGGTTAAAATCACCTAAAATTTTCATTAGGTAGATATATTTTGTTATAAATTTCTCTTGCCTTTTTTTGTTATTTAAGGTGGTACAAAATGAAGAATAAATGTTGGAAAAAATTAGTGACGCGTCTCTGAATACCGCGGACAAACGTGAGCTCTGTCTGTATGTTTGCATGTTATCTGTATTGTACAAGTTATGTTAAGCATAAGTTGTAAATGATATTGCATGAAGCTGCTGTAGTACTTGTTCCTTAAAAATGCTCCTCGCTACAAGATTGCTGAGATATCCTATATATAACTTTAGGCTTTAGATGCCAAAAATTTATAAATATCTTCTGACAACATTTTGATGCCTACCTATTTGATAAGCATCTTAACGTCGCCAGAAAAAGATTAGATGTTGAAAGACTAGCGTTGATGCGTTTTTGCAAATAGTGTAGAACTAAATGTCATTATGTTGCTAGTGACAAAACTTTATTTTGTATTTAATTAAACTAGGTAACTAATTAAAATTTTATCAGTTGTAATTTTGAAAACAAGTTTATATAATCTTGCAAAACATGACACCCATTTATTTTATAAATTTCATCACATTTGTGTGATTTTCTCGTTAAGTTTAATTCTTAAACTGGTAATTTTTTTGACTACTCGCTCATTACTGGATTTACATATGTCTACGAGGTAGAAATTAAATCGGAAATTAAAATTATTTGTTAAACAAGCCTTGATATTTATTTGATATCGATTAAAGACACCATCCATGTAAATAAATTAATTCTTAATTAGAAAGTTTGTACAGTACAGATTAGACCACACACATACGCGTATGTTTATTTAATTACTTCAACGAGTGCACTTATTTATAAGAACAGCAATAAATAGCGATTGATTTTACAAAGTGATATGTTTACTTATACATTCTGTTGACTGAAGAATCAATGTTCATAGAATTTTTTTCTTGCGGCAAAGTTTAAGGCAGAGGGTTGTAGAAATAAAAATTATGTCCTTTATACTAACTGAGTTGCAGTATTTCTTCCAAATACAAAAACTACTACCCAAAATTTGTCACAAAAGTTCAAAATTTGGGGGAGGGTAGAGTTGTAGTAAATAAAATTTAATATTTATTATTTCTAAAATTGGAGACGGTATTACTGCGGCTATGAGGTGCAATTTTTGTTTGAAGTTTTCGAAATATTTGGTTAGGTATGGGTCAAAATATAAATCACAGGGTTGGAATAAGTAAATATTGTGGGAAATATTTGGAGTCTGTAGTTAAACCAAGATTGTAATTCCGGGCCTTAAACTTTCAAGGAATTGGATTGTAGTAAATATTAGGAGCCTTATTATTCCTTAAGATTTATTTTTTTAGTGAATACAAGATCGTTTTGGCTTTAGGAAAAAAGAGAGCTACAGAGTTGTATGTAAGTAAATATTGTGAGCTTTATTGGTTAGTTGTATAATGAGGAAATAATTTTTGTACCCAACCAAGCTCTCAGTAGGCTTGTTGTTAAGTGTGAGACAGTTTTTCTTATCTACTAAAGGTTGGTGTAGATATCCATAAAGGTATATTCTGAGGAAGTTACCAGGAAGTGTTGTTTAGCTACTTGAGGCCTCAGAAGAAAATAAATGGTGAACTGTAGCCGTAAGCACCATCATGTTGGGTATCTGAAAGCATTGTAAGAGCATTTGCAAGTTTAACGAGAACATGGTATTTCTACAGCGATAACGCAATCATTTGTACTAATCTAAATAGCAAAGTAGCCACAATAAATCCAACTATGACATGATATAACTTACATATCATTGAGAAGAGTGAATTATACCCGTATTTCAACTACCTGTTAAGCACATTTCAACGCGTTTACTGTTAACGTGGAAGGGAAATTTTACAAATATTTATTAGACAGCAATTTGCAATTTAGCTTATAAGGCAAGTACTAATTTAAATTTATCACCTATGATCTGGGGCATAGAAAACTTCTTATTAAATATTTTTAATTATCATAACATAAAACTACCAGAAATATTCTAAAACAGAAAATATTTTAACATTTAAATTGGTATGACGTCAATTATAATTTTTTAGGAATTTTAATTTTTTTTTACATTTATATACTGAAGAATTTGCTAAATATAGAAAGTAGGTGTAAATTTGTGAATTTTATATGCTGAAAGCTTCTGAGTTACACACTAATAAAGAAGAAGATAAATTAAAATGAATTTATATCTTGTATGCAGTGACAGCAAATTTCGCATCTTTTTGACTTTGTTTATGGCCAAATAATTTTGTTGCATAATTAAACTAAATTTCTATCCACTTAAGGTTAATGTTTTGCTCAGGCATGCTTTTCCATTAGATTAATTTTGTTTACTCTTCATAATTAAAATAACACAATTTGTAAGGGCACAGGCGAAAGTGGACAAGTAACCTCTCCTAGTCAGTTATATATTACTAAAGTTACATATAAATTATAAGCCTCCAGAGAACTAAAACCTATTTGCATGACAGTCAGTATTTACATGTGTATTTGTTTGGTGCCTAGAAGCGTAAGAGTTATGGTTGTGTAAAAATAACTCTGCTATAAAATAATTTAAACTAAAAAATGTTACTGTAGCATATTGTAAAATCAAAAGGTAAATGTAGGTTACTGTAAGAAATATCAAGGAATTGTTTTAGGAGCAGAACAGTAATCTTAAGTAAAAGTAAAACCAATAAAATAACAATAAAGTTCTAAAAACATGTCGTTTGTATGATAGGTTTCACATTACTGGACTTGAACAAGTATAGATAATCTTATAAGGATAATTTATGGGAACTCGAAATTTAGAATAAAAATTACCTACTTTTATAGACGCATGATAGTAAAAACTCTTCAAATCCAAATGTGTATAAATATTTTATCCAAGTAAACGTAGCAAATTTATACAGGGTGTTTTAAAACGCATGCCCCCAAAGCGTGGAATACCACCTCAAACTTAATATCGCACGTGTCTTAAGGCGTCCTGTATTTAAACCTGTACGTCAAGAGAAATCTCTTTTAGTTTGGCTTAAAGTAATATGTCAAAGCAAGCATGGTAATTTGGTAATTGTGCATGAAGAATGTTGGGGTGTCGGTATATTAAGTCTGACATACTGATGACATATTTCCTAACATATGTTTTTATTTTATTCTCACAGAGGGTAGAGAGTGTGTGAACTGCGGGGCGACGAGTACACCCCTTTGGCGCCGCGACGGCACCGGCCACTACCTCTGCAATGCCTGCGGATTGTACTACAAGATGAACGGACAAAATAGGCCGCTCATAAAACCTAAAAGAAGACTGGTGAGTACATAAACATGCATTATGAAATTATTGGAAATTTACGTCAGACAATAGTAATAGTGAGGTAGAATAGTTTTCAAAGAAGTGAACAATATCGGGAACCATTGTAATTAGAAAGCCTTCTCTTAAGTGTTCTTGAAAATATTTAGCTGGCCTTCTAAGAGTAAAAGGGAGATACGTTTTATTATTATTTTTAATTTTCTTAGGAAACTTCCCAAGTAAAAGAAAACTATTGACCTTATTAACTTTATACAGGGTGTATGATGTAAATGTATAGCATATTTATTAAAAATTTAAAGCAACATAGTGTTAGACAAATTTAGACGGGGAGGGCTATGAGTAGTTTTGAATATACAGGGTGTATGGCAAACAATTTTATATTCTGTATAAAGAATAAAAAAATGTATAAATTCAAATGGACAGTTTTTTAGCGAGACGCTCTGTATACAGTCGGATAATAAGTACTAACCTATTTAACCCACTATGAAAATTGTATCGTCCCCAAATGATTAGTAAAATAGTCGTTTTATGAGTATAATTAGAATATTATGATTCAAGCATAAATCTAATACAAACTTGAGAAAATACTACAATTTAAACAAAATGTAAAACGATTTTAAATTTAAAGAATAAGTTGAAATGTTAATGGGGTTTAGAAACATAAATCTAAAATACAACAAGCGGTTTGCAAATTCCATGCCATGCCAGTAGTTATATGTATTATACATGATCTATTTTGCATTTACTAATTTGAAGTAAATAAATGCAAAAATTTAAATAATTCCGACATTGGCTATTATCAAACAATTAATTTTTTTTTGAAAATATGCAGAACATTTTAGTATAAATTAATTCACTACCTTAGACAAAAATTTATTGTATTAGAATAAAATTGTATTGTGTCCAAAAATTATTGTGATATATAGGGTGATCAAATATTCGTCATATACGGATACATTCACAAACAACCAACATTTAACAGTCATCGTTGATAAGACGAATTTCTTTGGGAAAAATATTTTGGGGAATTAGCTTATAGAATATTTTTGCAGATGTCACCACCTTCTCGCAATTTTTATTGTTTTCACTCTCAATTGTAGGCAATGTGTGTTCTTTGTGTGAAATACAATAATTTATATTCAGGACGTAGTTTGGTCTCTAGAAAGAGGTTTTTTTCATTACGGTAAATTGAATAGTGTTTGCCCTCTGCAAGTCTACATGATGTATTGTTATTTTTCAATCCATTTCTTTCGTCCATTGTGCTGTGCTATCTCAATCTGTGATGTTTATCGTCATATTTCAAGCACAATGGTAAACCCAGGTTCACGCCGAGCAGTAGCGCACTCTTATCGCGACATCTAACTCACTCGAAATATGTTTTTAAAATTAACTTGGCCGAGGCTGTACGCGGAGACAGAGCCTCCTTTCAATGGGCCCGTTCATAACCTAATGAGATCTGGACGATTACCGCTGCACACTCGGCGAACACATCCCATTTGTTAACCGAGTTAGTGACACAGAATAAATGATTCTTGCAACCGACTTGGGAATTGCTTCCCAGAACAATTTCAACCTCTTCTCCCTAATATCATCGATTCACATTCGAAGCTTTAACGGAATTGCCGCACATTCTGTAATTGATCACATATTTCAAGCCTTCAGTTATAAATTAAACAACTTCAATGTTTCTTTTTACTGCACAAAGCTCTGCATATAAGATTAATCAGCCGGGAATGAGAAATTTTGCTATCATAGCTATGGATAATAAAATAATAGTGCACAGGGTGTTCCAAGTCCCGACTTTACACCCTACCTTATGGGTCCATACAATCCCTATGTTGAAATCTTCTCACACTCATTTGAAAAATTCAAATCAATTGTTCAAAATTTCTTCGAATGTTATAGACATCTGTCGGATTTACTTCAATTAAAATTTACAGTTAAGGGTAACGATAAAACCATTCTGAGTTATTTAAAAATCTTAGAAATTTTTCAAAAAAAAAAGATGAGGTGAAGAAGACCACATTTTCAAATTGTTTTCAGTTACATAATGGGGTACTTCGTTTAAACGTTGCACATCAAAAATATGTTTGTCAAATAGAACACCCTGCATTAATTTTTTTAAAGCTGTCCCAAATTATTTCTTTAACTATTTTCGAAAATAATCCCATTTTAATAGGTCCCTAAAAATGTTTGTGTGATGGACCGTATTATAGTCCAGGAGCTAGCGGTATATTTTAAGACTAATTTCTATCAAGCTGAAATTTTTTTTATGAGCTGGTATGGTTATGTCTGCCAAATGTAGGTGGTCGGCAAAATAGGACCGCCGGACATAAAGCGCCCAGATTTTTTTTGTTTAGGTATATTATTTTTTGATGAAATTTACAAACTTCAATCAAGCTAATTCCTATTTTGGTCGTTATTTAAGACATTCCGACAACAAAAAATTAACTGTCCGACATAAGAGTCGGAACTGAATCAGTGTCTGCCGTTTGGGGTTCGTATTGTTTTTAAGATATTTGACTTATTACCATCAACCTGATTTTTTTTTAATAACTATATACTAATGTAACAAACACAAAAATCACCTTGTCTGACAATTTGAGCGGGACAGAAGCACTCTCTGACGTCCTGGATTGGTTAGTTGGCCAATTTTTTTTCTTAGCGCTCTATGTTCCGCGGTCCTATTTTGCCGACCACCTACATTTGGCAGACATAACCATACCAGCTCATAAAAAAAATTTCAGCTTGATAGAAATTAGTCTTAAATTATACCGCTAGCTCCTGGACTATTAGGAGTGTATACAAAAATTTCTAGTGTGGTATATTTTTGGATATAGTTTTTAGTGTTCCTAAATCTCAAAGATTACTAGCAAACTCCTGTTTACAAAATGCTTGCACTATGCAATTGTTCTGACATATTTAAATAAAAATAACTACCCTAATAATGAAATTTTCAATTCAGGCAACTATCTTTTCGAATTGTTATTGTATTTGATATTTGTTCTAAATTTAGCATTCTAAATATTTTCATTGAACTTCTGGCAAGATATTTATAATGCTATCGATTTATGTTGTCAATAGCACAAGTCATAGAAATGTGACACGTCGTGCCTCACGTCAGTCGTCGAGGATTCCGCCCCCACATGAATTATTAACCCCTCGGCACGAGTCCTCCCCAAATATACAAACCACGAACCCACCGAGACAGGTGTCGAACATTATGCAAATAGAAGGGCACCGTCTTATTATCGGTTTAAATATTTAAAACATAAGTAGCACCTTTCATTTTAGAGTTATTGATGTGTTCTGCCAGTATTAGCGCCTACGGTCTCCCGAACATCGCGCCGTAATGTTGTAAATCTGCAGCTACGAGCTGTCCGTTTGCAATTTATGTGTTCTCGATAATTTACCTTAACGTGTATCTTTCTCTTTCTCTGTACTTCGACTGCTTGCAAAGTGCACCATAATAGTGCTTTATAGTGCAAGTGTTGTTTCATAAAACAATGCCATTCATAAACTAGCTACTTTTAAATGGAACTTTTGTTTTGCTGCAATTAATTGCATATTGCAGCAATGCGGGTGCTTAAACGCCGACGGACAACTTCTATATTGCTTATAGTTGAGTCACCTATGTTACATGTACCCATAATGGAAAATTATACAAAACTTAGAACCCAATTTAAGATCTGTGTACAGGAGCATTACCATAAAAAATACTTTCTAACTTTTCCTCTTACCTCCCAGTACACTATTTGTTTATTAAAGCCTTAACAAGGTAAACGAATATTTCTCAGTTATTGTTTTTTTCTTTTTGTAGATAGTCACAATTGCCCAACCCCACCTAACACAAATCTGATATTAACATATTGCTCCTGCTGCAGAGCACATCACGAGACTGTTTCCTTTGTTTTTCATTTGAACCATAAAAAAGTATCCAACTAATATTAGGATCCAAACAATGAGCATCATTCTTCTAAAAGTTTGGTTGGTATGCGCCTGACGGTTACAGAGTTATCTTTAATTTTGATTTTGAAGAAAATATTTATTGTTGTGTATTAGCTGTACTATCCAATTTACATAATATCTGCAGTTTTCTTGGAAGGAGAGGGTCATGGTCATATATTTCGAAATTAATTTGTAAATTAATCGGAATAAAATTGCGAGGAAGCCCTAAAGAAGGCACATCCTGTGGAAAACGTTCGTGTTTCCGTTGTTTCTTCAACCGTATGATCAATTCCACTCTAGAATCTTTTCATTATTTTTGCTTACCAAGACATCTAAGACAATTAACAAACAATATTATTGGCGGTAGTAACGGTAACCAAACTTTCACCCATCTGAACGGGTTTATAAAGTTAGAAACAGAGTCATTGTCACTGTATTACAAAGACTAATTAACATTTTCAGGCCTGCTTTTGTTAGTTGTTGTCTCCAGCATATATTAGTGCTTCTGTTTTACAGAAAGGTTGTGCCACCAAAAATTAGTTAAGCCTGGTAGCTTTGTGTGTTGAGTTTGACCTCATTTACATTCCAGCTATACAATTTTTTTACGACCCGATGAAAAATGCAAAAGAGTGATGGTTACGTGGAAAAGTGCAACAAGCGAAACAATCGTTTTATTTTGTTATTCGCGATTAGTTTTTTCCTATCAATTAATAGATTATTTTGTTGCCAAAGAGAAATTTTCTTAACAGGTCAAATAGAATACAAATAGTACACGTGGAAAAGCTGCATAAAAATAAACTTTAATTTAGTCTTTTTTTTTATTAATATTGGTTTGACTCTAATAAATTATTTTTAGCAGTGACCGCACCCAACTTTCCAAATTATAATGAGTATCGAAGTCTAGATTAATGAGCTATTGTGGACCAGTAACTTAGATTCTTTTAAATGTCATTATATTTTGTAATAATTGTATTGTTATCAATAATTTGTTTGAGTATGACAGGAGACTAACGAACTGTATCGCTTGTATAGTAATTTCCAGTTTAAATTTATAAACAGTAATTTTTATGCTTATTGTATAACAGACAATATAAATGTGTTACTGCTTACTCCTTTATATTATTATTATGATTTTATATGAATATTATTATTCTAAAACTACTGTTGACTTTGTGGGGTTTCATTCGTACCTCGCTTAACTTAACGTTATCAGCTTTCAGGTGCCAATTGTGGTACTACAACCCATGCAAAACGTGGTTTATAATTTGGAGGGTTAGGGCCTCCATTCATTGGTACATGCAAACTGCACCTTTTATGAGGAATGTACTGAGCTTTCAGTACCTGTGTATACTTTGACTTGTCTAAAAGAGACGATTCAGCAGCCCTTTGCTAAAAGAAGTTTTTGTAGTTTGTTCTACAAGAAATGGAAACGTTAGAAAATGAATTTTAAAAACTGAAAGGATGGGTGTCTATTGGCTATGGTAAAAAAAATCGTCCTCAGATTTTTTTTCCATGTAATGTCTAGCTGATATTGTTAGTGTTTCTAGTTGACATCAACACCAACTAGCATATATAGGTACTACAGGGTGTATAAAACGGAGCTAAGGAAGTACGGTTGGGTATTCTAGCAGTCAACAAAAAATGACCCCCCAGCCATCACTTTCGACTTGTTACCATTCAGAACACTCTCTTGAATCCAAACTTATTTTACAACCAACCGTCAAGTAAGACAATCCATGTATAAAATCTTTGTAAACAGAGAAGTATTGACGACGTCTAAATGTTACATGTCTTAGGGCCTGTTTTTCAGTTCTATTTTAAACCTCTCTTCACTATCATGTTTAATTGTCATGGGCACAGTTGTTACAAAAACCCAAATTTTCTACTGAGTGCGTATATTGACGTGACCGTGAACATATAGGAAATAATTTTCTCTCTCGCTCCCCGTATCAAGGTTCTTCATTAAAAAATGCGAAGGTGCCAAGTAACGAATCGAAGTATCGTGTAAGCTACAAAGATTGACAGAAACATAGCTTAAGCAGCGAGTTCAGTTAAAACCCATTCAATGATAATTTAATAATATTGTTTTCTCGCTTCCAACTCCCGGTTCAAGTCTATTAGACTGATGTATGGACCCATAAAGATATGCACAGTTAACAACAGTCGAACACAAACCAGATCTACAACAAAATAAAATGTGTGTATGATGTGTTTGACATTTTAGAACGTTATTTTACGTTTTATATATCAGAGCCGGAGCAAAAGGTTTCGCTGCCGCGGGCTTATACACCGTGTTTGTTTACGGGTTGTGCGATTGTACGCCTTAAGAAATGGGACAATAAGCAGTAAGGCCCAAGGCGGATAATATATGTTAATATATGTGCTCTACATATTATCTTTGTCGGCGGGTTCGAGGCCCCTGGGCTGCCAACGACGTACAAAACCTCCTCCTCCGCTGTTCCGACGAAGAAGTCATTCGGGCTTGAAGAACAAATTTCTTGCATCAACGAAATAACAACACCTCATAATTATCCCGGCTAAAAGGTAATACGATATCTGGAAGCTTAATGATAAATCGATTATGATGGCTTGTTAAACGCGAAATTTTGCATAATCTTTTCAACGTGTTCTAGATTTAAACGCGACATAGAAAAATGGTTCGCCTATTAAGAGGACAACCAGTAGGTGTTAACTAAATAAGCTCTATGGTGTCTTTGCGTGGGCTCCGGAATTAGATTTTCCAAACTAAACAGCGTGTTATTCGGTTATTTGATTATCTCTCTATGTTTCATTAGTTCGTAAACTCCTCCATAAAAATAAAATGAAAGACCACGGGGATTCTACCATTAATATTGGTCCTGTAATTCGTATCGCAGTGAAATTGAAAAGAAAGTTTAGACTTGGATTGTTAAATGAATAATAATATTCCATATGATGATACTCATCTTGCGATATGAATCTACATAGAACAATATCTCCATATAAAGTTTGCCAGATTGAGCTCATAGGAACCTTTTCTTTTATTACCGGCATAACAAACTAACTGTGATGACTTTATGGGAAAAAAAGTAGTGCTTGTTAAACATTGTTTCGGTATACAGGATGACTCAGGAGTTTGGTGCTAAATTCCTACAAAATTTTCGTTTAATAAACTTTCTTCAGGAGCGGGGGTAGCGTAGAGAAAATCTTTTAAGCTGCGATTACAAACGTCGGTGGTTCAAATCCCAGCAAAATGGGGAAGTCCGTTTCGTCTATGGATATGTAACTTTCTTCTTAATTTAAGTGTTAGAGAGGGGGACATAGTTTGATGCTGGCAATTGGCCCCCAGAGAAAAAAAATCGAGTTTCACCCGAAACTTTTATTAAAAATTGCATTTGTATATTTTGATACACTAAAATATTTTAAACTGAATAAAACAGAGAATCCTTTATATTTCCACTTTTTTAATTTTTGCATAAATTTTGTATTATAAATACAGGAGGTTTGAGCATTATAAGTCAGTCATGTAGTACACTAGTACCTACCTAAATAAAAACCTATCAAAGAGAATCTTGTTCCTATTATAAAAAATTCTTAAATGTATTTATAAATTGAAAACCCCAACTTTTATGGTAATTTCCTTGATTAAAGTAGATTTAGCGAATTGCTCAGCATGTCAAATTTTTTATTTCAATAACTTGTGGCCGTAAAACATCAAACGAATTTTGATTGTATTTTAGTTTGTAGGAAGTACATTACAAGACATAATATTACATTATATGCAAATAAGTTGGAATAATAAAATGAAAATTAAATTTAAACTACCGCCGCCGTTCCTAATTTCCTCTTTCTTGTTCGTGTATGGTTTCTCCTACCACTTGCGTGGTAATTTGAAATCATATACGTTTTTTAAATAAATTTGTTAATTAAATTGTTAATTTTTAATATTTAGCTATTGTGTTTGAGTTTTCTGTTAACTTAAGTTCTTGTGTCAATAGTTACAAGTGAAAATGTGTATAGAAATTCATTAACAGCTATTCCCAATTTAAATTGCAACCTCACATAAAGCTCTTATTTATTTAACGAGCAGTAAAAGTCGTAAATAACCATAATAATAATTTAGAAACTTTTTGCCATCGTTTAACCAATTAATTTATAATGACCATTCAACATTGAAATTTACGTGTACGTGTGTCGTACTTAGGTAATACTAAAACCACTAAACATGTTACTTATGATCCATTAAGAACGTTTCTTTTAAAAACTTTGAAAATGTTGTTCAATTAATTTTTTCTAACTAAAACATACCAAAGTTAATGTTTCTTAAGAGTACTTAATAAGTTAATATCCAACTAACGGTTAGAATTAAAAGCTTGCTAAAAACTACTGTTTTAAGAAGTGCAGATTAAATTTTATTAGAGTATATAGTACGTGTGTGTGTGTGTATATTCCGGTTTTAATGCTTTGTGTAGAGGGAATGATGTGTAAGCGTGTGTGGACCAAAGATCTTACGATAACACACAGTAGGATTATTATTAATCATAGCTGCGCCTGGGGCTACTCCAACTACTCCGCTAAACACCTGGACCAGTGCCATTGTTTTTAACCGATATACCTAAGATATTTCATACCCACTCTCCTTAATTCCACTTTCTTTTTACTTATTATAATTTTAAATTTATTGTGTTATAACTTTATTACGGCCGTATAAATATTAGAACACGCTATAATAATCATAATAGCGGTCGAGCCATTTAAACTAATAAATATTAATTTATTATAAATATTTAATGGGGGTATATACATGGGAGAAAACCATTGTCACTTCAATATTATGTATTTACTTGCTTATCTTTCATCTATATCATAAATAGATTTGTAATAGTTTTATGATCCGGATCACCTTTTTGTCTGACAATACGAGGGATTATTTATATACAGCGGTGTAAAGTCCCCCACCTTTTTTTGAAATATTGTTAGGAAATATTTATTAATAATAATAAACAATTTTTTAAACTCAATTCACAAGCCTCTGTTCTCGATGCGGTAAGTTGCGTCCATGGCCCATCATAGAAAATTCGGATCCTGGAGAGGCAAAAGACAACAGCCCTCCTTCTTCCTCCGAGAAATGCAAAACATATTATATTGGTTTGAATGCAAAGGGGGCTCCGAGAATTAATCCCGACCACCCCCCGCCCCGTTTCCGGGCCTGATTGCGTCTTTCTGGTCAGCTCCTTCTTTCGACTGTATTGCTAGATAATCAAAATTGCACAACTTTTAAGATCAGTTCATTACTTTCCAAAAGAATCTAACAGATAATGGGTTTTAGTTATTAAAGTAAGAATGTCCATTTGAACCATTTCTGAATACGTTCCAGCTAATAATATACAGATTGATGTAGAATAAACTTCATCATATAGGCATCATAAGTTTCGTGGACACTGTCCAAAAAATATTAGGATCGTCATCAAATTAATGCAAATACCCATACCCACTCGTAAAATGTTCACATTGCAAACTAATATTTTTAGTTATAAATGTAAAGTATTTACATAACGACTTTCCTTGAAGGAATTAGTCCTTAACATAAAATATAAGGCAGTTGGATTTGATTTTTCCTTGAGACTAAAGCAAATGAAGACATAAAATTGAGTGATATACAGTGTTCAAGTTTCTTGAAATAATTTTACCGTATTATAATTTATAAAAGTAAGGTTGTAAATTTTATTGTAGCAAAAACATGTTCGGTGCCAATATTGTGCTTTTTGTCCTTGAACTGAATGTATTTCCTTACTTACATGTTAAATAAAATGCTTGAAGCTAATATTTCTTTATGCTAATGGCTACACTTTTCATTCATTAAAGTAAAATATTTAAATTTGAACTCGGCTAA
The DNA here is from genome assembly GCA_963082805.1 of Hemicrepidius hirtus. Lineage (NCBI taxonomy): Eukaryota > Metazoa > Arthropoda > Insecta > Coleoptera > Elateridae > Hemicrepidius > Hemicrepidius hirtus. Next base: position 24,238,747 of record OY720166.1, on the reverse strand, counting down.
CTTGTTCCAGTTCAATTAATAGACGTAGAGGAAATCATTGACATGAAAATGCATAAAAACAATGAAATAATGGCTTGTTAAAAAAGATTAACACCTACTAATTCCAGTAGGTTTCCTGCAGATTCCAAAAGATCAAGTTTCAGAATAGTGTTCATAAGTATACAACGTTTTGGCTACAACAACCAACGAAAAAACTTGTTGATAGCTTATTTGTTATCTTTTTCATCTACAAACTTTGACAACAGTTCTTTAACCGCTCTGGCATCGTTATAACGTGCTGTTATAAATACATTTTTGACTTGAAGACCAGCGGATGTGTAGGATTCAGTAAAATTAGATATAGATGTGAAGACGGATCATTATGTTGGTACCTTAACCCTGGAAGATTCCGTGCAGATGTTTTTATTTCAGGCTTGAACATCCTTCTGGTATAACTTTTAGGGTGTGATAAGAGTCGGCCTTTCAATTTGGGTTTAACTCCCTGTTAAGCTAACCCATGGTCAATAGTTGTCCGTTAACTGGGAGTTAAATCCGAATTAAGACAGCAGCCCAAAGTAACTTAAATTTGTTTCACAATAAAGTACTCAAGAGAGATGCAAAACTATAGGAGACTTTCTTTTTCCTCCTCTTCTACTTTTTCTTGTTATTCACTTTGACTTCAGATGTAGAGGTATCGAGTGATTTTCAGATCACTCTGTGTATCCATTTTAAGGACATCTTGTAACTTTTAATATCATACCGAGGTTTGTCTTTATTTAGTCCCCTGTTCGATTTGCCGTTTTTAACCTTTTCTCTTTTGCTGTTCCGTAATGTTACGTTTTCCCATTGATTTTCTGTGTTTATTAGAGTTATTACAGTCCTAATCTAGATAGTATGTGAAACTACTGTGGATCATTGACGAGTTGTAACCAAAGAAAGGCGGTTGTGCGTCGATAGTAACCTCTGAACTTTTCACATTTCAGAGAAGTTATTAAAAATCGAAACTATTCATTGTCGATTTTCCAAGCTGAAAAGTGTTAGTTACAGTTTTCCTCAAACATACACTAGTTAAAGTGGTTAATTGTGTGCAACACGCAAATTCGTGTCTCAAATGTTCAGGTTGCAACACGACCATAAAAATTTCAGGGTCTGGCATTAGTGTGCGACGTACAAAGGGGAGCATTTGGTCGCGATCGCATTAAAACGTATACCTTTACCTTGGGGGTGTAATAAAAGAAAAGGGTGTTTAGGTAGCGTGTGAATACGTGTGCATGCGCGCACATGCCCGGGGGCAGGACTTTACACCCCAAACCTAGCAACGGTGATATTGACTTTTCACGCTTCCGCGCCATGTTCGAACATGGCGTCTCTCGTCGCATTACAACTCTATCAGCCATGAAAATGAAAACATATGCTACGTAAATATTGCCAGAAGAGATGGTGTCACTTTGTATGCAACAGACATGCTATTTAATAACATCTCTTATAGTTTCTCACATTCTACTTTTCCTACCATTTCTTTTTCGTAAAGACATACTTCGTGTTATTAACCACGAATTAACATCCATATTATCATCTTCAACTGAACAAGATATAAATATTTTTGAAAATCATGGCACTTCCAAAATGATTGCTTGTCTCGGATGGCTTAATAATATTAGGTGATTGGTTACAGGTTCATAGCCGACAATATTGTCTCATTATTTTTTAATTCCAATCTGTGGAAACACTCCAACCATTAATCCATACCTACTGTGTTTACTTCTGAATTTACAGAGAAAGTTCTTGATTATCCAAAATACTGTCAAACTATTAAATAATTTAACGATTAGCCTAAGCCATAACATGTTGACTTAATGATTATATGTAGTGTATATTTTGGTTTCTAGCATTAATTGTTTTGATTCTCTTAATTAAGTGAAGACAGTAGTATGAAACGAGATTAGGGAAAAATATTTTGAGGTCAGTTCTAGTAGGGAATAAGTCACGAGAGTTTGTTTTTCTGATTGTATACGCAGACCACTACATCAACGAAACAGTTGCCTTGTATAGTCAGTGACAAATATTTTCACCAGTATTATACCACTGAACCCGCTTTTCTGAGAAATATAAGAGGCAACATAACGCCGTTTTTATTGTTTTACATAAGTATGCTGGTAACACTGGTAACAAGATGAAATCAAATATAGAAACGTGTTATACTTCTCAGTAAAGCGGGTTACAGTAGTACAAGACTGGTGAAAACATTTGTCACTGACTTTACAAAGGTTGGTTGTAGCGTTTCTCTTACTATCAACACATTTATAAAAATTCCGGATTATCGAGAATGTTATAAAAATATTAAATTATTGAACGGTTAACGCAATTCATTGGCTAGGGACATTGTAGGAAATAATTTTGTCATACTACCATTTAGATGTTGTTTTCAATTACGAAACTTCCCCTAAACTCTGTAGTTAGGTTAGTGTCTTTTAGGGTTTGGAATTCACCAAACTTTTTAATTTGTTAACAATTATTTTAATATACTACTATTTTTATCTTTTCAGGTAAGTTGATGATTTTCCCTATGTTACGAGCACTAAACTATATAAGTTGGTAAGTCTTAAAAAAAATTGAGTTAGATTAAAAATAATTAACTGAATTAAATAAGTGCTTGAAAATGTTCAAACGTTTTGTCTTAAAAATTGTTTTCTTGGAAACAAGTCATTTATTAGAGTTCGAAAACTCATAAGTAAGTAATAACTATTAGTACCAACTGGTCAGGGTGACGATAATTGAAAATGATTCTTTACACATATGTATTTTGGTAATACTGGTAAATCTGTTTTACTATGTTACCAATTACGTAATATTTTATATTGAAGTTGAAAACAGCCATAAAACTAGAAAAACAGTAGCCATATATTATACATATAGAAAGACATTGAAAGAGAAGATAAATTCTTATGATTAGGTACATAAATGTCAGAATAATTGACATGAGTTTTATAACTGACAGAAGTTATAGTGCTGTAGAGTTTGGCCATCACGTGTTCTACCCCGGTGGGTAAACAACTACACCCTCATGTCATGGGTTATCACAAGGATCGCTCATCACGTAGTCTACCTCGGTGGGCAAGCGCAATATCGACCGGTTCCTTGACAACCCATAAGCGTGTAGTTGTTTACCCATCGAGTAAGCCGCGTTGCTAACGTGCTGACTTCACATGACCGACCCCTATTATAAATGTACTATGGTCTGTTTTTTAACTAGGAGGAGCGATTCAAATTTGTCGCGCCAAAATCCACACCTGTGATTGGCTGCGGCCAGGCCGGTTTCACACCGCTAAGTAATTTGTATAAATTTTGACGTTTGACGTGATTTGATAATTATTTTTCTAGGCGCAGACAGTGACATAATTCAGGCAAAATACGTTAAATTAGTTTTCATTTCAGCTGTAAATTTTAAAGATGATAAAAATTCAAATTTACCGTCAAAACTTCGGAAGTCTTCTTTTCTAGTGACATTTCTAGTGTGAATCTGGCTTTTGTATTCACTCCTCCTAGTTAAAAAACAGACCATAGAATATCTAAATATTAATTATGGTCCACCTCAATACACAAGTCAGGAGCAATTCAATACCAAATAGTGTAGGTAATTTTACAAAAAAACTCAAAAATCAGAAAAAAATAAAGGGGTTACGGCAACATTGGCAAAAATAAAGAACAAAAAAACAGTAAGTCCTGATCCTGTTGGAATAAATATGGAACTCTTGAAACACAAAGCCCTCGTGTTACACTTAGGTGCTACATCTATTTTAATCTGAGCTATAGGAAGATCCAACCCAGAAAGAAAGTTCATCTCGACACCGAAAGGTAGGTATATAAGAAGTTCGAATTAAAATTAAATACTTAGTAGTAACAGCAGAAAAAAGTGTCCAAGTATTCAGTTAAGAACAACAGAGATTTTATTGTCCAAGAAAATGGATCAATAAAAAAATAAAAATTACCGACGGATTACAGCGGATAATTTACTCCTAAAAGAATAAATGGTTTTGATTGATGTGGTTTGTACAATGAAGCATCAAGTACAGAAAAAGCAGAGAATATAAGACATAAGAAGTGCACCGGTAATCTAAATTAACTAAATTTAGAAATGAACACGTATTCACACGGTATTCAAATTTTATAAAAGTGCTTAGTATACTGTAATTTATGACACCGACAACTAAACGACTATAAAGCGGGACGCATCCGATATTGAATGGTTAGTTCAAGAATGCCAAAAGAAAGATTACCTCAAGCGAAAATAAAATACCGATACCGAGCATAGGGAAGAAGAGATCCAGGGAGGCCTAAGTAAAAATGAAAGCCCAAACAGACTAATGAGCCTAATCCCTGATATGCAGAAGAATTAGAAAGTATAGAGGATTCTTGTGAGATTCTAAAATGTATTAGCAGATGAAGATGTAAAGGTTATTTTCTATTATCGTGACCCTTACTTTAACATTTCTTTAAAATTTTTCTAGAAGAAATGTTGGGTAGATACATTCTATTCTAAATTCAACATTCGTTATAAATCAAGCATATAAACTTTGAAACGTTGTTATTACTTTTTTTCTATTTACATAAAAACTTAATAAGAAAAATTCATTCTAAATCGTTTGTAATGTAATCGACTAGTCATTAATCACTCGTAAACCCATTATAAAACACTAATAAGCTAATAACAATTAATACTTAGGAGCTGGAAATATGATCTTTCAATTATCTTTTATCTTCTACCTAAGAGGGTAGTGTGAGTGTGAGAAGACAAATTGTTTAATTTAATCTCCATTTTGCTTGGTTTTTATTTGCGGCGGCGGTAAACCAATAGGCAATGTCATGTACATCAATCCAATCAAACGTCAAATAGAAATAAATCTTTAAACAATTACATGCACAAACAACTTGTTGCAATATATTGTTTTTGCTTTGGTTATTTCATATGTTCAAATTTTTTTAAAGAGTTCGATTGCCTGTACATTAACAGTACCAATTCACGGCGGCGATACTTTTTTTTTGGTGCTGCATGATTTAACAATAGAAAATTCAAAATATATTTACACCGCCGTACAATTTGTGCACGAGTCGGCTTCGAGAACTTGCCAGTGAAATATAAAAATGGTACAAGACCCGATCGATCGATCAAAGTCAATATTATTAATAATCAAAGTCAAACACCTTGGTAAAAAATCGAACTTTAAATACCTCGTATAACTGGTTGTATACATGCCGTTCCAAATTTGTGTACCTACTTTTTTACATTTCGTTGTACTACTAAACTATTTTGTAACTTGCTTGAAACGTTTGGTCCCTTTACAAAAATTTCAAAACAAAATTTAGATACCTATTTAGTTACAAAGTTTTAATTATAATCCATAGTAAGCAAAATAGAATCGGTCGATCTGTTCACGAACGTCACTGGTCGTAAACTTTTGGTGCTAATAACTCAGCTCTAAATTGAGCTACTGACGTGATCTTTTTTGAATAGATAACTCATTTAATTTTCTAAAAAAACTTGTAGAGTTTGAAACACCAATCTTTATTTTTAGCTGCCAAGTTTCCTGTACCTGGGACTGTACACTTGAGTATTTTATCAATAAATTTCTAAGACTTTATATTTGAAAATTTTAGTTAAGTAAACCCTGTATTAATGGGATAATTATTCTTCAGGAAAGTTTATAATAATAAATACTGTGTCCTAAAGTAATTTAAAGTAAATAGGTATATTCAAGGTTACAATATCAAAACTTCATTAATCTAGCAGTAGCGGTCTCTAAAAGCGCTCACAAGTTACAAATATAATTGGCCCTGTAATTCATTCTTACATCAACGAATGTGTTGTAACAGACGTACAAATAGATAGTTCAATGTATTTTCCATCGGTGCCTTCTATTCTTTGCACAATTCGAACAATTCCAAAGCTGCAAGCTGCAATTGTTGGGTAACTTCGTTTTTTATTAAAGCAGCGTCATGGGCTCTATTTCAGCATTACCATGAATTTATTTCCTGTACCACCAAGTGAGTTTATCATGCAGGTTCTTTTTAAATGGACAAGTCACGTGTCATATCTATACATCAGTTTGTGTTCAAACAATTTTGCATTCTTTATACTGCGATTTTAATGATCAGACAATGGAACATACATCCCATACCTATGATTGGTTTACAACCGAATGTATTTACCTTGCTGTTAAGCGCTTCTCCGCCCAATTGTATCCACGATTTAGTCTAAGTGTATAATACACGGCCCGGCGTTCATTCTATCATAGTATCATGCAACCCCTTGAGCATTTAGAGTAGGAATTGCAAATTGCACCTCCTGTAAATATATAACTCCACGTTAGTCGCTTTCCCGTCGAACTACGGTCGCAGGGTTTGTTTAAGAATAATTTTCTATACTTTAGTCTGTTCTAAATAAGTAATGACCCAACAAAAGTCACACTCCGTGTACGATATTTGCTCCACCTTGTTAGTGTCCGCTTGCACGCCCAGTTAAGGATAATTACAATTTCAGACTGTCTTAAATAATCGCGCCACAAAATTCACATCATATAATATCTCTCTCTATGCTTCATAAGAGTTTGAATATGAAATGACATCCACCCGACTATATACAGGGTGGTGACTTGAGCAACGCAGCATAGGGATTTCAATGTTCAATGATTTCTTAATGTTCAATTATTGGCTCCCCTAATTATTTTAGAGCAAAAGTGTGTTGAGGTTTTTTGTAGAGAAAAAAATTCTGAATCTGTTGATACTATTATTTACAATTTTCTATTTTCCGGAAGCGTAGAAATAGAAGAAATTAAAAATGGTATTTTTAAAAAAATCAGTGATGCCTTGGAATTACCTAAACAAACAACATTCGTATTTACTATTTACGTCTGTCATTACGGTTTAAAGTTTATAACCGATTCACAGACTAATACATTAGTTTGAAATTTGTTTTGTAAAATAAATATAATCTTGTTTCCTATTACCTACTCGTTTTATTGCTTCAAAAAGAAAAAAAAATGTAATGAGACAGAAATGTCAGTGCGTTTGTGTGATTCTATAATTCCATGGCATCACTGATTTTTTTAAAAATACCATTTTTAACTTCTATTTGTACGCTTCCGAAAAATGGAAAATTAAATTATAAATAATAGTATGAACAGCTGCAGAATTTTTTTCTCTACAAAAAACCTCAACATACTTTTGCTCTAAAACAATTAGGGGAGCCAATATTTGAACATTAAGAATTTACCATTGAAATCCCTATGCTGCATCGCTCAAGTCACCACCCGGTATACGAAACTTATTTAATAATAAAACAATTATGTTTTAGAAAATTTTATTTTATAATACATAGTTAAAAGTGTGGTAATAGATTGTGTACTACTATATGTAGCATTATAGTATGCATATTGAATAATAAAGTTAACATAAATTTCAATAAAATCATCGCCGTTTTTTGTCTGATAATTTATGCGAATAGCAATAATTTATTTCAGATGTTTTGAATGGTCGTATAATAAGAATAATAAGCGCAGCTGGTACTCCGACCACCACAGGTGACAATTTATAATTTTATAAAAGCTGCAACTGCACGAACAACAGGACTTCTTTATTAAGTTATTAATGTTTGATAGCATTATTTACGCTTTATTAATGCGTTTCTTGTTACAAATAAAAAAGAACGAGACGGTGGCTCAAAGAAGAAAATTTTCTATAAATCAACGCAAACAAAATTATCACGCGGCGCTTTTAACGGCGAGGACAAGACTTTTGGTTACGTAAATCCACGTCTCATAAATATAAGAATTGTCAGGCTTGCCTTTATTTGGAAAATAAATATGTTTTGGATGTAATTCTATACGCCAAGATTGCAGAATTCACATTTTTTAATGTCTAATCCAAACCTGACTGTACAAAATAAATAGAAAAAAATTCTACCACATTCTAACTTGAAGAACAAGTTAATGATCACTTCAAATTCTGCAATTACTAACACGTTTGTTTGTGTATGGTTATACACAAACAAACGTGTTAGTAATTGCAGAATTCCTCCCATACTATCATTGGTTCCTACTAATATAATTTCAAAATTTATGCCTTAAACTAAAAGGGAAATAATCTTAACCAGCAAGCACATTAAAGCGTTAAAATTTCATGACAATGCTCCTGTACACAAATCACTATTCTGTTTGGAAACAATTCACGAACTTCGTTTTAAATTACTTAATTACTGTTAATCAAGAGGCACTTACCAGTGTTTAAAAGCACGCACAATGATTGTTGGTTTAAATTAACAAAATTATTCTTTGTCTTTCTTAATCAAACACGAAATTCCCAACAACTACCTTTAATGTGAAACAACATTGCTTTTGATTAAGTATTTTGCGCAAGTAGGATTATGCTTGTTATAACAGCACTTACCGTGTTTAATCAAGCAGATTTAAGCCTGAGTGACATTAATAAAGTTTGATTTTTTTTCCTTAACGTTTAATTGGAAGATCATAAGAAAATTTTTGTTGATTGATTTTCATTGAGCTATTTTTCCACGTCAGTTAAATTTAGAAAAGATTTATTGAAAACTTTAAAATTTAACAAGTAATCCATTTATCATTCGGTTGTAGATTAATATCGGTGTAACTTTATCATACCAAAGTTTCTGGCAAAATGCATCATGTCAGTTGGAAATTTACCAACAGGTCTCTCTTTACGTTTTAGGACGTCGTTAGAGTTTAATTTTTAATTTAATTCCGTCCTACACTAATATGTAAATTTATATAATCGATTAATAGTAGCTAGAAGATCTCAGGTTCTAGATTTACACCACCAAAAGATTTTGATTCTTGAAATCGTATACAGTATTATGGGAAAAATCTGAATTAGCGGGAGTATATTGTGTTTATATACCAGTGTTCTTGAGTGTACGTGTGGAATGTGGTAGCCCGGGTAGGACACCGGTCGCGCCCGTGCTCCTTTCTTTGGGGAAACTGCTGGTGCTTCTTTATGTACTGCCAACGGACTTAACACCATGCCATACACTTACCCATGCTTTATTTTGCATACTTTTGTCAAGTATTTGCCGAGTTAACACTTTGAATCTTTTTCATACCTTCATGTACAAATTGCATTGCATAAATATTTGATATTTTATTCATATCATTAATTATGAAAGTGAGGGAGAAGGAATTTTTGCAATGTTATTGTAGCGGTCCTGTTCATAATTAGCTCTGTTAAATATTTATTGTTCTTAATTACTGTAAACATGACAAAACAAACAGCACACCATTGTATAAGATAACTATTTTAAAACCAATTCTAACTAGTTTTCAGTGGAAGCGAGTTCGAACCCTAGTATAGGGTATTATTATGCACGAAAGATTACGGAGTTTAAGAGTTTACAGTTTATATGTTTCATGGCAATCTAGACTCACCGATTAACAGATTAATCGAATATTACATATTATCTGAGTTAAATCCGGGGCCCGGAGGTTTCTATAAGTCATTGTAACTACCATTAATAATCTTCGAGACCGTTTGGCATTACCAGGAGTTACAGCTACCAATAGAATTGGAATTTACTACATTAACAGTTTTTGATTACCACATAGCATAAAAAATTTCACATTATGCTAGTAGGTATATTCAGAGTCCGGAAAAACCAAAATATTGTTATTGGGTGTAATTATGTTTAGGAAAATTCCACTGAAGAGAATGTGAGCTATTTACTGATTTGGATTTTAAGGATTTCCTAAATTTTATGAAAAGATATTAATCGGCTAAAATTTGAAAATGCTGTTTTCGAGGCAAACTTTTACGTTAAGACTGATTCATTAATTTTTTAATTTACCTACTTTTTAAAAATTTTTAATTCCGGAACCTAGAGCTTTCCATAAAATATCTTCGACAAGATTATTTTTCAGAGGTGGAAATAGCATGTTATATGAATGATATTTTTTAAATAAATCCGAATTTTTAAATAATTCATTGTCAGGCTAATTCGGCCTATAAGTTTCTGCTCCAGAGGTTTCCCTTTCCATAATGTATTAATTATTTTCAAAAACTAGAAAAGGAATTAGACTGTAAAGCCTATTCGTATTTTGGAACATCATCGGGACTTATGATAGAGAGATCTAATATATTATAATATTTTAATTCGGATTTTTAATCAAGAAGAAAAATTATGTATAGAGGGTGTATAGGAATTCGACCGACAAATTTTGAATGAATATTTCGCGCACTATAAATCAATCCTTAAAGCTTGGATAACCCATGTTTCCAAAAACCTGAATATTTTATTTCTAATGATTTAATTAAATATCATAATATGTTTCATATGTGTATGTTATTAATTGATTACTAAGTATTTCGTTATTTATTAGAACAAACATTCATTTAATGATTTCAATGCTAGATTAGCAGAGAAGCCAAAAGATAGATTCTAACTTCTAAATTAAAAAGTAAGAAAATAATAGAAAAGTATAAAATAAATTTAGGTATGTCTTTAGGCAGCAAATATACGCCCTAAATGTTTGTCGATTCATATACCGGGTGGTGACTTGAGCGACGCAACATAGGGATTTCAATGGAAAATTCTTAATGTTCAATTATTGGCTCCCCTAATTATTTTAGAGCTAAAGTGTGTTGAGGTTTTTTGTAGAGAAATAAATTCTGCATCTTTTCATACTATTATTTACAACTTTCCATTTTCAGGAAGCGTAGAAATAGAAGAAATTAAAAATGGTCTTTTTAAAAAAATCACTGATGCCATGGAATTATAAAATCAAACAAACGCACTGACATTTCTGTCGCATTACATTTTTTTTTCTTTTTAAAACAATGAAACGAGTAGGTAATAGGAACATATTTTACGCTAAACCAGGCACTTTATCATTTCTACTTTTTCTTTCGTTTGAATATATTTTAAAAATAATAGATTTTAATAATCGGTTATAAACTTCAAACCTTAATGACAGATGTAAATGCGAATGTTGATTGTTTAGATAATTCCAAGGCATCACTGATTTGTTTAAAAAGACCATTTTTAATTTCTTCTATTTCTACGCTTCCGGAAAATGGAAAATTATAAATAATAGTATGAACAGATGCAGAATTGTTTTCTCTACAAAAAACCTCCACACACTTTTGCTCTAAAATAATTAGGGGAGCCAATAATTAAACATTAAGAATTTACCATTGAAATCCCTATGTTGCGTTGCTCAAGTCACCACCCTGTATACACCCTGTAATATAGATGGCAGCTATAAAAACTGTGAACGTGCTCACTACAATAAGGATACCCGGAGCCCGGAATTACACTCACATTCGATAATAGAGAATAATAATAAAATATTGTTAATAGGAAATTCAAATACAACTTCAAATATCAGAAGTACCTACTAAGTGATCAAAAATAAACTTAATCCAGTTGACTGTGGTTCCATTTATCTTATGGAATATCGGAGCCAACTTGACACAAGGATATTTTCAATCACTCTGTATTAAATATTGGAAGTAGATAGTCGCAAGGTGTGGCTCTAATATATCTCTAATTTTGGTAGGTATATGTATAGTAATCTTCAAACAGGAAATAAATTCGCAATAAACTTACAAAATTATTATAATACACCGATAGTCCGATACCCTCCGCTGTCTTTGGTCTTCCACGAAATACGCACTGCAATAATAATATAATTTGTTGCAGGTCTATCAAAAAGTTTTGGAAACCTAACGTAACAAAGTGTTTGTTGTTTATGTATTTTAATAATCCCTCTTGTGTTCATTTGAACATGCATCACGGGAGCTTCAACCGTTGTGATCATATCGCCCCCATCTAACAGTTAAATTAGGACAAATACATACCAATCACTAGACTGAGCTTCGAACTAGGGACTTGATTACAGATTCTCATCCACGTAGTCTCAAATTCTTCTATCATATTTATTATTACTATTATTTTTTTGTAGGAATAATAATTACAGGTTTGTGTATTTGTTCTTGCTGTTATTTTTCTGGAAACTCATGCTCATGCTATTTCCATCGGTCCATAATTTAACTTCTCAGTTCTTATTATTGTATCTTTTATTTAACCATCAAATGTAATACTAATTTGTAAAAAACGACAGAATACCTGCATCGAAAGTTATCACGTAGATATGCTTTCCTGCTGTTGTTTGCTACATTGTTGGTAATTAGTATTTTAAACGCTTTGTGCACCTAGTTAACGGTTTAACAATTTTTGTTGAGAATTTGCATATCACATTAGAACCCGTTAAACGTATAGATAATTATCAAAAAAATTCAGTACATTCACATTTACTCATCTAGACTTGTTTAGGGAGAATGTTTAATCTAATCTAATTAAGATTCCGGCCATTAGTAAAACCTTGATTGTATTAAACGTACGGCCTAATTTTGTTTGTTTTGTTGTTGTAATAATAACGGATATAAACGTAACCTACACAAGTTTGTAAACAAGGTCAAGTTTAGAAATCTGAAATTTCCTAAATAGCTAAAGTATTAATTGTTATATTATCTATACTATATTATATTTTCATAAGTCTTAAGTCAGTCTAGGTTGCGCGCTTGTAATTTGCATTATTAATAAAGCTCTCATAAATTTATAATGGTAAGACTATTACGTAAACTCCATTGTCTATAAGCCTTCGTAGTTGGCACATTCTCCCACTTTGTTCCGTATATTTTTTAGAGTGTAATAATTTATGCTTTTTATTATCCCATTGTTCAAGTATTTTGTAAATTACCTTGTTAATTGTGAAACAAGGTTGCGTTTTCCTGCAAATTTTCTAAAATCTCCCGTTAATTATTCTTTCTTCAAGTGTAAATTAAACCGTTTCTGCCCTTGCGCATATACAAGTGTGTTGTCGTTTTCTATTGTTATACACCATTAAAACCAATCGGGGTCCAAGTGGCAAACACTCGTCAAAACACAACAATACTTTAATAAATAACTTGTAAGAGCTTACAGACCAAAATGAGTGGCTCTATTATGGGGAGCGCTGGCGCCTTACCTTTTGTATTAAAGTGGCTCACTTAAAGGTTTAGACGGGTGCACCTTCTTGAAAGCCAAGCACTATTAAGGATTAAATTCTAGTAAACTCAAGTTTAATCTTTTTTTCTTGCTTATAATTATTATAACATAATTTGTCCAAGTTATAATCCAGCTGGATGACAATTTAATATTTTTATGTGGTTGGATTGTTTAATTTTAAGATCAACAGTTGAGTTACTTAGAAACCTCAACATTTATTTAACCAATCAACGTAACCAGATTGTCAGATCTGGCGATTAAGGAGGAGAGTGAAGTTTGTAATGCTGATGTGTTGGAGCATTATCTTGGAAAACGAAAGTATTCAGTAAAATTATAAAAACGCCGTATCACAAAAATATTAAGTATAAACTAAACTTAGTTACAGTCCTTTAATTCTTTAAACATGTTTGTGGTAAGGTATTTGCAATTTTATTGTTTCCAAACCACAGACTTTTAGAATAACATATTGCCCACAAGTCTAATTGGAATGTAAAGAATGTAGACAGTAGAAAGGAAATGTTTTGTCAAATGGGTCATGGATATCTGTACAAGTATGGTCCAAATAAAAATTATAACGTATAACCCTAGGTTCACCCTGTATATACTTATCTGTAATTAAGTGCAACAACCTCGTCATAGTCAGTAGTGACTGTCAAAGTAATAACATTAAACTGGTACGTAAAGAGCTTTTAATAAGTTTCATTTCGAGTATTAGGTGTAGTTATTATTTTGGACATTTATGGTATGTAGACTTAAGCACCGAGATGAGCTTAAGTTAAGAACCAGAAAGGACGATCGTGGATGGCAAAACAGGTCTAAGTATGACTTGCAACACGTGGGATCGTGTCCATTATGAGTTAACTCATTAGTTGTTTCGTTAACAAGTTAACAAGATGGCTGTGTTATCGCGATCAATCGGAGATGATATTGCTGGGTTCCACGCACCACAGGTAGATATAACACACGGCTCTTGTTTGAATATATTGCATTGCTCTTGTTTCTTTTGATGATTCCAAACAAAATTACAGTCGTAGGCCTGTGTTCTAGCCTCGTCTCGAGTTTTTCTTGTTATTATACTCCTACTATATACAAGCTATTTATTAGTGGTTTCTTGTTCGTACGCCGGGTTTAATAACGAATCTTTATCGAGTTCTTCGTTTACATAAAAAAAATGATAATGAGTCAGGATCTACGGGAAAAGAATCAGGAAATTGCAGGCTTGAGAAATAACATGCCTTTGTTAAAGGGCAAACGTTGTTTCTCTTTCCTTGAAAACAGTAGATGTTCCATATTATGTAAATCTCTCAACATGAGTTTTAAATTTTTAGAAAGCGTTTTGAGATTTCAGGAAAAGTATGTACTAGATACTATTAGGTTATTTGATGATTTGATTGATTGAAGATCAAACAAACCATGAGTATATGTAAATAGGTCTCATTAGTCACATAAATAAAATTATAAGGAAGTATTTAAGTATCTTTCAAAATTATGCCATTAACATTTTTGATTTCACTATATAACGATGCGATAATTTTTTTACGTTAACAAATCAATTAAAATGGAAATTACTAATGGGAATTACTAACGGAAACGTTTCTATTTAGTTCTCCAGATTTTGTTGGAAGACGTTTTAATGTTAATATAAAACTTACCTTGACGGTGCCAAATTAACGACAAGTAAATCAATTAAACAAGCTACTTTGTCAATAATTATTTATAAATTTTGACGACCGTGTAGTTAAGCGCTCTTGGTATAAATCAAGACGGTTATTTTGTAGTAATTTTATATTTTAGTAGGAATTGCGAGTTGGAACTTAATTGGGTCTAAGCAGGCTTGATTGAGGCAACCTAATAAAAAATCAAAAATAATTGCGCTCGGACAAGATTTAAGCGTGTTTACTAAAGAGTGGAACTTTTTTGCTGGAATATAAAACCGGGGCATTGTAAAAATGCTAAAAGTGAAGCAGAGTTAGTAAATATGCGAGTTTGGTGGCTCCGTGACAGCCAGCGTATGTTAACTAACCTCGCATTCTGGGGAGTTTACATTCGGCCAAACACAGTGGACACGAATAATTCAGACCGAGACAAAAACCAGAATAGCCCTACTCGCTATTAAGTGCCACCGGTGTCGTCTGCACCTTTAGATACCACCCTGAACATGACAAGATAAAGCGTTGGCGATTTAAAATTTAAACGGCTCCAAAAACAAGAAAAAAGTTTTTTTAGCGAATTTTTACTTCGTGTATTTTTAAACCAGATAAAATGACCTTCGGTTTAACGATCTTAATTTTTAATTCTGGGAAAAAAATGAAGGAGACATCCTCAGACATTATTTGTTGACTAACATGCGATGACAAAAACTCGAAGAACAATATTACTCCATCCTAGTGAAAAAAGAATAAAAATACGAGTCTTCATCCAAAGGAGAATCCAGATAACTTCGGATATTTTATATTTCGATAGGGCTGCCAACTATTTTCTGGATCACATTGTTACCATTTCCACATGTAAATATATGCAAAGGTTTCATCCATAGAAAGCTGTTGTGAAGGAATTTCTAAACCGGTGATGGTTAAAACTGGTATAAAACAATTGTCAATAGATTAGAAGTAAGTTATTCTCCACATCCCAAGAAGAGATAAGAGAAGTGCGATTGAAACTGCGATAAAATGTCAATGGAACAAAAAAATTTTGTTCTTCCTTTTGGAGAAAATCTACAAAAATAGTCATATCTGATTGTCTTAACTTAATAGGGAAAAAGTGAAATATTAGATAATTTTGTGTCTTATGAGACAGTTTTTACAAAATAATAGCGGGTAGGTACTACATGCAAATTACGACAAGACAAGAAATTAAAATAAAAGTAGGTTTGGATATTCTTAGTAGTCGCCAATTACATAATACTTTGTCTTATTATTTTTAAACAAACTCATCAACATTAGGATGTAATATATCTAAATATTCATCTTGAGAAGTTTTTTATGTATGTATAACAAAACAGTAGCTTGACAAAGCAAAACATAAATTTTCCCTATAAGTTCACTGACTCTGTTACGTTTCTGCTACCTGACCATAATATTCTTCATATGATTTATCATTTTCCATTTGGGAGTTAATAAAAAACGTTCGAATGTGCCTTTCAAGTCAAGCGGCTGCCTGAACCTATAAATTCACACAGCTTTCAAATATAAATAAGGAACAATAGCATGAAAAGGGTTCTGGGAGGAGGGCATACGTCAAAACTAATGTTATTTTTGCAAATGTATCAAATTATACGTTCATTCCAAATTTTATTTAACCATTACATGATTTAGTTCATACAATGTTGCTAATATAATAAATTATTAATAGCATAATGTAATAAGTTGTGCAAAATCCGTAATGTAGACTTGTTTCCTTTACAGAAGTGTCCGTTAACATGTTTCCAGTGTTTTCTAAATAATTTCGTGTGCTTCACTGTAATTAAAAATAACTTTATATTAAAATATTAAGCGACAATGCGTGCCACGAATTTCATTTGGTTTTTTAATTCAGCATCTGTACAGGATGGAATTCCTTTAAATACATAACGTTAATTCAGGCATTTAAATTAGCAACCACGCATTTCAAATAATTTTATGTAACAGTTCTTTTTATTGCATGATGTACATACCTACATTTTACATGTCGAGTTCAAAGTACTCAGATTAATTTATGCTAAATATTTTTTGTTCGATCAAATACAAACATCCAAATTTTTATTTTCTTGACGTTATACTTACCTACGTTGAAACTATCAGAAAGTGAATTTCAACGTGTAAATTTTTCATTTTCCGTAATACGAGTTGAAATTTTTTGTTCTCCATATAAAGGACTGTTTGTTTGATCAGAACTACCAGAAGATCATCGGCCGGCTAGCACAAAAACCGGGCTGTTATCGACGTGATCTACACAGATTGGGATCGATCGCATCCATCTCCCCGTCAATCAACGACTCACGTGTCAATCAGCTTGGACACTTGTTATGCCTTGTCTTACACGGCTACTTTATAACCCAGCCCTCGCTAAACGCTACGGAGACACATATCTCCTATTGAAAAGCCTAAAGAATTTACATACAAGCTTTGGAAAACTTTTAAATGCTGAAAGAAGAAGTTGAGAGCTCACCGCAAGTGGTACAGCTGATCAAATAATATAGATTGTTATTAAGTTTAAATATCGAAGAGTGAACACCTGAATGAGTTGTAGATTTAGACGAAATTATGGTACAGACTTATTAGGAAGAGAAAGTTTTAGATTATAAGTAGTTGTCTGTATTAAGGTTCCTTGTATTTAAACAATTAATATTATTAGTTTGTTCTGATTGGCTCTGCCTGTTATAGATTTAGACGTGCATATTTCGTTCCTACATCCTGATACATAATTTATAAAAATTTATTGGAAAATATCCGAACCTAATTTGCATTAAACATCAAAAAGTAAACAATATAGTGGATGTTTGTATTGGGGTAAAAGTGTAGCTTACATCATGTGGCTATCTTTCCCATCAGATTGAACTATTTAGAGTTGGAGTTTAGTTGGAATGGTAGGAATCACGTGCCATGAATGGAAGTGAAGCAGACAGGGAGAGCATTGAAGCTAGATAAGGCGACCTATAGCTACACTAATATTATTATTATTAGCTAGCAGAAGGAGACGAATCAAATATTGATGTAGACATCTTTGGAGCGGGTTGAAAATATTAGAAAAGTGCCAAGATATTGAATATCAGGAAAAGAGAAGAGGAAACAATCAAGTTTATACACAAGGAAGACATCTGAGGGTGGAAAAGCGGAATTGCGAGGCACTAAACCAGGTGGGCTATCTGCCTCCTCAGATACCCCCATAGATACATGGAAAGAAGGGGCGCTTGGGTAAATATGAATAATAGAAGAAACTATTCTACTGGAGATCCTTTGAAATGAAGAAGTATCGGAAGATCACGAACCGGCTGAGTTGATTGCTGCAAAAAGGTAGTAGGGACCATGGCGTGGTAGGGACTAAGAGACTTTGAATTGGGAGAAGGGGGAGTGCATGTAACATACATAAGAAAGCCTGTATTCAAATATACACAAAAGAAGGATACAATAAGATGTTAGATAGGCCATCTGGGACATACAGCAGAAGTATCGAACATGATATGGTCCTAAGGCCATTACACTTCAGTCCAGGAACTTTTTGGGATTATAACGTCGACTCTGGAGTTCATATGTGTTCAAAAAAGAAACTTTAAACCTTCGGAGACTTTTTGCTGCCAGTGCTACCCTTGACAAATGGAATTTCACCTACCATCTTCCATATTTAATCGTGTATTATCCTCATTGTGTTGAAGTGTTTCTTCAGCGCCTACAGACTCCGATATTACTGTTATTTTATTTAGATTTTGTTCAGGCGAGTTTCAAGATTTGTGTTTTGTATACTTTTTGGATGGATCTTGAAGAAACAACCTTGAGTACCTACCTCAATCCATGCACTGCCTCCAATAATTGTATCTCTCTAAGGACCAGTTTTTCAATTCGGGTTTAACTCCCGGTTAAGCTAACCCATGGCCAATTGTCATGGAAATAAGTCTTTTAACAATAGTATCCATGACAACTGACCGTTAGTTAGCTTAACTGGGGTCTAGTCTAGCATAGTGTTTCCAGAATTGTAGTAGTTGTAGCTGGTCATTGTCCCAGAATTGGTGAGATTTGCTAATCGATACAAGTTTTCCAACGAAAAGTGTTTTTAAAAACACAAAATTTCAAGAAATAGGAAGAAGCAAAAATACATGAAGGTTATATAAGTCTTATGTACGATTATAGATACATGAAGGTTATAAAGAGAAGACTGCACTAAGTTCGACACTAATAGACAGTGCCTACATAAGATATTTTGTACGGTAATACGAAACAAGCACAGTAGATTGCAAAAGTAAAATTCTGTAGGTATAGCGAAACTTTATACGACAGGCAGACAGACAGACTGTTGACGGTATTAGATAGTCTTTTATTTCCTCCGATCTTTAATTAAGGTTTCCAATTATCTTTCTAAAAATAATAAAGAACGATAACAGAAAATCTACTAGTACTTAAATGTAAAAACAAACAAGTAATCATCCCAACATTTTAACATTATTATGTGTTTCTCAGTAGTGGGACAGAGTATACTATAAGCACAACAGGAAAGGTGTTTGCAAATTGCAAACCCCAAAGGAATTAGATTATTTAAATAAATTTACAAATCCCATGCATGACTGTAAATTCCTTATTATTTGATTATGAAATAGTCATGAAGTAAAAATTCTTGAATAAATTTTACTATTTGAAAGATATCCATAAAAAATCCATTACAATAACAATGAAATTTTTTAAGCGAATTACTTTATTGAAATGTTGCCGACGTTTTCATTCTAATGTTAACAAAAGGTTTGATACGATCGGGTTTTTACTGTATAAAGACGATGTTCATGAATTAATCAAATTTATGGAAACTCTTGTAGAACCTACACAAACTACAAATCATTTTTAAAATGTTAAAAGAAGTGCAAACCCCCCAAAACGATCTTCTGTATTCACTTTCAATTGGTTGTGGAGATAAATACCCGATCAGTAAATTGATTACCGATTAAAGATTGTGAATTGCAACACGCACAACCATTCATTAATAACCGTAATAATAATGATCGCCAGTAATAAGGGCAGAGATAAATACAGTAACCGCAAGTTTATCTCTACATTAGAAGCGACTTTAACCGCGCACGTGGCGACATATGCTGCGGAAGTAGTTAAATTATAATTCCAATACACGCGGACAGGTGAAATGCAACCCCCCGTTTAGGGTCAAATCCCCCTCACCTGTCTAAAATCGTAAATCAAATTTCAAATAGGTAGGCGTTACTTATTAAACATCGATGTAGTTCGTGTCAGTATCTTAAAACAAAAAGGCAAAGTTGGTCATGGATAGATTAACCTGTTTTGACCGTCGCTCGGTTTAAACTGTGGATCCCAATAAGTTTAGTCTATAATTACAAACCGCATTGTAGAAAGTGAGACTTTTTGTAATAAAATCGACCGCAGTTTATTACGATGTATGGGTCGTAAATAAATAAAAACAAAACGAGACCTATATATTACAGGTTACGCTCTTATGGGAAAATGAACGATGAGAATTCAATTTAAACTGGGATTTATGCGAAACATGTTTCTTAACGGAATATCGATTATATCGACTTATTTAGTTTTTAATTTAAACCCGAGATTAACGGTCTCACGATGAAACGTTTAATAGCGTTAAATAATTTGTTAGATTCGTTCCAATACCTTAGTTTATAGATCGGCTGTAGTTATTTCTGTAGGTGTTTACGCCGGTATCTGCTCATAATTAAAACTAACAAGGTAACAGTATTTATGGCATTAAGTTTTGCACCACCTTCAACTAACAATTATCATGCTATTTATTAAATCGCAGTGACACTTAAATCTAATGAATATTCTTGATTATTATATTTTGTGATAAAGCGATTATTTACACATACTTGGGATACTTTAATTGACTAAGATTCATTAATCCTTGATAATTATTACGTATAGTAAGGAATAATTATGAAATTTACCCATATTTCACAATTATACTTGTACAACTCAAGTAATTAATGTAGGTATTTGTGTTAAAGCTTGTTACTATAGGAAACGGAAATTTATCTATACAGCAAGCTCTCGGTTGTGTGAACAAATAAAGACAACGGTCTTTCATTAATCTGATTTGTTGCTTTATAGGTATGGTAGAATGAAAAGTCTTGTATCACTTTAATGTTAGCAAATATTTAAATCACAACCTGCATTATTATAATGTGTATTGATTTAATTCAATGCCATTTTAATATTTAATTCTCCTACCCCTGCTCTTGATGAATTTATGTTTATTTGGGATGGGGGTTATGTAAAAAAACAACTATACACGTATGTATTTTCCCTTATTTACAAGAAAACACGAGATAACACAAAGTTATAATAATTCAAAAGAAATACAGACTAATAAAATAAACTTGGTCAAGTTGGCTGTGATTCCAACTTCCATGTTCCATTTAATTTCTATGGAATCCCCCAGCCCCAAGTTAACCAAGTTTATTTTAATCACTCTGAAAAATTACCCTGAAAAATATCATTCAGCGTTTTCAGCTCTTTATCACAATAGGTTACTGGTACAAATTTTGATGAAAATTCTTCGTTGGGAAACCTGGTACCTATCACCTTTACCCATCGCAGTGATTTACTTTGGTTAGTGCAAAATTAAGGAGACCAATGAGGTACACTAATAGGACTTCTTCTGTAGGTTTGGATCTTTCGTTGACCACTGCGAAATTAATCTTTTTATACGATAATTTGGTTTGTTTGTTCTGTAATGAAATTCCGCAAATATTGAAGGACATGTAGCTAGCAAATTTTTGTTCGAAAAGTGTTGAATATTTATTCTTAACACAACAGAGATTTATGATAATAATGAGCATTAATTTTTCCTATTTTCTAAGTATCTTATTCCTCTTCCAGAAAATCTTAATTGATAAAGAATTATTTTTGAGGAATTTTTAAAACTCCTGCATTGTTTATCCTAACAGTTTTCTTTTTAAATTCAAGAAGCTATTCGTTTGTTAGACTTGAATTAGATTTTTTCATACTATCGTATGGCCTTTCTATTTGCGATTTTTATTTAATTCGTAGTTTACTGATGGGTGTCAAAGACTCAATGTTATGTTAGTAGCGAAACCGAAAAATTAAATTATAAAATTTATACCTTTACTTTATAATCGGAATATACCAATAATGTCATAGCAGGTTTTGGTCATTAGGTCATCAAAAGCGGAACCGTTAGTAGACAAAGTTCACTTTTAGACTATCAAATGTGTTTTTCGCTAGTTTTTATTTGCTAGTCATGGGGAAATTAATAGAGAATCAGAATCAAATAAAAATCGATTTGTTATATTACCACTCCTTCTCGTAAACAAATACAAGCCACAAATCAATGTGGTATTAAGTTTACAAAAGTCAGTGTGGAAGATCGAAATTAACGCTTTTATTAATGACATAATTATAAATTCAAAACAATACAACGCATCATTATTGTTATTGCACGACCTTTCTATTGAAGTATATACTTGTTTTAAATTTAATGAATGTGAATGATTAATTAATAGCATGCTCATACACATGTACAGTTTTAATAAAATTAATGAAGGTATTAGTCGAATACTTACTTATAAACCAATGTGGAAGCAGTAGCTAAGTAAAATACACATATACATAGATAACTTTTAATGTAGACAGTTAGAAACACTTAAAGATTTTATGTAAGCTTTTAGAACAGCAGCACCGTGAGAATCCTGTTTCATTTAGTTTTACTTTTATCCTATTGATGTGCATTCTTATACAAGGTCATTCAGGACAAATCGTACCATATGTACAATTAATGCCTTGCCAAATAATTACTGTCATTGTTGGGCAATTAGTAAAGCTATCAACAGTTGTTTTATGTCATACTACACAAGAAATGTTTCCTAGATCGTTTAGATTGGAAAACTTTTATAAGCCTCCCCTAAGAATACATAGAGTCAAGTTGCTACATTAACGTAAACTTGCAATGCAATAACGGAGAAGACCAAGCTTTCGTTAAGGCCTCTAATGAGTGGAAACAAATTTCTGAAGTGCCCCTTAATTTTTTTAAATACCCAACGGAGAACCCATCCGTTATCCAAAGAATGTATGATGTAGGGTAGCAGTGACTAACAACATGCATCATAAAATTAATACAGGACATTTCCAGACAGATATGTATCCCTTAAACACTTGCTCGAATATGAAGAATTATTGAATCCATAGTACCAAAAAATTACCGAAGCCTGTAGGTACCTACATTCCCGGGTGGTCATTCTAAACTAACATCTATAAGAACTTTAATTTAATGTAGAGAAAGAGTAAAAATTAGTTTGCTATTTCAGTCCTGTATTACAATAAATTGTTTTATAGTTAGAGTCCAAATATAAAAATCCACCCTTGTACAAGGTCGTTGTAATCTAATTATTAAAAGAATTCAATTTAGACATCATAGGAATGCGTATAGATATATCTAAGTCAAATGGCAGCCTAAAAGTATATTGTGATCCGTTATATTAGAATACATTACAATGTTATACATATGATAAAAGCATAAACAAATGGTAATCTGCATAATTTTCTGGAAGGAATAAAAAAAAGCGTATGGCTTCGACGTTAATCCTGATTGATATTGAAACATGACGGGATAAATTTGTACGAAACTTGCATCACGTTTGTATTGTTGGTTTTGAATATAGAGATGACAAGTGTAGCGTCGGCGAATAAAAAAGGACAGAAAGAAGGCATCGGAACGCAGGTACGGAATCCGAAGGAAGAATATCATCCGCTGCGACAATAAACCACTTAACTAGAATGATTCTCGTGAATGGACACACGTTTGTTCGATCTGACATTCGAGAAAAAAATCTTTTGTCGCCCGTAAAAGCTTTTTGACATATTCCAAACTTTTTTCAGTTCGTGTAGTGTACGTATTGTTTATAAAGAGCGGCAAAAGAGGTCGCGCCCATTGAAATCGGCGCTCTTGGCGCATCGCATTGCGGAGTCAGTGGACCGCAGTAAAGAGCTGTCTCTGAGGAATCTACATGAGTATGACATTCCATAATACGATCCACTTGTCCATTGTGCCGAGATCATATCTGACTAGTTCTGTAACGGCCCTTCAAGACTTCTCGTATCGTTTCAACTTTGTACTAACAATTTTACAAACTTAGTTACCAACTCCATGTTTCATGTAATGGGACACACTCACTTTTTTTTTTCGTCTGATGTCTATACACCTTTTGAACCTTATAATGTGCACAACATAGGTACATGATGGTGATTTCTTGAATCTCTATTTAGCCATACGTGCATATAGAAATGAATAAGAGAGGGAAACAAAAGTTTGGAAAACCGAATACTCTTGGGGACGACCAATCACAATCAAGGAGAGGAGAAGGTGGAGGTTAGATGTATGAGTAGAGAAAGTACATCATGTTAGTAAAAATAAAAGTAGAAAGGCTAGTATGGTAAATGGAATGGAAGCTCACAAGAGTGATCTAAATAAAGTATGGTAGACAAGAAAAACAAAGATTTTATTTTAATTTCAAGCTGTAGTTACAGAAGGTACAACTATTAAGGTTGGAGAAACAGCAATCGACAACCTTAAACATCCATGTAGAAGGCACATTTAAGTTATTCAGAATCATTTCCGCCTTGTGTGAAACCCGAACCCATGGACACTATAGAATTTCATAGGCACTGGAATCAAGGATACCAGATATTAGACTACGTTCCATTAACATAGACGTACATAAAAAGTGGGGCACACATGTGGGTTTGCACTCATTCTTCCCTGCAAGTTCATACAATATTACATAGTAAATATGTATTAGGTAAAATGTTGGAAAAATAGAATGAAGTTCAAGTTTAGGGAAGTAGTCTGGTGAAGGGTGATACGGAGCTGCCTATACCGATTGTTGAGAGTTGATGTATGAATCACCCCCCCTACCTTCGGTAGTCTACTATATTTCTCAAAATTTAAGCGTTTTATAGTGTTTTTAGATTTTCCTTTACGACTTTATGGCCACCTTACCCTAAAGAAGGCAATATTGTCTGATGATGGCAGAGTTCGAAATCGGAAATTACGGAAATTATGCGCTGTTCTGTATTATGGTAATTGGATTGTCTCTAGAGGAATCTAACATTTGATTGAGACAGTTGAGACCCATTTCCAAATCGTTCCCACTAAAATTATTGTAGTTTGTTATGGTTTCTATGGGTCTTGGTACGCGGATTCCTGATACCTCCTTGTATGGACTTCACATACTATCCTAACTGAGAATTGTACATCATTGACAGAATTCTAACCCCACATTATCGTGCTAAAGATAATATTTTCAGTTACTAATTGGTGTTAATATAATTTTGATCTGTAAAAGCATTTGCTAAAGTATGGTTAAATAATTTCCAAACACTTTGTCTTTATAATAAGATAAATAATAAAAAAATCAAATTATCATCAATTTATCTTCCTACTTTGCAGTTAAATTACGGAAAAGAAGTGCAAGGAGGAAATTTATGTTTGGTAAATATTGCATGATCTAACTATTCTAATTTAATTTTAATTAAGATCTTTTGATTAAGTAGAATTAATTGAAAACCAGACTCTTTATAAGCTCATACACTATTTACTATATACAAAAATTAATTTCGAAAAATACAGAAAGCATACTGTTATATGGGCATGAAACGTGTTATGTTGTAGACGGCTTAGCATGAAAATTCAATTTTGTTTCAAAATTTTTCAAAATATTAACCATAGATATAGTCGAGAATCACTTTGAAACGAAACCAAACGTGATAAAACACTACTGAGTGTTCCTTGCAGAACTTTTCTATTCATTGTTTATCTAGAAAAGAATTAAACCATATTAGGGTCTAAATGACTGGCAAGATATTAAAATCACGAGTTTATTTATAGCAAGTAATTATGGTACCGGATTATTTTACCTTGGTTTATAATTTGTATTTTAAGAAATCACGTACCTACTTTATTATGCGTATATCCTGCCTATTATATTTTTGAATAACTTCCTCAATTTTTTGCTTGTAACCGTGAGAATTTTCTCTTTTAATTTAAAAACTATCACGTTTTTAAATACAACTAGTCAGTGGCGTACTTACCTACAATAAAATTTAAGAACTGCGCCAATGACTAAAAAAAATAAACCCACTTTGTTGAACTGAAGAATCCCACCCGCGCGACATTCGAATCTATTTATCTTGTAATCAATCAAGGGTGGTTGTGATTAGACCGGGACTTGGATATTTAGGGATGAAATTCGTGTACAGGGCAGACCATGAAAGCAGTTAGTTTTAATGAAGAAGGAGCAAGCAACTGTCGCCAGTAAGGCCGTTGCATTTCTTATCGAGTCGAGATCGCTATCCAATTAAATCTGACAATGGGTTTACGTTGGTGACATGAGTACAGAAGTACATTCCGTTTAGAATCGCTGTTTCAGTAGAATGATTTGATGTTGATGGACTGTTTTCCTTTCAGAGCCTACAGAGCGCGGCGAGGAGGGCGGGTACGAGTTGTGCCAACTGCAAAACGACGACCACTACCCTTTGGAGGCGCAACCAGAACGGCGAACCCGTTTGTAACGCTTGTGGACTTTACTATAAACTACACAATGTAAGTGTATTGCAGATTTTTTTACATTTCCTATTCTGTATTTGTTTGCCATTATCTTACGACTCTCTCACATATACCTTTCACGCGTAACGTTACTTAGCATTTCCATACGTAAATGTTCCAAGAGAAAAAGTGGTACCATTCTTGTTGCTGAGATGGTGTCGCTTCCAACTTCATGTTAAACAATACAATTGGACAGAACTGTTTAACTGTATATCAAGTTTTTTTAGTTTTACTTGTGTGAATCATTATACCATGTTTCCTAGTATAGTATAGTGTTCCATTAACTTTAATTGAAAAATTAATTTCATCTAACACCAATTTTTAATTCATTTAGAATTATGGCGTAGACTTATCATCGACGCGAGGGTGAAAGTGTTGATTAATTTTTAACTTTACTCTAGCTATTGTTAATTTAAAGTTTTCAACAAATATTTTCAAATTTCCTAAAACTATCGTATGCCTCCTGGGTTACTAAAATGATTGAGAAGCAAACCTACATACTGAACTGGCCCTTAAGAAGCGATAAATTTTAAACTATAGAATCTGCAGGAATAATATTAAACCTATAATAGTATTACAGCTTTTTGGTGCCTAACATTTCCTACACTCCTTACAATCTTGTAAGTTAGAATCGAACGCATTTGTAGTTAAAAAACCTCAAATAAAGCCATCACAGAAAATCTACCAAACTTATACTTGTATTTTCGGCCCCCTTCTCCCATATTTCTCAGTCCCGAAAAAAGGCCTACGCAAAACAATACACATTGTTGCTGCAAAAGCTTCTTAAAAATTTGAAACAAAGCCATTGTATAGGAAACATTTTGATATAATTGTTCTTTTATTATAACCGTTATAATAACCTACCGGCAGTTTGGGCCCTTGCCAAGGTTGCAAGCATCCTGGATTAGTATAAAGGTGGGGGACTTGAACTTCAGTACTTATAGGTAGGATAATTTGTTTTTTTGATCATTGTGATTCCCACATAAGATTTTTGGTACTAGCGAACGTGGAAATATACTAACTTAGTGTAACTAAGGGAAATCTATGGTGCCTAGAATTAGGGTTCCTTGATAAATTGTTCTTGAATGATTGACAGATTTATCATTCAAGGCATCCTAGGGAAACCTAGCCTGTTCACTATCCAGGAAAAAATTTAACAAATCCTTTTCTACAGGTTTCACCATGCCCTTTCAAAATTTTTGGATAGTAAGTTAGAATTGAACCTACACAATGTTGACAAAGAAGTTCCAACGCTTATAAATTTATTGTATGATAAATAATGCAGGGGTGTCTTATTTATCTAGCACTCACGTAAAATTTATTGAGCTGGACTAAGGGCCGGATTACAATCTCAGTTTAAACACCAGATCAGCTAAACCATGGCTTAACTGCCATGGATATAATTCATGTAACAATAAATGGTATCCATGCAATTAAACTTGGTTTAGCTGATCTCGTGTTTAAACTGAGATTATAATACCGGCCCTAAATGTCCTATAAGTAATCATCTTGGATGTAGGTAATGACAGGGAATCCAACCTACTCGTTGGAAACTGTAAAATACTTAAAACTAAATTAAGTGAATCAGGAAAGACTAAATAGGGACTCAAAAAAAATATTTAGTAGTACGTTTTTTGTTGTAAATCTTATGTCACAGCCCCTCATCTATTCTAACACTACTTGTAGGTCACCGGGTTTAATCTGATGAAATGGAAACTGCTCAGAGTTAATAAAGAGTTTTTGTTTATTTGTCAACCACTACAGTAGCTTCGACGACTATAGTGGTCATTTCACCCAATCTAACAATTTTTGTTAAATTCAGGATTTGAACACCTTGGTAGCTGAGTGAATTCTCATTCAATTAACCGTCGCGGTTTGAATGAATTTACATTTGATTCTTAACTATAAAGTTTAATTCAGGAGGGAGAATAATAATTATTTAATAAGACGGAATAATTGTTCGTTGTCCTTTCTGGTCTAACTCTTCCACTTTTCTGTCTTTACAAAAAAAACAATCAATTAGATTTTCTTTTTTGGTATATTTGAATTTTAATGTGAGCCTGTTTTGCTACCAGGTGGTCTTAAGTTCAAATCCTGAATCTTAAAATGGGTTCTATAGCGAGTCCAAAACGACTTTTCCATAGAAATAAATTTAAACAACACTTACTCGATCCCATAAACCACAGAAGTTAGGTTAAAACATAATTAAATTAAAAATTTGTAAAAACATTTTTATAAAACATTTTTTAATAAAAACGTCAAAACCCATGTTGACGAAGGGTGAAGCACACACCAAAGTCAACAATCTATCTAATCAAAATTAGAAAGATTAAACAAAATTAACAAAAATTAAAATTAAGACTTTGATGTGTGCTTCACCCTGTCAACATGGGTTTTGACGTTTTTTTAAAAAATGTATTATAAAAATGTTTTTACAATTTTTTAATTTAATTATGTTCTATAACCTAACTTTTGTGGTAAGTTTAATATTTCATCTATTTTTTAATTTGTTTTCTAATTAAGTCCTCTTTAGCTTTATTTTAAGTTGGATAAGTGACTTGTCCGAAATATTTCGCAACTTTCTTCGTGTTTTTTTCATTAACATTTTTTTATGGAATGGACTGTATGGTGTTTAAATTTATTACTCCCATTTTGGAAATAATGGCAGTTCAACATATTAATTTTTTCAATGGAAACCAAAAAATCACCTTCTCGGAGTATTAATTTCATAATTCCTGTGTTTTTTCTGGCGTTAAAATTAAGGACTGATTCTGATTTTTGTTGTGTTTAATTTCAAATTAAACTGTTGCTGTTTTGCATTCGTCCAATAATTGTTGCACGGATGTTTGTTATCTAAAGATTCAATGCATTAAAATAATTACCGGCCGTAGGTCTCGACCACTTTCAATAATGATTATTTAGCTACTTAATGGGTTCATAAAAAAGCACAATAATGTTTACGATACAATTAATTGATCCGGAAACAACATAACCGTTTGAATGTACAAAAAAGACATTTCATCTCATCAGATCTTCAGTGACAAGCAATTTACATGCAAAAATTTTAACCGTTTTCGGTTCTTCTATTATACAAAATAACCTAGCCACGATTTTTTCGACGGTTTAGGGAAATTTATTGCATTATTAATGTTATCCAACAAGATAATCAGTTAAAGTTACACCTACGTATACAACACAAAAATTTACAAAACAAACGCATCATTATTTTATTTTACGCAACAGGTGGCGATTTGTTTAATCTATTCTAACAAGAAATTTTAGTTTATATATCCGCCTATTTGATTATTCTTTTCTTTTCGTTAACTGTGTTGATTAGATACGGACATTAAAATCGAGTCGTAAAATTGAACTGTAAAAAAAATCCAGCTATCACATTCCGCATAGTTATCAGAAATTTAAATATCAACTCGAACGGGATCGTGTGATCTAATTAATGACTTGATTAATTTCTCTATTATACAAGTTATAAAAATGTCTTTTACAAAATTTAAGTCTTCCTCGAAACACGGAATTATATTCAAAACTATTCAAACATGAAACGTATCTTGCATGGAAACATTCTTAATCTAAACGCTAAATCTGGTAAACTTCCCTGATATTGTTGAAGATCTCTGGTCTGTCATTAAATGATCCGACGGAACTTGATACAATGTCCTGAAATGTCCCCATGGCGCTCTAGAACGATACATTATCCACACAATAGAGCTACAGGATCTTGGGGTGTTTTCTAAACTGTAGTTAGTTACACAATTCACTGCACCCGATACTGCTGTACTCTGTATTTGGGCTTCCCGCCCTCTTGTAATGATAATCCTGTTTAGTTCGAGTGCTCCTTTGTGTGTTTCTTCTTCAGATATTGAGATACTTAATTGTTAGTTAACATAACAAAAACTTCCTTTACCGAACGAACCTGAAAATTTTTGTTTGGAAATTTTTCTAATATTGTCGCTTTGTTGGACGGTTTCCAGTTGTTTTTCATATGTGATGATTATTATTACTTTGTACCTACCATTTAGAATATTTAAAGAGAAACAGTACTGAATATAAAATTAGAACTGATGCCTTTGTGTACGGTGTGGGGGCGGGAAGTTGACGTGTTTAGGGTAATTAATAGAATTTATTTTCGTATTTCATTTAAGGTAAATCAAAATTGATTAAGAAAAGGAGGAGTGATATTATATAATGGATTTTTTAATCGTTTATATTTCCGTATAGGTGGGACACTATGTATAGTATATATTGCGTTTATGTAGTCCATAATTAATCTTTCAAAAAGTAACTTGTGCCATTGGAAACTGATTCATATCATATAATACATTTTTCAGCGTCATTTATAAATCTAGATCATGTTAAAAAAGATTTATGCTTAATTTTCGCGTTTAACAAGTAATCAATTTATAATCGTACATGTAGATGTGTATCAGTTGGACCTACTATTTTAGTTTACCTAGTCTCGATTAGGTTAGGGTGTGAATTTTATTAAAAGTTTGGCTAGATTTATTGCAGATACAAATTTTCATTTCTAAATAATTTATTGCCTTGTAAATTATTTTAATATGTTTTAGAAATGGTAAATGGCAAATTAGTATTTGTAATACAGTGTAAGCTATAAATTTATAATACAATGGTACCCAAACGTGTTTTTTTTGCGTAATATGTCTACAATTTAAATGGGCGAATAGAAAAAATAATTTGCATTTAATGAGAAAAGAAAGATATTGAGAAGAGCTTGAAATCTGAAACTGTAAATAAAATAATTGCAGTTTGTAAAAATTGAATATGATTTCTTTAATTCATTTACAAAATAAATTATTTTCAAGACAATTGAAACAGAATTTAGATTCAAGTAGGACTATTAAATAAAATAAACAAATAAAAAAATTAAATATATAAAATTGGAAATTACAACGTGCTCTAATGTCGAGGGGGGGGGGGTATGTAGATATATCTACTGCGTATAACCAGAACTATGTTGGCATTAAAATCGTAACCAATCTGTGTATATGGAACTTGCTACAGTGTTTATTTATTCGTAACTCATCTCTTCTACAGAGTTCTAAGACGTAGCATTAAATTGAATATTTTGACAATTCCTTTGAACTTTTCCCTTAAGCATTGACCACCAAGTTATAGTAATCATAAGTACCCTTACATACAACCTTCTTGATTATTCTCCCAAATCCATCTTTTCTACAGGGTCTAGATCACTATCTTGCAATGATATCTTTCACTATTTGGGAGTGTATTTTTTTATTTATTCTATATCTACGGTGCCCCAAAAGATATTTCTATTTATTTCCTTGTAATTCGCCCTTCACAGAAAATAGATACTTTTTTATTTTTGGTAATGCTCTGAAATATACCGTTTCCATACCGTCTGGAACTACACTACAGAATATCTTGCATTACTGTTCTATTACCTGAAATACTTTTATAATTTTTCTAACTCATGAGTCATGACTTATCTATCTGTCTCCTGATGTTTCCAAACTATAGATTAATAGTAACCTTCTATTGAATTGAAATTTTTATGGGATGTTTATAAAGTACAACGTTTATATGTGAGTGACTACAGAACTTAGCCCATTAATTATAAAAGTTACAAAATTTTATCCAAAAACAGAATAGTTTAATGAGTTCATAACTGGGACAAAATGTCAACGTTGTTATAATTACACAACAAGGTCGCAAACAGGAAAACATAACATTAATCAAGCTTTAGCTTCCAATTATGCCGGCGTTTTTCAGGATTATTAAACTCCTCCAGATCCAGACAAATTCCGCGACTTGAAATTGTCCATTACCAGCACTATTATCATTACTATTAGACAAGTACGTGTTGTCTGTGCTTGTGGTAAAAAAGTAAACGTTAGGATAGGCCCACGATGATGACACGCCATACAGTCTGACTCTGACATATTCGTGACATATTTAGTATTACACATGCAATGTGCGGTCAGTGCACTTCTGCAATGGTCAAACGTGATGGCGCGGTTCCTCTGTTGTCACCGCGGCGTCACATCATCGCTGACACACGCACGCTTCAAGTATTTGCAAAAAAAAACCATACAGTCATCCGTTTGTTTTAACAGATCCTCCTTGGAGTACGCACGGATATGCACATTACTATAAAATTTTATTATATGCGAGACTAGAGTTAAGTAATATTTTATATTCAGCACAGGTTTTGTAGGGTATGATGATGGTCATGGTGTCTAACGATCGTTAGTTGAAAAAACCGCGGACTAGGGAATACTAAATAAACTGGAAACGTTGACATTCTCCAGACTAATGTGATTTATACACGCTTTCACAGGATATATTATATGAGTAGGTGCACAATTTGTAACTTTTGTTGGTTTTAGAATTTTATACCTAGTTAATAACTTCTTTAACAAGACGGTCTTCAACCATGTGGAATATAACTTTCTTTTTATTTTATATGACTAAATTCTAAATTTCATATTCTCTTGGACGAAACTTATAAAGATTATTAAAGTCACGAATTTTTATTAACGAGAATTATTTTGGCCTTCCAAATATGGTTTGATTTTTACCTGAAAAAGTTGTAGCTTTATACAACATTCCTGCAAGAAACATTGTTGAAAATAACTTGCAATAAATCTTAACTTTGTTCTAAAATACCATTTCCGAGAAAACCGCTC
This sequence comes from Hemicrepidius hirtus, assembly GCA_963082805.1. NCBI lineage: Eukaryota > Metazoa > Arthropoda > Insecta > Coleoptera > Elateridae > Hemicrepidius > Hemicrepidius hirtus. The sequence continues at coordinate 24,205,729 of OY720166.1, read as the reverse complement.
ACCCAACAAGAATAAATTGTTTGAATAGCTTTTTGGGGTAATAATTTTGTTTCATGCACGTACAGTTTGTCGGCTTGGTTGCTTTGTGTCAAAACGTTTATTATTTCTTTATCCGACGCTGTTTCTTGTTATTTTTGCATTTGTTACTTTCTTTTCTACAAGGTTTTATTATTTGCATAATTTCTTCCAAACGTCGCTGTGTTTTATTTCCTTCTTGAAAGTTCTTGTATATTTTCTTCTTGCTTTTCTCGATTCAGTCAAAGATTCCTCTGATCTTCCATTCCACAATGTTAAAATCTCCTTAACAGTTTTCTGTTGGAAAAGTTCGATCTTCCATTCTGGTGTTTGCACATTAACCCTGTAAGATTGGTTTCATATTATTATTCTATTGGTTTACTTTACCAGAAATCATCATACTTACTGTCCCATTGTCCCATATTTCATATCTTCATGTGTTTCATCGCGATTGATTGAGTATGAGGAGTTTCCTACTCTCTCATGTTGCAAAATTTACTTAAAAGTTCCTATGTTTCTCATCCTCTTTCGATTGGCTTTCTCCCACTTCTTCGTTTTCGTGTCTACTATTCGAATATTTTTGAGAAACGATCTGCATCCTGCTCATTGTTATGATATTGTATGGAAGTCATCATACTCTCTCAAGTCATATTTTGCACTTTAGGGATTGTTAGTTTTGCTTTTCAAAACATTTCGTTATAGATTTCCCCAATCTTCGAAATATGGTTTTTTCTTTCTTCTTCTCTTGACGATTTTAAAACAGATTGTGTAAATGTTAATCCTTATTAAATGTCGAGCATGTCCGTAGTATTTTAATCTTGGTTTTTAAAATAAAACATTATTTCTGTTATTTTGCATATTGCTTCGATCTGAGCTAATTTTATTTTGTGGCCTTTTTAATGGCAGTCTTACTAGACATAGACCAAACTTTGAGAAAAACGATAACGTCAAACATGAATCGAGAATAAAAAAAATATACATGAGATCCAGATCCATAATTTGGTATTAATATTGTTTGTTTATATAAAAATATTTAACACACCCTATACAACGATAAAAACTTGGTATTCATAAGACAAAATCCAATCGAGTTCTTTATCTTTCAAATGGACCATCAGCATTAAAACCGGAAACATTTTTAGACCTAACATTTAATTAACGTCTATTATAGGAATTGCTTTAAGTCTGCTTCTTAGAAACAAATTAAAATTTTAGCATGTGATGTAAATGTACGAATAGCAGCAGTTTAGAATGCGTTTTAATATTTGTTTCTATAATTAATGTAGGTTTTTATAAATAATACATTTATATTAAAATTTATGCAAGTTGGAAGAATAATATTATTGCTTAAATGTTTATAAGTCAGAGGCATATATTTTTTATTATCATATACATACTATGTTACATTTTTATCTATAATCTAAAGTATAATTTTAAGTATAGAATTTTATTGTTGCTTCCTAATAGAAGTATTTTTTTGAAAAACACACCAAATCAGTTAAAGAGTTATAAACAAGACACCATAAAATAATTACCCACAGTTTCCAAATTCTAAAAAAAACTGGTATCCATTTTTATATCCCTGAAAGAATGTCTTGTTTGTGTTTTTTTAAACAAATTAGCATATATTAGAATTTGACTGTCTGAAATGTATGTACTTTTAAGCATCCAAAGAATTGCACGCAGATTTGCACCTTAAATGGTTGTACGAAGTGCTTCCTTGCTAATAAATAAAAAAAACAATGCTATGGCCGCAGGTAATTCATAGTAAAACTGTAATACAAAATTTTTATTAATGCTAATTAAAGGCAGGAAAAGCCAACAAGAAACTTAGTAAACATCCTGAGTATAATAATTCAGTCTGTGAACTATAGGCAAGCACTACGAAGGGAAACTGAACAAAAACGTATAATAAAAGGAAATTAATTCGAATTGTACGTTGTGATTGTGAGGTTCTCGATCATAATGACATGTTCTTTGCGACGCGGCGTATGTGGGGCCCGGAGCAACTTGCTAGCCACTATATCATACTGGTCCCCACGCCCACTTTAAACAACGTCGTTACCTAACAACAATAACAATTTGTTACTGGAATTGCTGCCCCGTAATAAGCAAAGCGACCGGGTCAGATCTTTTGATAACGACGTATTTGATACCCCATCTCCCAGAGGCGAACATCTATTTTATTCCCACCAAGGAAACGTTTTCTTAATTCAAACCAAAAAAACATTGAAATTGCTTTAAAGCACAAAAAATGGTAAAAACAGAGATAATAATTTCAGATAGTCAGATTTATAAAACAAGGCGGATGGTCACTTTGTTAGAAAGCTCTGTGTGTAGGAGCATTAGCTTGCTAAAATAAAATACTTTGGAGATATAAACTTTAACTTATGAACTCCCAGTACAAAAGATTATAATTAAATAAATTATTGGGGAAAATGTAAAGCTATGTAGTCTTGAAAAACGTTTTTATGATTAGAGCGATTAAAAGGAAGCTGTTTTTCATGAAGCAAGAATTTACTTATAGGCCGTATTTATAATGTAATTATCTGTCTGGATGTGACAGTTTAAAGGCATGGATCAAGAATTCACAGGTGCTTCGGAATGCTGTTAACTTCCTAAAAACAATTATAAATTTCACGAAATGTTACAGCTGCAAATCCAGTTTCTTATTAATGAAGAAAATAACTCCGAACACCAATAGCCTACACTCATGTCGACAAACGTATATTTCTGTCATGCCAAGAATAAAACATATCTCTAATTCAGTAGAGATTGTAAAGGAAGATTATCAAAACCTGGCTAGATAATCTGTGTGTGTGATGAGAGAGCTTCTGTATTCCGTACACTCCGGGCAAAAAAACCTGAAGTGTTGCTTTTTAACTACGACAGTTAATTTTTTGATTTTTATCAGTCTCGTATCGGTCTGTGTAAAATATTGAGGATGTCGACGTGATTTTACTAATTCTATAGATAAATTAAATAGTTAACTGCGGTAGAAAGCGAGTTTTACGTTGTTTCACGTTTCTTCTGAATATTAAATTAATATTAATATGGTAGCTGATCACCTGCAGAGTAAATGGTAGATAACTTGTATCTGTCAGCTAATGTAAGCTACCGAAATATTGCGTTATTATCAAATGCTTTATTGCGGTGTATTATCAGTCAGTCAAATTTAATAACCACTTCTCGTAGAAATACTTGACAGTTAACTGTTTAATTTTAATTAATTGCTATTCTGTATAATACCGTATTTCTTAATGGGGCACTGAAAACAGAATTTCACTTGTCCAGTGTGATTGCAAAACCACAGTCCTTACGAAGATTTTGTGCTAAGGGTATACCTTAAAGAAAAAATCTTTAAAAGTAATCATAACTGTCTAACAAGAGCAATTTTAGCAGCAATTGATTACGGCTAATTTTTCCCGAAGGTGGGGTCCGTGGTAGGTGAGCGGTATAGCCGCTGCAGTCGAGGTCACAGAGGCTTTCGGCCGTCTGTTTGGCCTGGGTTCGAACCCGAGCCGAGACAGTGTCAGCTCTTGGAAAATGCTTAAACATAAGAATTAGTTATAAGCTAGTTTTTAAGAACCCGTAAAAGTCGCTTAAGTACTGTAAGACCATAATCAAGAACAACCCTGAAGGTGCTGTGCATATTACACGAGAATGGTTGCTGCTTGTTGATAAATAAAACTTGGTACGTGTACCAAATTTTAAAATAATTACTACGTCTTATACTTACAATGCGGTGGTAATATCGCCCGTTATAAGTCTCGGAATGTAATCAACATCCGCTGATTAGTAATTGAAAGATATTCTGTTAATAAAAAAAGATTTTAAATGCAAATTTTCTTCTAGACTCTAGAGAGTGTAATTTATCATGATATCAAATAAAGCAAAAGTTTTTTTAAATAATGAAACGCGGGTGATCTTAAATAATCGTTTTAAGAACTTACAGAGTTAACAGCAGTTAAAAATGGCTATAAAAAATAATTACACTCCTTGACAGATAATAAAAGGATCTAATAAATCCAGAAGCCTCGCTACTGTAACTGAACTGAACTAAAATTTATGAAGTGAGCGCACGCAGCGGGAATATCTCTCAAGAATGAACCGATTCTTAATCTTCTTTGTTCGTGCTGTCGTTTTTTCATTTCTCTTTAACACCTAACTTATAAATCATACAACAAGGAAACACATAGACTTGCGTGAAATTGGAATTCGACAATAATTAGACCTGGCCCTGGTTAAGTCCGGTACGTACCGTTCCATCCTGAGGCTAACGGACTTAACTAGAACGATTTCCAATTAGTATAAATCAACTTGCGCTGATCACTAGTAATAGGAACCTGAAATTTTGATTGCGCTACTGCTACCCGAAAAATAATTGTATCACATTTTAAAGCTCTTCATCTAGGAATGTTTTTAACTGCAACCTAAAACTTGATTTCGGAAAGATTGATAAATGTACATCGACGTAAAAACGTTTCTTCGTACTTAATCCATGATTATAAAAATCCTCCCTCTGCAGGAATCTGGCAAGCAATCTCTACAAAGCGGCTGTTGTTGACCAGATAAGACAGAATCTCTTTGACGCAATGACCCGGAACTAAAGCTTCGCTAAGTAGGACCGGAAATAGTCCGGGCAGAGACAAACACGAACGCCTTCCGGACAGAAGCGCCGTCAGCGTTGTTGCACCCCCTCATCTTAGATCGAGGATAATCGCAGCAATCGGGAAACAAAGTCCGAGTCCAACGTGGCTATTATTCGAAAGAGAAACTGAATCTCCTATTTCGTGAATTACATATTAGAACCGCATTAGCATAACCGCTGTAGATAGTTATTCTGTTAATGAGGTAACCATGCAGCATGCTACATGTATATAGTCTGACAGCTGACAGGGACAAGCAGTCACGAGTGTGCTACTAGACGAACCTTTAGGTATATGTTGTAATACTGGTTGGTATATACAGGAAAACACTCGAATACTTAATTTACGCTTGAAGTGCTGTTCCACCGTGCAGATTCCAATTATGTACTTCTTGTTTATAAATGTTAGATATTGCTGAGAGGGTTATCGATGAGTCTGCAAAAATTGGAAACATTAAAAGTCGTATCCGCATATTCAAAATCAACATTTGTTATTCTAGTTAACATGTTAGTGCACAGAATTACTAAAAAATCTATCAAGTATTCTTCGTTTTAGTCAGCCCTACGTTTCAGCCGCCTATTATTACCCCTAACATTTATTTAAGACTAAAGACCTGACACCTGAACACTCCTCTTCAAAACATGTTATTCCATTTAAAAAATTGGATTTTAAGTTTAAACTTCTGTTTCTTTTCCAGGTAAACAGGCCACTAACAATGAAAAAAGAAGGAATTCAGACAAGAAATAGAAAATTATCATCAAAAAGTAAAAAGAAAAAAGGTGGTGGTTCGTGTCTTTCCCTAGGCGGTGTAATGAGCGATATGATGAAACCCCTAGACAGTAGTAAAGGTGCCTTCGGGGGAGGGGGATTTGGCAGTGGTATGGGAGGAGGACATCCTCATTTAAATCCTGCTCTTCATCCCCATCATGCCATGAGCCATTGGTATCAGCATGGAGGACACCATCAAGGATTCGTTTCGGGACCTCCACCACCTGCACCACCTCCAACAGCTTCTTACCATCACCATATGAGTTCACTTAGTGCTGCTGGATTAGGACTTGCATCTAACGGAATGGTAAGAGCAAAATTTAATTTTTGAAGCTTTTTATTTTAAACATTGAAGAGTTATAAGAGATTCTAATTTTTTTTTAATTAAATGCTAACAAACAAACTTTTGTTACGAATCGAAGGGGTTGATTTTACTGAATCCACTTTACCATAAGTTTAATGTTAAAACTATTTATCCCCAAAACAACGCAGTTGTGTATCTGTTTTCTACTCAGAATAGCATACAATAATTTGCAGAATTATCGAATACCTACTTTCGTATATGAGGGTGAAGTATGTCCTTGGTAGTAGAAATATGCACTATTTGACAGAATAGTCAAAATAGTCGGTGGTAAGTCTTTAGTTCTACCCCCCTCCCTATTCGTGATGTCTCTTTAGTTATTTGCAAATATCTTATATGTCTCAATAAATTGTGTACATACTGTAGATTGATACTATTTTTTTCTTATTTTCAGACGGGTTGGCGGTCAGAATACACGTGATAAGTTGCAATAGAGCGCTGTCGCAAAAAATTTTAAGGGTATTAAAAAATAAAAATGCATTTTGTAAATAATTTTAAGTATAAATTAGACTAAGCAAAAAAACGTGATCACAAATTTAACATACAGCTGGTCACTAATTCCCTGTACATTTTTTGTATGTATAATAAATACTACGTGTAGATAAGAAGAGTTGTTCAGCGACTTTGCGACCAGCCTGTATTAAATATATATAAAATGTAAATTTCAGTACAAAGTTACAAAACGTTTGTAATGTATTGTATATAGATGTTAGGTTGTTTTTAAGACATTTTTAAAGAGAATGTGTGTGTGTGAATAGTGAACTATACACTATGTGCAATCTACGCGTTATAAATTATGGCTATTTATGTGTGTATGATACATACTGGTCCATAAGTAACTAACCTGATCTTTTTAAGATTTTTACGCTTGCGTAATAGTATATTTGTGATTTTTGTTAAATTTAAAACAGTCAGGTTGGTATACCGGATCAGTCTAGAGACTGCAAGAATTTTTGTGCATATTATATATGTCTAAAAAGAGTTGACCAACTTTTATTGTACTTTTATCATTTTAAATTATTATTCTCGCTTAAAAAATAACTTCAGGGGAAATCTTACATTTTAACAGATTTTGAAAATAAACTAAATTAATTTTAAACTATTAAATATTTAATTTTTGCTGTTCAGAGTTGAGTTTAGTCTTGGATAAAATTGAATTGGAATTTTTTTAAAACATAAAACTAACCAAAATATATATTTATTTTCAAAAAAATCTTTTTTGAAATTGTTATAGAAAATATTGTGTAACAAATAAAAACAGTAGATGAACTATTAAACGTGAAGGAAAGTAATTAGGTTCAGCTATTGTTTTTGATAAAAATCTGTTGAAATGTAGGATTACATAAAAAGCACATGCCAGTCGAAGTAAATTATTTTACAAGTCACGCCGTATTAAATCAAGCCAGTCTATGCAAAAATCGAGTGATTGTCAAAGCGTTATTATTGAAGAAAAAAAGTTTTAGCATAATTAATAAAAAAAACTTCAAATATGTAAATAAAACTCGATGTATGTATATTCTCTTTGTGTGATATATAAAAATACTGAAATAATATAACACTTGTTTTTTTATCTGAATTTGTAAACATCCTAGAAATTCAACTGTCCCTGATCTGAGATTTACCAAATCCCGAGATATCCTGAAAATCAATCTATTCCTAAATCCCGGTCATCCTGAGATTCACTGAGGTGCGAGGTCTGGTGTCCAGTGTGTTCAATGTAGCGAAATTAATTCACCAAAAACCCCTCTTTTTTTCAGCTGACTGAACATATTTCTTAAACAAATAACTGTTTGACGCTTCGCTTATTTCCGACGCCTGTATTTTTCTTTGATTTGTTTTTCGCTCCACGGAAACGACAAGTTTGATTATCCTACAAATGGATAAATATTAAAAATAAAAAAATAATAAATATTTACAAGAAAAAATTTAAAAGCAAACAATTTTAACCTGAAAAGTAATTCATCAATAAAAATTATTTTATAAATTCTTACATGACACTATGAAGAAAAAAATTGGATTCCAATGGAAATAACGCAAAACGAATTAATTATTAACGTTGCATTTGAAGTCCTTAATTTAGTGTTTTAAACTTATACGACATAAATAATTGACAACAAGCACCTGCTTCTTGCACCGGGCCAAAAACTCGTCCTTGTTTTAGCAGCCACGCAGTATGAAGATGGAAAAAAACTCCGTTTTTAAAATAATTGACTGTACTCAGTAAAGTAAGTATTACTATTCTTATTATTACTATAATTATTTTAAACACGATTATTAATGGTACAAAAAATTAAATTTTGTTGATTATGCTTCCTTTGTACTTCTATAGACCTCCTTTAAACATTAATTATTTTAATTAAATAATAAATATTTTCCGTTGATCGCGATCGTTCAGTTCGACACCGAAAGGATTAAGCAAGAAAAATAGCGAGCCCGCACTGAAAAATAAGTTGACCACAAAGTTTTTAATGTTTAACTTTTAACACATGATGTAAAATTATTATATTAACATTTCAATCTTAATTATATTAGAAGTACTACTATAAGTAAAAGTTCAAAGTACTTAATCTAGTAATAATTTTCTATTTTAATAGTTGGTCAAGTTATATTTCGTATAATTAAAGAATATACTGTAGAATAAAATTAAATTATTTTAGTTTGTGATAAACAGAAGTTAACTGTCTCTACTCTTTAGACGTTTACTGCAATTAAATTTCTAAATACTTTAAACATTTATAGCTACTAGTTATCAGTTGTGAATAAATTATAAGACGAATATACATAAGTTCTTCAGTTAACAACCTGTAAAAGTTACCACCTCCTTTACTGGGCTCTAATCTCGATTATATCGACAGAAACAGTCTTAATTATTCCAGTAATTATTTATATATAAAATTTCATCTTAAATGCTAATGCGTTTTTTCCTTGAACAATTAAAAAAATTTAAGTCCGCACAATTTTAAATAATAATTAAATAATTTATTGTTAAAAAGTTCAAATAATAAAGAACTACGAAACGTTAAGAGATAGATCTGTCTTATACAATTACAAATATCGGATCAAATGGATTTAAAGTTTATGGTAAGAAGAGACTTGGAAGACCAACATCAGTGTTTTTGATTTAAAAAAAGTCCTTGGAGTTACCGAGGATCGGAGAAATGATATACCTAAGTGAGAGTTGTCACGTAAGTACTGCCTGTTTTTTTGACAAAATATTGCAGAGTACAGTGTCGTACATATGAGACAGGTGATCGGGTGCACACCCTAATTAGACTCAGGTGTATAAGACGCGTGCCGACAGCTGCTTCATTTCACCTGCCCATGAAACAACCGCAAGAACATTAACATTGGTGTTCTTAACTTTAACATTGGGTCTTAGAAAAACGCAAAGGTGACAGACAGTAACATTATGCCAAATTAAGGCATAATTTTATATTGTGTACACTGACCTCGCAAGGTATTCCGGACTGCCGCGTCTAGCCTCCGGGGTAGCCGTTAATATTGAAATTTAATGATTATATTTTGTAATCTTTGAATCTAAGGAAAAATACCCTAAATTAAGTGGATTTTCGGGTTTAATATTTATTTTTCTAAAATTGTAGTTTAATTATAAAGGAATCGATACAAAAAGTTTTTTAAATAATAATAAATGTACCAACATCTTTCTAGATATCAAGCATGGGGTTGTTAATAGGATAACGTAAAGCACAGGATAAATTAATGTTAAGAATTTGCAACAATTCTTTGAAATGAACAAAACCAAAGATCTGCGTATATCTACGTGCGGTGTCCAGCAATTCTCACGGAGAAGTGCCATCCCTGTTCGCTAAATATTAGACCGCATTAATGTACGTGTATGTGGTCATAAAAATTTAAAACTATTAGGACTACAAAGTCACCTTTTAAAGCTCTAATATACGATATTATTAAGTTTCCTGTTATTAATTACAACGTATCATCTTTGAAACACAGGACCAATAATTTCCCTTGCTACGTAATTTAACTACCAGCTGTATAAGTTTATAAATTGTTAGCAACAGTATATCCACCCAGCATTACCTTGCACTTAAAATGATTTTTATTATGCTACTTATGCCAGAGGGGAAATATTATTCTTTGCTTTACTATGTGTAAAATGCAACTGTAATTTTCCTGGTAATAAGATCAGTGTTAGTATTCTAACGGTAATAACAACCGTTTCGTAAACGAACTAACACAATCGCGAATTTCTCAGCATTTAATTTTAATTTTGCACCAAAGACGTTAATAAAATTATGCATGCATTTTATTCTTTCTATGGAACATGCAACTATGTAAATAAATAATAAAATCTAGGACATGGATAAGAAAAAATGTAAGTAAAAATAAACTCCCTCAACATAATGAGTATAAGAAGTATAAGTATAGTATGTATTATGAATAAAAAGTTCAAATATTTTACAACTTACTTCCTAATTACTACTTGAAATAATCTACAAAATGTTTGGTTCGGAAATTATTTTACGGAGAGCAAAAATTAATAAAAATCGTGATTGAATACAAAATGTATTTTACTTCAAGGTCTATGCAAAGCCAGCAATGATGCAACAATAAACTCTTAGGCAATAAATTTTGGTGTGTATATTCGTAGTAGTACCTATATATTGATAGTAATATACAGGGTGTTTCTTAAATCGCGGACACGCAGCACAGTACCTACTACATTCCCCTCCAGATACCAATTGGAAAAATATAATACAATAATGCTCGTTCTTCGCTCGTTTCAGAGTTATTCTCCGTCAAAGATTGAGATTCAATTCCTTTAAGCTTTGGAAAAACGGGTAAATTTTAACCGTTCCGCATTGTTCATCAATCAAATATTAAATCTTAATAAATTTGGAATTTTTTATACGTTGTATTCCTTCCTCCGAAGACATTCTTTCTGATAAATATCTGTTGTTAAACTTTTTTTCAATATGTTGCAACAGTGCATTGTAGCTATGAGGTTATTACCTAGGAAACTTGTTCATACTGCCTTACTAAAACACCAAACGTTTAAAACAAAGTCCGTGCAAGCATGCGCAATGTTGTCAAATTTAAATTTTTTAAAATGCGAATAACTCGGAAACTAAATACATTAGGACAAAATCGCCTATACTTTTTCAACTCAGTTTTAAGATGAGAATCGCGTAGTGCTCTCCGTGTCCGCCATTTAAGAAACACCCTGTATATGAGGGAGTATTGGTAAATAGCCAACCCACGCCAAAATATCCGACACTTTCGGATGAGAAATGCAGTTGGATCATGGATTTTTATTAATAAAGGATTTACGATTTAAATTTGCACAGAGCAAAAACTCAATTGTCTTCCAGCTAGAGACTTTCAGATTATACGTCTGTGATAAACAACTTCAGAAGTGAACAGAAGGGTACATCCATTTAAATCTACTGGGGTGGTCAAGTGAATACTAAAATTTTGATTTCTCTAAGACTGGCTGAAGACTACAGTGTGTATAGGTACTTTAAATACAGGCTTATTCACGAGTGATGATGAACCTAAAACATTTTAAACGCAACCCAATGTACACGTTTCCAAAGTCAGTGAATATTTTAAATGAAATTAAAAGTGATCTATGAAATAGAATGTTGGGTTGCGTTTAAAACTTCTTAGGCGCGTCATAACTCGTGAATAACTCTGTATAACACAAATAAATAAGATAGTGAAGCAATTGTTTATGTAGTATAACATCTTATAAACTATGCATTGGTCGTGATTACTTTCATAAAAAAAGGCTGCCGTTTGTCTATAACCCCCAGTGCAGAAAAGGCGCTTCTCCTAACTAAGGAAAACGATCATTAGGCAATACTTTTTACCATGTTCATCGATGATTGGTAGGTGGGATGTAATAACCCCATAACAATATTGGGATCAACTGATAAGTAGGATAATAGATAAATAGGATACGTATTCGGAAACCACCTCAAATAATCCCCCGACTGTAAAATAAATTAAGGTTGATCCAGCTTGCCATAGTGTACCTTACGCATGGTTACAATTCTGACAACAGACAAAATTCTAAAAGAACATATACACCAAGTCATAATACAAAGAATAGAACATGTCTCAAGAAGAGAAGATTGAAGACGGTCTACGAACATTTTGGAATGAACACACCACAAAGAAAACTAGAACATCTAACTATAAATTCAAGATATGATACTAGGAGGGTGATAGTGATTGTTGTGATGTTAATTATTATTTAAGACAAAGATGTATGGATGATGAAGGAGAAGGTTTATATTCACAAGTGAACGCAGCCCATGAAGCAAGGGTAGACTGCAGTGTGAATTATTTTTTAGCTATACTCTCGGTTATACTTCAAACAGAAAAAAGACGCGAGAGAATAAAGGTGCTGATATGTGTTTTCTATTTAACGGAATTTAGCGAATTTATCAAATGATACCGTTGAATCGAAAGAGAAGACAGATCAAAATAGTTGCTGGAATACTAACTGACCATAAATATCTCCAAACAAAGGGAATAGTCAAAAAGTAGAGGAGGAAATATTTGTGAGGGCGGATCCTTCCGGGTTACAAAAATAAATACTTCTTATTATATACTCACTTTCATCAAGTTCAAGGGAAATTTAAATCGTCTTTCTAAGTATTGACGTATTGTTACACAAAGAGAGTTATCATTAACCCTTGAGAGAAGCAGGAAAACGTACAAACACCTGCACCTTCGTCAGGAATAAATACCCTGCCCAACCTTTTGGCAAAATATGGGTATAAGTTTCGCTGAAGCGTCGGACTTGTTGAATGGAAAACTAATCGAAAACTTTCGAAAATAATTTGTCTCTATGTGCGTTCTGGACGCATTTACATCAAAAGTTTACGGAGATGTTCTACGAAGCTTTGGAACGATGATATAAGACTTTGGTTTCACTGAGGTGCACCAGTTGGTGTCACAAGAAGGCTCAGATACCCCAAATACAGTCGAAAAAGCGTCTAATGGCTCTAACTATTTTTTCACAAAAATGTTCTTTTTAACAGGTTGTCTCAAAAAGAATTGGACACCGTTTGAAGCATACGAAGCTATAGGCCTTAAAGACCAAATTTTTTCCTTTTTATGGTACCTGCCTACTTTTCCTAAATGTAAAAATATTTGTTTGAAATTTGGGACTCATGCTTACGATTATGTACTACATCGATAGAATTTTTTTCCTAAAGTTGTATTAGACTAATCAGTAAAGTCCATGAGCTAGCGGTATATTTTAAGACTAATTTCTATCAAGCTGAAATTTTTTTATGAGCTGGTATGGTTATGTCTGCCAAATGTAGGTGGTCGGCAAAATAGGACCGCGGGACATAGAGCGCTAAGAAAAAAAATTGGCCAACTAGCCAATCCAGGACGTCAGAGAGTACTTCTGTCCCGCTCAAATTGTCGGACAAGGTGATTTTTGTGTTTGTTAAATTAGTATAGTTATTAAAAAAAAATCAGGTTGATGGTAATAAGTCAAATGTCTTAAAAACAATAGGAACCCCAAACGGCAGACATTGATTCAGTTCCGACTCTTATGTTGGACAGTTAATTTTTTGTTGTCGGAACGTCTTAAATAACGAGCAAAATAGGAATTAGCTTGATTGAAGTTTGTAAATTTCATTAAAAAATAATTAAAAACAAAAAAATTCTAGGCGCTTTATGTCCCGCGGTCCTATTTTGCCGACCACCTACATTTGGCAGACATAACCATACCAGCTCATAAAAAAAATTTCAGCTTGATAGAAATTAGTCTTAAAATATACCGCTAGCACTTCAATTTTGTTTTAGCTCTAACTTTGTTATCTGTAGGAACATTTCTATAATATTATTTTTGACCAAATCTGATATCCTATGGAAGAAAGTCTTATTTACAAATTTTCAGGTTTCGGTATTTTCTACCCTACCTACAGCTACAGATGAGTCCGAACTAATCTATTTGTAGCAGCATAAGTTAGTAAAGCTTCTAATTTGTTTGTGCCAGTTGAAAAATTTTGAAAATCCCTTAGCATGAACAATGAAAATGCAAATAGAACTCTCTTCCTTAGGACGACAGAAATAGTGTCCTATACTTTTTGAAACACACCGTATATGTGTCTTAATTTTAAAATAAACCTGCAGTGGGTTAAAATTAAAGTTCTTTTACGGTTACAAAATTGTTTTAATTGAAGTGTTATTACGAAAGTTAGTACTAAAAGGATTTTAATGAATGTACTTTTGCCTTACATGCGAACACAATAAATTAATGCGTCTATTTTCGAGCGGCGTACGTGGTTCCTTTTCGGTTACATTAAAAGTTGCCACTATAAAAGGCTTATGTAAAAGTATTTAATAGAATAGCTAATAAGTTTATAACAATATGGAGTGACGGACGGGTATTGTGTGAAGCCATCAGCCGGGTCGCCTTACGTGACAGCCGTGAAATTACAATGTTCACTTCGGAATCGATTGAACAGCGTTACATGGTGTATTATAACGCTAATCAAACCATCAGACGCTCCACGGGTGACCCGAACCCAACAACATATATACAACATAAATAAATTAATACAGTGATAAAGCATTTAGTTGCAAATTGCATTTGGAACGGTTAGATACTTATATGCCAAAACGTTTTTCGATTGCTCTTACTCAGTTACACTACTTAGCAGGTTAAGGTTAACAAGAGGGCATTGCACATGCATTAGCCATTAATATCGGCAACTATTTTGCTTATAATTTACAGTGGACGTTCGGTTACATATAAACTAAAAGAGTAAAGCTAGATTTGTTCATACAATCGAGAGATGCCGCTATACCCAATACACTAATTTTCCTTAAAATAACCCTCTGAAATATTTTCTATAACTTATTCACCTTCGGTCAAATTAGTATTTCCTGACACTATATCCCATTTATTTTCCAATTCCTGACCAGTCCGATCGCCAGACTTCACACCTGCTTTTTTGGCATTAGCGTCTTAAATATCTTAAAGGAAATCATTTTAGAAAGTTATCCCATTCAACGAATAAATTTCCCAAGTGGTGACTATTATGGCGAAAATGTTTTCCACGGTATTAGATTACAAGATTACAGCTGTTTGTTGAATAACAAAATGGTGTACTTATTCAAGATTTGTGGTGAATTGAATAATAAATCGCATTGTTTTCTAATGCTATCGAATAGAATAATTTTATTATTTAAGTTCAATATCGCTCATAGGAGAAAATTCTAGGGTGGAGTATTAAAGTTATTGCTTTCGAAAACCAGTCGAGAAGTAAGAACAAAAATAATAAGAGACCATTAGAGTGGTATAAAGTGTATGAACGAGGCACAGAAGCAGCATCGAGCACAAAAGAGTGCGTGTTCATTATTCAGCCATAATAAGTTCCACAAGTCTTGAGATAAACAAATGAGCCAGTCCATCTCGTTACGAGCTCTCCTCTGGCTCACGAATCAAGGCGATGGAAGATAACCAACCAGAACAGGCGTTCTGTTTAACAATGTACCGAGGTGTCAAACGCAGCTTCCCAGGAACGCTTTTAATTACTGCCCTGACATTTAGCGCCGAACCCCCAATTAAAATACTCGGCCAATAAATATATTGTCGAAGTGACCCTAACGGACCGCCTGCACCTGGCTCGCTGGGACGAAACGGCCCCAAGTTATATAGATGGTCGTGATCGGGATTCGTGATTCCGATATACAAATATTAAATGTTTTCTACTTTGTTCTGCTCTGTTGAAATATACGCTTATAATTTTATGGGTGATGTAACGACGATATTTATAATACCATACGATGGGCTTTCGATTTACTGCGGATACATTTTTTTTTTGCATCTATAGAGTATCTTTAAAAATTCAGTGAGCTATACAGGGTCACGTCCGGAAATTAGTATCATAATAATTCTTTGATTAGAATATTTTATACTAACGTTTGTTTGATTCTTAACTTTTAACGCTGAAAGGCTTAAAAAATATTCTTTGTGCACGTCAACATAGATTTCTTGCGAACATATATGCTTCCCTTCCTTTCAAGTATTTAATCACGATTCTAACTTCGTTTTCGTCATTTGCAACAATCATTCTTGTGTTTCAACATAAATTTGTATTAAGAAAGGTTTATATTACCTTAGCAACTCGGTAGTATTTCAGAGATGTTGATTCATATGCGAAGGAAGTTCAAATTCTGAATTTAATTGGAGAGTTACTATATAAAGAGATTTTTTATTTTTCGTAGCAGGCTACAGATTACTAGATCTATGAAGAAAATTAACTTAGATTTTAAAGTGTTTAAAAAAATTAAAACTATACTTCGAACGGGATAAACTTAAATTTTTTAAACTTTTGTGTCAGATGGGTACTATCAACCCTTTCCTTGGAGTAACGGAGAAACGACTTTGCTATAATATGGTGATCACTTTATTCTCACGTATTATACTAAATAACCGATGAGGGCTGCGTGCACGATTACGTCCGAAGAAGCAAGAATGTTAACATGGAATGGCATCACTCAATCTCAGGTCCAACTAAAAACTTTCAAGCACAGCCATCAGTTGGTAAAGATATGACGACTGTATTCTTCCTCTACGTTGTTACCAGTTACCAGTGTCCATTATACAAACAAATACAGAATTATTCTTTTGTAAGACAACGTTCGTCTACATGCATCCCAACTAACGCAACGTGCAATAAAATTGGGGTATATCGTGCTGGTCTGGGCTGGGAACTACTGCCGCAACCTTCGTACAGACCAAGGTATAGACCAAACTTCATGCCAAGTGACTACTGACTATCATCTTTGGGTCGCTCAAAGAGTTCTTGGGATGAAGCAATTTGACTCTGAGTAAGTTATGGGTGTAACCGAGTAACCGAAAAATTAACAGAAAATTTAAAATGCAGATCAATTTTGAACCGCCCTCGTATATCATAAAAACTTTGTGTATTGATTCCAGTAAAACTCACTTTGTTTATTTGTTAACATAAGTTACCCTATATACGATATAAAAATCATTTTCCGGAATGTTAGATTTCTTCATATAATTAGTCGACAAATGTAAAAACTCATCCTGGTTGCAATTGATTTTTTTCTACGTTATCCACTTTGTCAAAAGTATTCAAATTGTCCTACTTCATTATTCACACTTTCACGTGTAAAAATTCCTGCTGTAGGTATATGTATATATGGTAGCATGAATATATTTGACGAGATGTGTTATCTTATTCATGACTTCAGGTAATTATAAAACATTTGTAGTCGGTCTTCTAACTAATGTGTTTTTAAATTCCGCTTAATTTTTGAATCACAAATTGCTCTGGCATATTTCCTTTTACGACAAAAATTAATTCGTTCTTCCTGTTTCTATTTCTTTGTGCTAATAAAATTAATATGTGAAAAGAATTTGAAGCAAAAAATCGTTATCTTATTCATGAAACGTTAGATAATTCTTTGCAAATTATTTGAATAACAATTCGTAGAGTAGACAAGGTAATTTTTCTTTAACTAACGGTTTTTATGGAAGGAAAATATAATAAATAAAGAAAATTGCTTTTTAAAAACAGATCGGTAGTGGCAGTGAAGTCGAAATCCCTTCATGTTTTTTGTAAATAAAAAAAATAAAAAAACAAATTGTATGTACCTACAGTGAAACTTTCAGACAAGTAAAATTTAAAAATTTATAATAATAAGAGCTGGTATGGAGTGTCGCACCATTCTGCTGAAAAATTCCTTTCTGCTCGTGATAAGATCTAAAATATTATAAATATTATAACGTTACCACCAAAAAAATCTGAAAGATTTCTGAAAGTTTTCTTAAAGGCATTGTCATCCAAAATCTTCTACCGTATAGGAAGAAATCATGTAAAGCATATGCATTTACGTAGGAAAGGTAAAGCCACGTTTCTTTCCAAAATAATGGTTTATCTAAAACTTTATTAATGCCAAGTGTATAGTTTACCAAATTTTTGCCTTGAGACACAATTTCTTGAACTCTTCGTCAATTCTGATATAAAAAGTGAGTCTTACTAGAACATTATCTGTGGTATCTGCTGACTAATAAACTATATTTGTGTTACCGTCTAGCAGTTTGTTGTTTTATTTAATGACAAGATTATGAAACATACCCGTAGAAATTTACATATTGTGATCGATAAAAAAAATGCCGTAAACAGGTAAATATAGTCTTAAGGTGTGCCTATGAATTTAGATAGGTTTTATGAACCTCCCTCTGTTTAATCCAGCAGGATCCCGTCTTTATTTGACTTACAGCCACGCTAACTTTTAATTCGATAATAAAAATGTTATGGCAGAGGCGTGTGTATGAAAACAGATTGAAAATTAACCGTATTTTTATTTTTGCTAGAAAACGGCGCAATCGGCTTACTATATTAATAACGCGCGTTTTCTTTCTCTTACAAGGTCGAACTCGATAAATCAAAATCCAATTCCGTATCTTTTCCGCCCCTCGATATATCTCGATACAGATACACCCTGTCGGTTCCTTTTCCTCACTCAAAGCGTTATTCCAATCCCAATTTCTTCCACTAGATAAACCTAAAATTAACTGATGGTCATCCGGACACTTGCAGTCTTTGCGAATCTGAAGACAATTTTTTCAACCATTTGATGCTAACACGTAGGCTATGGGTCTGATCAAAATTGACAGGAAATAACTGAATAACTTTCTGACATTTCGGTCAATTTCCGAAATTATACTCGCAAGTTGTAACCCACTGAACCCTTACATTTGAAAAGATTACGCAAGTTTGGTATTTTATTAAAATAAGACGAAAAAGAAGTGAAAGCGTTCGGTTTATAACAGGAAATGATTGTGAAAGTTGGGGCAAGTTTAGGCAAGAAATTAAAGAGCAGCTTATAAAATTAGTGCCATTTATGTTAACATATCTCGTTAGGTATCTATTAAATAGAAAATATTAGGAATTTTATGGGCAATACTTACGTTTAAGTGGTCATTATAAAGAAGATAGTTTAAAGGAATTTGAATATTGATATTTTGCATAATAAGCTGTAAAATGTGCTTCGTCCTACTTTTTCTAACTTTATAATAAATCCTTAACATATCTGTTACGTTAACATACTTTTTCTTTAGAATATTATAGTTATTAAGTCATTAAAACAAACTAACCAATAATTTCCTATGCGTATTGGTTTTTATAAGTTAAAGGCCACAAAGCCGATAAACATATTCGAATATTTAAAGATTTGTGTGATTTCCATAAAATTTTGTAGAATTTTCTATAGTATTATTATTATTATTACGGTACATTAGTACATAATACTCATTATTAATTAATTAAATTAATCATTAATTGTCTCTAACCCGACAAGAATGGAAGTAAATTATTTTTAAAGCATAGCTTTGTTATGAAAAACTACACTTTCTTATACAACCCTTGAAGTAGCTTAGCCTCCCACGGACCTTTACCTATTTTATAGATGACAGTAGGTATTATTTTCCACTTCTATTGTTCGCTAGGGGGCGGCCGTAGGTTTTGGCGCGGCTGGTTGACGCGGCCGTTTTGGCGCAGGTACGGCCGTACGGGTTGACGCAGGGACGGTTTGGCGCAGACATACTCGGTATACAGGGTGTCTCTAAAATATGGTGCCATAGCTTAACCACAAATTCCGGGGATCAAAATAAGACGATTTAACGCAACTTACCTCTATCCGAAATTGCTTCGTTAAAGCGCTATTCAACGCCAAAGATCTTCAAAAAATTTCTATTTTTTTAAATAACAAAAGATTGTTTTCAGCGATTAGGATGAAATTTGGGATGTGATTCTTTACTGGAAAAAGGTGTTTTTTGACATCATTTTTTTGTTCAGGAGGGTCACGTAAGTGGTCAAAGGTTGATCATCCGCAGTCAAAGAAGCTCATATCTTTTTAACAGTTAGGCCAATAGTTTCAAAAAATTTTTTTGCAGAGAGACGTTCTTATTTCAAATATTTTTTGTCTCTTGTTTGATTTCGGTATCTGCCATAGTTTAGGCTGAAAAAATTATTTTGATTGGCTGCAGTGCATTTCTTAAAACGATGTAGTAATCTAGATGTCCCGTATGCTGAGAAATAAGTGACGAAGAGACAATTTTTTGCCTAGAATCAACTTTTGCATCCAGGAAAATGGTGGTCACATTGAGCATTTGCTGTAAATCTATTAATTTACCGGTGGTACAAAATAAACTGAATCATTGATTCAGAAATGGTTCGGATTATTTTGCGCCACCCTTTACATACTTGCTAGTAATAAACTTTATATCAAATTGTCTCTTCGTGATTTATTTCTCAACATACGAGACAACTAGATTACTACATCTGTTTTAAGAAATGCACTGCAGCCAATCAAAAAAAATTTTTCAGCCTAAACTATGGCAGATACCGAAATCAAACAAGAGACAAAAAATATTTGAAATACAAATGTCTCTCTGTAAAAAGATTTTGAAAACTATTGGCCTAACTGTTAAAAAGATATGAGCTTTAACTGTGGATGATCAACCTTTCAAGACTTACGTGACCCTCCTGAACAAAAAAATGATATCAAAAAACACCTTTTTCCAGTAAAGAATCACATCCCAAATTTCATCCTAATCGCTAAAAACAATCTTTTGTTATTTAAAAATATAGAAATTTTTTGAAGATCTTTGACGTTGAATAGCGCTTTAACGAAGCAATTTCGGATAGAAGTAAGTTGCGTTAAATCGTCTTATTTTGATCCCCGGAATCTGTAGTTAAGCTATGGCACCATATTTTAGAGACACCCTGTATATTGATGTTGATCGCCGCTATCTGTATACATAGCATGAAGGTCTGTGTACATGGTGTCCAGCTTAGTTGCCCTTAGGAGGTAAT
Organism: Hemicrepidius hirtus; assembly: GCA_963082805.1. Classification (NCBI taxonomy): domain Eukaryota; kingdom Metazoa; phylum Arthropoda; class Insecta; order Coleoptera; family Elateridae; genus Hemicrepidius; species Hemicrepidius hirtus. Next base: position 24,185,072 of record OY720166.1, on the reverse strand, counting down.
ATATACCGGGTGTCCCTGGAACAAAACTAAGTATGCATGTTCATTCGAAAATGATACCAAAATTAGGCAACCCAACATAAAGAAATATAAATATCAAATAATTATTTGATATTTACATTTCTATAATTATGGATTTTAATTTAGCAAAGTAAAGCTTGAAAATGTCAATAAAATAACCCAACATAAGAGTTTAATATTTTTTTTAAATATACATAGGAAAAGACAAATTCCTTATTTTTAGGGACGGTTTTGCGGAATTATATGTGGTAATGTGGTTTATTTTGCGCACTGAACCGTCTCTGCGCCAAACCGTCTCTGCACCAAACTGGCCGCGCCAAACCGGTCGCGTAAAAACGTCCTTGACCAGTTCACTATTTCTGCTTTTTAGCATAGGCTATGTTTTTAGTTTCAAGTTCTTAAAAGTCTGTTTTCACAATACCCGGCCTTTAATCTTAGTGTGCCGTTTTTCTCTGTCTGGTTTTCCGTGCCAGGGTCTTTGTTTCTTATATTCTCTCGGTGGGTATGGTAACCGCGGAACCGGGTCCTTGATAACCTTCAAACATATACTGCTCCTTTATAAAAGGAGCATATCCCTATGCTGTACTGTTACGTTGCGTTGGTTGCTTACCCCTGTTTGGTTTTACGAAGTGACAAATTACCAAATGCGCAAAAAATACTAGTTCCATATTATATGTCTTGTCAATCTTCTTTGAGCCAATTTCAAGCGGTATGCTATTTCCATAAATGAGTATAGTGTATATAAATAATAAATATTAAATAAAATATCGATTTCAACGGGAAATAATAAGATTTATTCGCTTTATACGTATTTCGGCATCATTGTGCCATTGTCAAAAGCTATTATAAAATATTATAACAAATGCAAAAATATAGTAACTCCTTGATTCTATTATTTTAACACTGCGTGAAGCAGCTGGCCCCAGTCAACCCGTCGGAGGTCAGTCGCTTATCAGTGTTTTAAAAAGATATTTATTCCAAAATCTTCAGTAAAGGAGAATCTAAGAGATCAATTTGCTCATTCATTAAAGGTATGTTGTTTTTTGTGTGTTTATAAATTTCAAAAGCTTCTAAAATGTTTAATTTATTTTTGTTATCAGAAAAGTGTAAAAATTTAATTGTATTATTAGATGTTAATGTGTGATTTTGTTCTAACAAATGTTTAGCAAATGTTCGAAGTTGATCTGAAGAATCCATAGGCGTGTAGTTGTTTACCCACCAAGGTAGCCGCGTTGATAACGGCTGACAGCAGATGACCCACCCCTATTGGTACTTTTTCTGTTGTTTGCATCTTGCAAACTGCATCTAGTTTCAATAAAAACGTCATCGCAATTTAAACGAAATAAAAACTGTATTTTGGAAATTAGGCGCTTAAGATGAAGGCTGGCATCTTTAATTTTTGGAACTTATAACTGTGCGAGTGTAATGCCAATCTGTTGTTTCCCATTTTGACTGATAAAGCAGCTAACGCGATAACAATATTTGTGTCCGAAACGAAAACCCCACATCGGGATTAAAATATATAGGTAACATCATATCCCATCTTCTTAACATTTAAGACACATGTTACACCTTTAGTAAATTTTTAAAATTGTCGTTAGACAAGACTTGCTACGGCATATCACTTCTGTGAAGGCGAAGCAACTACCCAGAAAAAACTAAGTTTGGTCATAGGGTCCTCAACATTAGCTACGATTTTGAGGACGAGGCAACAGAACACGATGTCTGTATGTAGGTCTACTAAGATGAATCCATGTTGAGAGACTTCTGGTCTGGCATGGTCACCATACAGGGCAAATCCAAAATGACGAATTGCTTCTAGGGTAGTTGTAGGGCACCGTTAACGCAGCCTAAGAAAAATGTTTAATAAAATCTTAAGAACGCAACTTCTTTATTCCTAGGAATTTTAAAGTAGCCTTTGGTATTATTTTCCGTAAAGAGCTTTACAAAGGGCCTATAAGGATTTGTGTTGGTTTCCTTAGAAACAGTGAACAATGTACTTGTTGCAAAAAATTTGCCAGCCACCGTTTGTATTTATGTTGCCAAATTTACCTTTTAGTTCTTTACCCATTACTATAAAACAAAAGCAGATAGATTTTTCTAAACATTTTTCCGCGGCTGCATTAATTGTCCCCTAGAGGAAATGCCTTGTATGGCTTTGGAAGGACTTCATTTTAGAGGTAGGCTTCAGGATTGGTTCACAAGTTTTTCTTGATCTAGGAATAATTTCAATTAATTCTGGCTGCATCACTATTTCATGCGCATCTTACCGATTTTGTGCTGAAAAGAAACTTTCGTATAATTTTCGTTATGAATTTGATTTCATCTTTATTAATAAATTCAGACGAAATTACATAGATTGCAGATTCAGAATTTTTGATGTTGGTTTCAACTCATTTGAACAGGTTTTATGTACCTATACTGTAATCAACGTGTCTAATGAACGACATTTATGCCTATAAAAACTCACGACGTGCATGTGCAAGGAAAATTATGGAGTAAGGAGGTAATTATCGCATCTGCAAGTTAGACAGGTGCAGTTCCATTTCGAGATGAAAATGATTATTTGTTTATTTTTAACAAAAATTCGGATGTATTTTCATTAATTTTTGTTATGAGTTTCTAACTAATTTATATGTTTTTGAGAATACTATTCTAATCTTTAACAGATGTTTCGGATTTGGAAAATCTCAAGACACATTTGAAATTCTCTATAATATTGGTGGTATATAATACGCGCTGAGCTTTTGATATAAATTTATAATTTGTACAACGCGCTTACAGATCGTTTAAATCCTACTTAAACTTTCGTGTTATATATCAGTGGTGTTAATTATATCTAACAAATTTCCCAAACAAGTATTAATTAGTTCTTCAAGTAGCGTTCAAAAATAATCAGTGCGTTGTAAAATTAGCTCGCGGGTAACGTCTCAATTAATGATTACCCACGAATCCTTCAACATTTGCTTTCTAAAAACAATTTTTGCAGTTTAATAAATCTTCATATTATAGAAAATATGTTAACGTTATGCTCCGAATAACGAAAATTAACCAGAAAGTACAAATTGGTGAGGAGCCGTTCGCAAATTAATTCTACCGAGGCACCATGAAACAATGATAGATTTAATTCCGAAAAAAGAAAAAAAACTGTTATTCGAGTTCACAGGTCGGTAACCATAGCAACCAGCAAACCGGGACGCAGTAAATACATAAAAAATACACAACGTACTGAAAAAAATTACACAGGAGAGTTTCGGATTCGTCTTGTTTGATCTCTTTTTGACAAAGGAAAAATACAGTGGCATAGAGGAGGATAGAGGGTAAAGTCAGGTCTTCGTGCTGGTGTTAATTTCAGGCATTATCTAACAATCTTTAGACTTGACTAACTCGCGCGAGAGAAAGAAAAATTATGTACTTCTATTAGCTCAAGCTGTTGCAATGTGCCAAGGGTATTGTTTTGAGGAGAATACTGAACTGGTCTACTGCTAAATGCATATGCATGCAAGCAACATATTAATTTATACTCGCATTAGCATATTCGTATCCGTTAGACTTTTTTCAACATATGTTGGCCAGAGAGTTAATTACACACATAAAACACTTGTCCGCGGGATATATTTGGTTTATCAAACAAATGGTTCGATAGAAATTCCAGAGTAGGTATAGAATTATTGGTTGCACCTACGGCACCTTAAAATAAAACCACTGAATTCGAATTCCCTTCTTATCGACGGGAAAATCGACAAAGATTAACTTAATGAAATTAAAATACAAAATGAGTGCGCCTTCAACTTCGTTTTAAGTGTATAACTTTAACACTCTGTTGATGTTATATCTTATCAAGATAAAATTATCAGAGATTATCATTTAAATGAAATATATTCAGTTTACTCGGAGAAGTTAAGTTGAATTATCTACATCAGTGTGTAAACAGCAATTTTATTTATCTTTAATAAATTATCTAAATGTGTTATTACCATTCCATTAAAATTTGTGTCTGGTTAAAAGCCATGTTCTAATATTCCTATAGGAAACATGTTTTCTCTTCATTTATTAAAATGTGACGAAACAAAAATATTTCTTTTGTCAGCGACTGAGATTTTGATGTTTAGTTAAACCTTTGGTGGTAAATAAAACTAACAACATTAATATTTTTACTATGTTTATTTAACGTTGGCTTATTTCTAATACTACGGCTTAACACCGACGGTAAGAAAAAATAACCATTGTATATAGAACGTAATTTTTTTTATGGAGAGAAGTTTAGACGCGGCAAAAGAAATCCCAAGAATTATTTTATTTCCTAGCACTAGTTTTTGTTATAAATCTAGAAAAAAAGAATTCAGAAAATCATAAACAGTGAGAATCTTCTTCTTGTTCTTCCTTAGTTCTTCTTCATTTATTGTTGTAATTAACGCTATTACGATTTTTCATCATTTTTCTCAGTCCCACGATTTTTTCACATCATCTCCCTACCCCCCTCTCCCTCTTTTACTAGCCAAGATCTAGTATTAGTATTGCATCTTGTTATTTCGTCTGTTACCCTCTGGTCGTGTGGTATGATCCAATCCACCCCCACTTGAATTTTTAACCGCGTACCTATATTATTTTTGCTTTTTGGCAAACCCATTCATCCTTTCTTGTGTATCTGATAGTTTAATGTTTAACGCATGTCGTTCTATATTGCTCACCGAGTAATTGCTAGTTTACTGAAATTTGAATTAGTAAATGTCCATGATGCATTACTTCTTTCTTCAGTGTGTAACCAATGTCGAAGAATATTTCTCAACCTAATCTCGTTCTTTCTTTTAACTTTGCTGTTGGTTTTGCGTTTTCAAGTTTGATAATTTATAGTAAATAGATATATCTGTGTGTGGCTTTTCTATTCTCTCGTTTCTGATTAGATGTCGGATGCGACTTTTAATTCAATGCGCATTGTTTCTAATGTATCTGAGATTAACTCAATAGCGTCCACCTATCTTAGGTTGGTGATCATTCCGCCGTTTACGTTGTTGCTTATTTCCTATCATTTCAATTATTTAAAGACGTCTTCTAATCAGGTGCGTACTGGGAGGCTATACAAAGGGCCCATAAAAAATAATCCCTAGAATTTTGCAGTTTTCAAGGCCAAACTATCTAAAACTAAACAATTTTAAGTTGAAAGATATCTTCTTGAAACGACACAGCTTCATATATCGAATGTGAAAAATCATTGATAACATCCATGGAAAACGTTCTATTGGGGCGTAATAGCTCCAGTAAAATAACAAAACGCAAGTGAATTAGAAATTTCGATACCTATACGTTTTTCAAACGCTATTACCAAATAAACCAAAACCTAGTCTGTGTTTCTATATGTTTTTGAAAGCCAGGGCCGTGGAAGGGTACTTGGAAGTCCGGATGACAAGCGACTAAACAGGGTCCTTTGTTAGAAACATAATTTAATATTATTAGTATCGTATTTCTAATTTTTGTCAAATCTTATTGACAAAAGGGGTTTTAAAATGTATTACACATGTTAAAAATAGTCGAATATAAATGAATCAAGTACCACACATACACACAGTCAATGAAGCTTTCTTACTTTTGCAAACTGTACAATCGCAACTTTTTAGGTGCGACATTTATGCTGAACTTTTCTGCAACCATTTTACCCACTCTGACAGGCTACTTACCGATTGGAAATCTTGAGGGGCGAACACTATAAATTTTATCAGTATCTGTACCTTTGACTATGTCAAAAATTACCTGAAATGTCATAATCAAAGGTATACTGATAAAATTAGATTCGTAGTGTTCTGACCCAAAAGTTTCCACCCGGTAATATATTTGAATTTTTCTTATTCACATTTTTGGGAAGTACTGGAAACATCAAGGGTTGCTCCAAGAAAGAAGAAAGGTACCAAATATTTTAATCTTCCAATGAATAGGTGCCGATAAACAATGCAACGAGATTTATAAACATTTAGCTACTGTACTTGTATAGCTATTTGTGCACCATATGTGTAGAGGATAACATTTGGCAAATTGGTGAGAGCGGGACTTCGGTTTGCAGTTTTTTTTAAGTATCGGGGTCCTCTAGCTTGGGGACCCGTATGTGTTACATTCAATGCATCACCTAATTTGCACAACTCATGGAGAAGAGTATTCTAAGGGCAGGAATTGCAACCTCAGTTTAAACCCGAGATTAGCTAAACCAAGTTTAATTGCTATGGATATAATTCAGGTAACAATTGGAATCTATCCATGGCAATTAAGCCTGGTTTACCTGATTTGGGGTTTAAACTATGATTGAGAGAAAGCATACCTACTTATTACAAAAAATATTTTTTTTGTGGTGCACGATAGAAATGTAAAGAAAAATGGAATAATAAACGATGTAGGTGAGGGTAGATATAGATAATAAGGGAAAGATACAGTAAATTTGCTGAAGCTTATTACTAAGAGTTGAAATGGATGAAAATCATAGAGATACAAATGTATTGGAAAAAGGGAACATACTGTTTAAGGTAAACGGTATGAGAAGAAGAAGAAACGAAAAGAAGTAAAAAGAAAAGGGTATTGACGGAATCAGAGGAATGTAGAGGGGTCTCACAGAATCTAGAAAAGCGGGACACAGTGCACTATTATAAATCATTCGAAAACGCAGCCTAACGTTCACATCCCTATACCATTTCTACTTTACACCATTTTTCCAAGTAATACTTCCTGAATTTCCTATACTCATCATAAAGCTATATCGTTTACTTTATAAATGCTAAATAGAATTTGATGTTTAGCATTTGACGAAAACCATAAGAATAGACTTTTATCCCCAAACATTAATTCAACATTTATTTTTGGTTTAATACATCAAGATTGTTCTATTCTTTCCCCTTTCTTAAATGTTTTCTTATAAACGTTGTAAGTTGATTGTGCTAAACAAATTGATTTTGATTTATTTACCATTCATTACAAATCTTTGTTTGCGCTGTACAGCCTACATTTTATATAAATTTATTACTCTTCTGATAATATTTTAAAGATTAGGTTTTTCTCACAATTTACCACTCATTTCTATATAGGTATTTATTATGTAACCCTTTTGAGTTGGTATGCAGTTGTACCTACTTGTGAAAATCACAGAAACTTAAAGTAAATGCGTGTATTGTAATTAATTTTATGCTAAATATTTTGTCAATATACGAGTATCTACATTCTTGTCTTCAGTTCATGAAAGTCTATATTATTCAACATTCATTGCATAGGGGTCCGAACGGGACAGGGTATGATACAGGGTGAGGAGTTGAACACCATTCAGAAGATTGGTTTCGAAATCGTAATTTCTTTTTATTTATTAGTACTTACGTAATGTTCTTAAAATGATTGTAAAAATGTTTATACAGATACACATACTGTTCAAGATGTAATGACATTCAAGTGGCTTTAATCTTCCCATACCTATATAGTTAAATCTAGCTCATGGCAAAGTTGGTTTATAATTTAAAATGAATCTCTTTGTGATTAGACTAAAGGCTGGAAAACTGACTGGAGACTTAATTATACTTTTATATTTCGTCTTATCATATTTTTAACATTTTGCTTGTCGTTTAGAATTAAAACAATTAAAATCATAATCTTTTGTGTTGAAACAGTATATACCGCACGCGGTGGCGCATATAAATGTGATTTATTGTGCGAAACATCATAATGTTTTATCTGATGGTTATTTAAAAATATACATACAATTGTGCAAGGTTTTTGTATTATAAGTAGGTGAAGTTGTCCATTTAAATTTCTACTTTGTTACTGCTTTTAGATATAGTAACATTTTTCCTGTTTTAATCTATTCGTATACACACACGAAGATCTTATGCATTGATAGTTTTAATTAGATGGAGCTATAAAACTTTAAACATTGGCAAAATTAACGATGCAGTTTGAGCGTTTTGTTATATAAAGAAAATGTTATGTTAGTTGGATGGGAAAATTTTCAGAAAGACGCAGATTTTGGTTTGCTAATTATTCGGTAATAAAAAGTTGAAAATTCGACAACTTAAAAAAAGTTCAAATTTGCAATTTAAAAATATCGTGTAATTTATTTCAAACAAATCCTTTGGAAAATGCAAAAATCCTGTTTAATATGCTGATGTGTGCATAATGAAACAAGGTAGCAAAACATCTTATAATGGACATTGTAGCTAAATATTTTTAAAATTCCAATGTCAGTTGAACATCAAGAGTAATTATCTACAATTTTTTACATACACGTTAAATTTAGTAGCGTTATCTATGAACCGTTTCCTCTTGAAGCAAAGTAACTGAGGACAGAACTCCTTGACAGGTCCAACCGGATCACTTTATTATCTTACATTCTAATATTATTCTTTTAACCATCATGGGTACGCGCGTCTAATTCTTTTTCTTCCATTTAATTAATTCAGAGAATATTTGGTGTTAAACCGGGAACTAGAGAGCAAACAGACTATGAAGGTTTACCAGACCCCGTTGTTAACACTTTCCGAAATTATGCGTAAGTAGGACTAAAAAATTGCACTCATAATAATTATGGGAAATTGATGGCAATAATAAGTTACGAAAATTATTAAAGCTTGCTCTGTTAGGTCCAGTTTAGACATCTAATTAAATAATAATAAGTGGAAAGATTTATGGGTTTAACAAATGTAATAGGAGGTTGCTGTATTAACGGTGCAACGGCGACAAAAGTGGGAAAATAGAACAGAAAAGATATATGAGCTATTAGAGTTTAAAAAATAAGATTTATGAACAAAAATTAAATAACACAAAAGTATAAAAATTAATGATCGTAACTTTTGTGTTCTACAGGGTGTTTACGGTCTTCTCTCTATCCTTTAAGGTGTACACCTAAAAAGGAGTGAATAAACCTTAAAATGCCTTAGTAAAAGTCATTTCATAAGCTAGATAAGACAAGATATTTGACAGGTAAAGATGGTAAAGCTGTTTATCAGTAATTCACGTTTAGTATAACTTTTGCTTGACTGAAAATTTTATTAGTTGTACCTCGTTCTTTAAAAATCGCGATGGTCCAGCGATGACTTTTACTAAGGCGTTTTAAGGTTTATCGGCTCCTTTTGAGGTGCACTATCGCCCCCTAACAGGATACAGAGAAGACCGTAAACATGATGTAGACTGAACATGGTTGAATGCCCGAAACATCGGATTCTGTCCAACACTTTAATTAGTCACTCTCGATGAAATGCCGAAAATGCCAACAACGTCAAAGGCTATCGGTGTATATACACCCTTAAAAAATGTACGGGCGTTGCATATCATGTGGGAAGTAGTACTTGAGGAGTGTATGTAGGAAGTGAAAATTAAGAAAAAGGTTTCATACACCCCGCGTTATCGAGTTACAGCTCTCTTTGTATTCCAAATATACTAATTAAATACTGATCGGGAAAAGAGTAGATCAATATGAAAAAGGAAAAGGAGATCGACACAGAGAAGCACAGGAAAATATACGATCTACTACGTAACAATAATGACGATTATTTTCAAGAGAAACAACGTTTCTTGAAAATCGAGGTAAAATATTAGCTCTAATTAAAATTCACGCTTCTACCAATACTCGTATGAGTGCACACATCTAGTAGTTCAGGAGTCACCAAATCTTTGATTTCCCCCAACCTGGAATAATTTCCATGGATGTTATTAAAGTTTTATCAAACTCACTATCAATAATTATATCAATATCGCGGATGTAATGAAGTTAAGTAACAGTTGATGTTTTAGCAGTCACTAGAACCTGAGGTACTCTCGATGAACATTTTGAATATCTGTACAATGTGCATACAATTTAAAATTGGACTTCAATATATCCCCAACCATCTTCGGCCTTTGGGCTAGATTCTTCATGGAAAATTAATACTGCTTTCAATAATACATAGATACACTAGTTTACCTTTCATAAAATCAGGTGTAAATCTGTTGGACAGAAGAAGTTTCGGGAATAATGTGTCCAACTTGTTTACTGAAAATCTTAATTCCAAGGGCAGAAGATTACGTGGGCTAACTTCTGGGAAAAGTGTCGAGTATCCCTTTTCACACATTCACTGGCACGAAATTATCAGTTTAAAGTGGGAGGTAATAATAGAGTACTGTTCATTATGAACATAGGATAAAAAGCCTGGAAAACCCCCCGGAAATAAAACCCGTGGAATAAAAACTCCAGAAAAAAAACCGGAAAAAACCCTTGGGAAATAAAATCAAAAATCTCAAAAAGCATAAATCTTGAATAACAACAACCTCAAAGGGCATAATTATGTTTTTTTAATTAATTATACAAAATCTTACTTTGCAATAATGCGTCGCTTACTAGTACTGTATTATACAAGGGGATAAATTAAATTATTGTTTTCTGTGAGGTAGTGTGGAGGTAAGTGAGGAAGTTTTTACAGCTAGGCGGTAAATTAATGTAGAATAAATTTTTTTATATAAGTACCTACCTACTGAAGAAATTGCTAATCACACAATTCGGGATTTTTGGTGTTCGATATTTTGTCTTTCGATATTTTAACATTCGAGATTTTTGCTTTTCAAGACTTTTGTTTTTGAGATAATGTATTTCGAAATTAGATTCCAAATTTTTTTTTCGAGATTTTCACATAAAACTTACTGTACCTACCTAATAGGTACTACATAATTGATTTATTCATTGTTTTAGGAGTGTTATCTTAATGCGTAGTAATAATACTATTCCGGAGGCTATCATCAGTTGACAATTCGATACCATTATTTTGAATGAAATTATTTGTTCATAATTTTTTCGAGTTTTTTTTCCCAGGGGTCTTCTTCCCGCATCATAGTAAATATTGTTCATTTTACCTTAAAAGTTTGGAAGTATTTGAAAACTTAATTGAATATTGACATCCTCAAGCGTCACTTTGTTGAAATCCATGATTATATAAATAATAAATATTAAATAAAATATCGATTTCAACGGGAAATAACAAGATTTATTCGCTTTATAAGTATTTCGGCATCAATGTGCCATTGTCAAAAGCTATATAAAATATTATAACAAATGCAAATATATATAGTAACTCCTTGATTCTATTATTTTAACACTGCGTGAAGCAGCTGTCCCCAGTCAACCCGTCGGAGGTCAGTCGCTTATCAGTGTTTTAAAAAGATATTTATTCCAAAATCTTCAGTAAAGGAGAATCTAAGAGATCAATTTCCTCATTCATTAAAGGTATGTTGTTTTTTGTGTGTTTATAAATTTCAAAATCTTCTAAAATGTTTAATTTATTTTTGTTATCAGAAAAGTGTAAAAATTTAATTGTATTATTAGATGTTAATGTGTGATTTTGTTCTAACAAATGTTTAGCAAAATTTATAATTTTTCTTTTTAATTAAAGTGTCAATAAGTGTTGTGTTATATCCATTGCTATATGCAATTTGTTTAATAATTGAAATTTCTCTATTAAAACTATCTTTGTTGGGAGTAGGTACTACATAACAATTAAAATATTTGTTGAAAAAATTAAATTTTCAGCAATAGTAGGTATACATTTTTTTCAAACTTGTCAGATAAAGTATTTTATAATAGAAATGTTTTTGCTGTTGAATATTAGCAATGGTAGCTCAATAACAGCAGACTCTAATTTAAACAACCGGGGGTTGGAGTAACTAGTTAACACCGTGTTTTTAACCGATATTGTATCGAAATTAAAAACTGACGAACAAAAGGTTGTTTGAATTGACAGTGAACATCAGGTAGGCCGTGCGTGTTTTATTTGCGATAGCCCACTTATTGTGGCCGGAACAAAGGCGCATTTACAAATTGCATTGCGAATCACCCAATCAGAAACACATTGTTTAGTTTGATGTTGCTTTTTGTATGTCCAAATTAATATAGCCTACGAAAAAAAAACACATTTTTTTTATTCATTTTACGATATTTTCAATCAGAAATAGAAATTTCTACTCTTTTTACTTTATTAAACAAATAAAATTCACAAAATATTTGATAAACAATTATTCTCCTTTCGGAACCTTTACTATTACCAAAATAATTAGATACTACCATTGGTGTACAGAGTGTGGGGTATCATGATACAGTATCAATTTGTTATGTATGTGTCCTGTAAAAAAACTCTGTGGGTTAATATTTCAGAGCAACTTACTCTTCTTTCAGTATTTGCAAGAATTATTTTCAAAGTAGGGAACCACTAAAGTTGATAATATTTTAAATTAATTTATTTTTCTGTTGTACGTACTTAGCCCCCCCCCCCCATTTTTATATTTTCACGTGACATATTCGGAATTTTCCACTATACTTATATATTTAATGGAACTATAAGAAATATCTAGATAATTGGCAATACGCTAACGAAAACAATAAATATTCTTGTCGATATGTCAAAATATACAGAGAGTTTCAAAATTTGATTTCACTAGAATATACCTACGTACTGCTAAATTTTCAGACCAACAAGAACATTTATATACTTAAAAAATATTTGTTATAATAATAATTATAAATATCAATTAGGTACAAACAATCAATTATAATAATCATTCTCTTGTAAAATGTATCCGCTTTTATGTTCATTCTTTTGCGAATATTATGTTTTCAAAAACGTAAATTAATTACTTCGCTTTACATGCCAGACAGGTGTATCAACATCGATAAAAGAAACGTTAACTCGAGTATTGCTGAAAAGGTGAAAACCGTTTAAAAATTAATATTCCCCTTGACACAATTCTAGATAAGACGAGAAAATTGATTTTCCTTTTAAAAACGTTTTTGTGTTGAACATTTCATTGTTTTAATAAGCCCCTATTACGCATGCATAAGTCTAAGGAATGTTAAATTTCTAATTAGTCCAAATTTTAATTAATAAAAGTTATTATTCCTTAGAAACAAATTGTTTAGCAATTAATGCATTTTTAAAATGTAAAATTGGTTGTAATTTATTAGGTCACAAAAAAACATAAGGAATGAAAACATTTAATAATTAAAAACCCCACTTAAACATTTAAAAATGTAAAAAGCTTGCCATAAAAATTACATAAATTACATAAAAATTCTAATATACTTGGCGTGCTGTAGGTACATGTTCGTGATCCTTGGGGTTGTAACGTTAAACGGGGAGGTATTACGGGGCACGCGAATTACCGATCGAGAGCGCAAACAAATGCTTGTTCACGCGAAACAAAAGCTACCACTTAAAACAACTGACGAACTTGACTAGTAAATTCAAATTGGCTATGGAATTTACAACAACCATCACGAAATTTCCTTACTAAATATCTTTAACAGGAGAAAATTACTTCAATATTTACGTTGTTACCATTTTAATATTTAATGTTACACTAATATAGATTATATTTCATCCAGGGTGATCGAATCTCAAACTCAAAGCTACTAAACAATTATCTAATACATCTAGATAGACTCATTTCAAAATTATTCTGCTGTAGTGTAAAAAGCATTATTATAACGTTATTTACTATATTTCCTTACTTTAGAGTGTTTATATGCAAAATATTTGTTTATCATCAAAAATCAGTGGCGGCTGGTGCCAAGGGGCACAGGAGCACGTGCCCGCATCAAAAAATGGAAATCTCTCTTTTTTTCTAAATCCTATGAACCTCTAATATAGGTTTTAATTAATTTTAAATTATCCGTAATCCAATGTATAGCATCAGCAATTTACATTTTCTAAATAGTATACTTCCATGTTATCATGGGAAACGGGCATAGCTTTGTTGTGACCCTTACGACATGTTCAATTTGTATAGCGCATGTTTAACTAAGAAACTGGGCACGCTTCCCGACACCCCTCGGCAATTTTCTAGTTGGTGTAGTTAAAACTAAAAAGCAATCGACTGGCCTTGAAAACAGTGAAACAGAAGTTTTCATATTAGTGGCTTTGAAAATTTTTAAATGTCTTGGATTGAAACATACACTAACGTCACTGTCAGTTTTGAGACGAGTTTCTCTTAGTTCACTTATGTGCACGAGTATAGTACTATGTAAAAGATGAGTTAGGCTACGACATGCCTTCTAACATACATAGCCAACTCGATTTGAAAACTTTTTGCTCACTATTATAGTTATTATCTATGATCAAGATAATTACTTTTAATATTTAATTTGTCGTCAACAAACTTTTACCATGGTAACGGAAACGAAAAACGACAACTGCATTTCCATGCTAATAATCTAGTAGGTATTATTAGTGAATACCTTGACTGTTATAATGTAACTAGATTTTTATGCATACAGTACGATTAAGACACGTTAATAAAGCATAAATATGTTAAATGTATGTAAAAGCATTTATAATTGCATATTTTTGAATTATTTCTCGGTATCGTGTTTGCATGATACTTGTACTTGCACAACTAGTGAATTATGGGTCAATATATTAACTGACCTTATGCTACATTATTTTTTCTCTACAGGGTAGAATATACTTTTGATGATCATTGTATTTAATCGATTTAGAAAGTTCTTCTTTTACTACTATCCATTCCGGATATTTATTATAATTGTTCGAATTTTGTTAACTATACTTTTTTAAATGCTTCACAGCCACGAGATTCTGCCACTTCTGGGGCTTTTCTTCCATCTATATATATGTTGTCTTGCATTATCAACTGCAGTATTCGGTATTTCAAACGTTCATCATTATTTGACCAAAATCGCTTCGTTTCCTTTCTTTATGTTTGAACTAAAAGTGTTGCCTAAGCAATACACATTTTTTTCTAGTAACAAAAACGTTAACTTCAATAACAGTTTTTGGTAAAAGTGAAAAGTAAAAGTGATGACTTTTAAGACGGTTGCAGAAAAAAGTAGACTAGTAGGTATGATAGGTTTATTTAAAAATGATATTTTAAATAACATTTCAATTATACTTTCTAATTCGATATTACGGTAAAGATAAATAAAAACCGATCCATGAAGCCTAAATAACAATTTTTATATTTAAGTTAAATTTACAACAATGGATCAGTCACCGTTAAGAACTAACGATATTACACGTATTTCAGTTCTCATATACATATCCCATAAAGTTATTCCAGGTATAATTTTATTTTTGTTATGGACAACGGTTCATTCGTTCATCCTCAGTCATCATACAACCTTCCAAGTAGATTCTCACGAATTGTCAAATATTTAACGTTACTCATCAATAACAAAATCTTGATTGGCGACAGTACCCACAGACATAGATACCTACCAGAGAAGATATTTATACAAACTGTTCGCTTATTGTCTTTTTAATTAACAACCTATATCTGCTTTCAAGGATAAACACCAAACCTGAACCGGAAATTTAAGGGATACCTCGAATCTTAACATTACGAACGAATTAAGAACACTTTGTAACAATTTGCAATAAGTGAAATTTTAAGGTTTGTGATCGATTTGTTGAAGATCAACTATGTAAGAATAGCTTTTTCAACACCTATTGATAAAGTTGTATATACGTTACCTACTCAAATCTCGATGCTAAAGTTCTACTTTATCTATCTTCATAGTTAAATAATAGTTATTTTTTATACAAGACGATAAAATTATATTTTATCGACAAGCGCGGAAAGTGTTAATTCACGAGCAATGAAATCGCGAGTGAATTAATTTTCGCGAGTCGATAATTAAATTTTATCGTCGTGTATAAAATTCTATTTTTTTCTATAGCAGATGTTAAAAAAATAAGAAAAAACAATTTAAAATTAGACTTAGGCCCAACTGCACCGGTTACACTTAAATAATAAGCGTGTCTTAAAAAATGAATTGCCATGGACACAATTCTTGTAACAATTTGTATCCATGGGAATCAATCTTTTAAGCGACGCTTATTAATGAAGTGTAACCGGTGCAATTGGGGCTAAGTATATTAAATCCGAAAATCTCAGTAGCAAAGGTATCCATTCGGTTTCCATGGAGTTTCCAGAAAATGAAAGTACTTTATCTATCCTTGCTGTTAAAGTGTTACTTTATCTACCCTTGCGGTTAAAGTAATACTTGATCAACTATTTTTAGTCGAACACTTTAACATCTATGCTATAGAAAAAACAAACTTATTGGTTATCCTGGAATGTTTAGAATAACTTCATTCTAGCACCCAAATGACGTGATTTGAGTGTTAGAATAAGTCGTTGGTGTGCTAGACTAGACCAGTAAAATTTACTGTATTGATGTTGCTATAGCGTTGAACTGTCAAATTTTTATTTTTTAAATTATAAAATGGTATAAAGCGGCAAAATAGAAAAATAGTATAAAACACTCGTTGCAAAAGGTCCTTCAAACACTCATTCGTTCGTCAACTCGCCGCGATGCGGCTCGTTTCGGAATTTCAAATTCGTTGCCTTCTGCAACTTGGTGTTTTAATATAATACTATTATAGGACTAATAAAACCTTCAAATTTAAGCTTCAATGAATTTTGGAAAATTATTTTTTTTGTTCAACTATGAATTATGTTCTCTGAAAATCGAGGAGAAAATTATTGTAGTCGAGACGACATAAGAGAAAATATAAAAAAATCAACAAAGAAATTACACCCCTAATAAATTAAAATCACTTTTAGCTTGTATTTTCAGTTTGACTTAACACCAATTGACAACTTGAACACCAGCAGGATCTTAATCAGAGTACAAGCACTTTTTTTCCGAAGTTAATACCTATCAAGCTCCATTCTTTTTCAACATTAAATTACCCAGAATTAGTAATTGGTGAGTGGTATCACAAAATCAGTACCTACCAACGCTAAAAATACGATTTCATAAAAGCAAAGGGATTTCTGAATTAAACGTAGCAAACTTGATAAGTGGTGGTGTTGGGAGTTATGAAAACGCGCTTCCCGCCATTGTAATGTACGTTCCTTTGTTTCCAATGCTCGCTCTAAACTACATTTCGCCATGACACGTTTAAAACAAAAGAGATCGCGTGTTGGAACTAAATATGGCGCCGTAAATTAAGTTCGCGTGAGCGCGCTTTATGCCTCGACGGTGCGACATACGTCATACACGGACACGCTGTTTTATATTTCACTGGCTACCGATATTGGATACTTATTGGATCTATGAATTTAAAAGACTACAATACGACTATTCAAGTGTGTACATTTTGCTTTACCAATCAATAATAACAGTTTTACAACACTTACAACACTAGTGAAAAATGTTTGATTGGGTTATCGTTATATTATCAATTTTACCTGCACCAACCTTAAAAATCCATATTAAGTAGAATAATCTTGTAAATAATGTAAACAATAAACAATAAAGTAACAACCACGATCATAGTTATTGATTTAAAGCTAGCAAGTAGCTATCGTCTTGGGGGACATCTTCAGTCTTTAGAGTAAGCAACATAAGATCATCTTCTGCCCCTACTGAAACGCTACGCAAATTCAAGAATTGTTTCTAGGTTTGACTTTTGAAATAGAGAAAATATTGTATTTTGAAAATATGATGTTATATATACTAAATAGGTACCAATGTTGACAACGCCCCTCTCCCAGAGCCAAGTTGAAGCGTAGGAATAGACTGCTATAATAAGGAAATATAAATTCAAAATCATTCCGATTTTAAACTTAAAAAATGTCAATATACTATTAAGATTTTGAAAATATGCTTTTGGATCACCCTTCTCGGCAGTTTCGTGAACTCCTAGCAAATTTTCACCAATTAACAATAAGACAACCCTGAAAATTGTACATCAAGTTGCAGCTCACAGAAGAGATGCTGAAAGCTCACAGAAGAGATGCTGAAAGCTCAATCTTATTTGTATGGTAATTTGAAATCAATTTGCACTTTCATAAAAAGATTTGAAATCAAAAATGTGATGCATTTGTAAGATCAAATTCAATATTTACCTATCCGAAGAATTATAGAAAATCTTTCTAGAACTTTTGACCAAGTGTGTGGCTGTAGATATTCGCGTTCTTTTCTCCCTTATTTTTTCAATGTTATGGCACGCGCAGGGACGAGAGATGCTGAGATGAGATGAGAGTCAAGTAAAGTACAAACATTTGAAATAATAATACATTGTACTACATCAAAGAAGAGAAAAGCATATTTTTCCAGAAGTGCAACCTGCAAGTTTCAAGCACCAAGGCGATGTTGGAGTGCTTGCAAATGCATCTAGGAAAATAGCGTTCCCTTCGCATTTTCTATAAGATTACATCGGGTAACATTCTTAATATAAAAGACAGAAAGTTGGACAGAATTTAATTCAACGTATAACAAGCACAGAAAACTGTCGATTTTTCAATGTTACATCTTTCCATCACTCTCTACCCCAGTATTAAAAAAATGATTTGCTGTTTATTATTTTGTTGTTATATTGTACAGATAAACTTCTTTTAGCATTTTAAATAAAAACCGTAAGAGTTAAGCATATCGAAACTATACCCGTCATTGCAATCGGCAAGAAAAAACTCTTTAAATGGGCTCACAACCAACTATGACTGACGATTGACAGACCATATAAGCTTATAATATGTTAGGTATATATTGAAAACTAAGGGGTCAGGAAATTTTCTTTAACTGTCTTAAATTCGTCTGATTTTAAATATTTCAAAAAGTTAAATCACATAATGTTAAACTTGACAGCGAATTCTGCCCGGAACTATCTTAGATTAATAGATTTTCCACATGTTATATTAAGAAAACTTCCCATGTAATTGGATATAAAATGTCTAAAAGGCCCAATAGTTTAAAATAAACAATCCGTCCTAGGATACACTTTAAACTTTTTTGTTGGAGACATATATAGAAACTAAATGTTTCCAAAATTCTTATCCTAATAAGTTGTAATCTTGTAAGTATTGTTAAAATATTTAAAAAAAAATTAAATTCTAAATAGGTAGCTACTATAATATTCAAACTTATTATCCGACGTTACCCGGGTTATTAAACTTCATAAATAAATTAATGTACTAATGTAGATATTATCTTCCCTTTTCCCCAATACGTAAATGTACTTAATATAGAATATTTTTTTAAATAAAAGATAATTGCGTACATCTTCACCAATTTTGTTGCAATCTGGACAGTGTTCTGTAACAGATAGGATTGGATTCATTATATATTCAGGAAGAAATTGATGGACATAGGGCCTAGTTTGTTTGAAAACAATTACATATACAATTCCATTCTGATTGAGTTCGATCATGAAGTTAGTTGCTGCGAAGCAATATGGAATAATATGGTACGGATAGAGATAGAGTTATTATATTAATTAATAGTTTTATAAAACTACTTAGCACCAACAGATCACGGGTTCAAGTCCCGGTTCTATCGTGGGTGGGTCAAATGCCTTGAATAATTTGAGGCCCCCATAGTACATGTGTAACAAAAAATTAAATACGTAGTCGTGTATTTGAATTGTTTTGGCACGATTATAAATAATTATTCAACAGGCCAACCACGTACTTGCTTTGGAAAACAAAATATATTCAAAATTCTTCTCTACCTGGGTAGTTTTAGTGTGTTCTACCGTTGACGTATACAGGGTGATTTCTAACGTACGGAGGAATCTGAAAGGACAAGTAGAGGGGACCAAAACATAGTTTTTTTACAATAAACTTTTGATCAAAATAGAATAACAAGAAAGTTACAACGGTTTAAAGTTCTTATAAACTTGAGGATTTTTTTAATAAAATACGGTTTCTGATGTAAAAGCGAATGCAATAAACTCAGCGGTACTCAAAACGTGGGGCGTTAAATTATAAAAACTTTAAATCGCCGTAACTTTCTTGTTATTCGATTTTGATCAAAAGTTTATTGTAAAAAATGTTTTGGTCCCCTCTACTTGTCCTTTCAGTTTCCTCCGTACGTTAGAAATCACCCTGTATAAAATCTCCAAATATTAATTTCTGCAACAGTATTTTGATAGCCGTTTCAAACTTGATTATAACATGCTGAATACAAAAATTGTGATATATTTGGAAGGCATCATTATATAAAATGTTTAAAACAAAAAGTACCTACTACAATTCCCGTCTGCGTGAATCGATACGAACCAAAATAAACAAAAAACGGTTACATTATGCATGGAATGTTTCTTGGTAAGGAAGTAGAAAATATGTGTTAAAAGCCCATGATAAATCTATTTGTCCCTAGATACTTAATTAAATACTTCACAATTTTTTTTATTAATATTCGGTGCCAAGTGAATCAGTAAAACATACAAAAATCAAAATGTAGGTATGAAAATTTATTTTCCCTTGGATACGGCCAAAAATTAAGGGTATAATTTTCATAATGCCCTATACCTAATATGTTTTTTTTTCTAGAAAACAGTGGTTGCTGTCGGTCAACATTGTTGAAGAACGGATACGCTTATGTGAGTGACCCAAGCAAGCAAGCATTGCGATCCTTCATAAGATAGAATTGTCGCCTTTTAATTGATATCTTACTTTACGAACTATCTCACATTAAAGCTTACAAAATTTACATGTTAGTGTCGTGTTCTGAATATTAGAACTATTTCAAAGTTCAGAACGACAGCTAGTAGGTATCCAATTAATTCTCCTGTGGAGGAATTGATGTTATAATACAAAAAATATAAACATTGGAGGAATTTCTATAACCCTAATTTATTTTTAAGGAAATTAGGGTAGAAGTTAAGCGTAGTTTTCCTATGCTAGTTAATTATTTGTAATAATTGCACAATTGATTAGTCACTACATGTCTCAGTTGCATGGATGCCATAAATTTTTGCATTCTTAGGGGTAGGACTTGTAACTTATAGCATCTTTCTTTAAAACATTTATGAAAATTTGCAAGAATTTACAAGTCTAGCGTATTTTGGATAGTTTATGTCTTAATCCTTGCTAGTTTTTGAATAAGTATTCGCATTCTGGTGTTATCCCTGCAAGCCATTAGGTGATTCTATTTAGAAAAGTCCCCTTAAGTTTCTTGAAAAATGCTATCTACAACTTATACTTAGTTGAGTAATATACCGTCAAATAAACGACGGTCCAACCTGTACTTATTATAACCAAAACTGTCTATTTTTTAAAGTTAGGTAAACTTAATACTTAGTTTCCAGATATCCAGATTTTAAAGCGTGGTTCGTTTCACAGTTAATAGTGTAACTTTATGCATTAATCAAAATATAAATTGTTTTTATGGAATTCATTTTAAATCTGTCAAATAATTTTAGTTTGCGTGTGATTATACACTAGAAAGCAATAAAACACAGGCACATTCTCCTGAATTGTGACATAAATATTTCCTGTTTTGGCAAGAGAAATGTCCATTTGCAAGCAATATTCCGTGCATCGGTGGCCCGTGCAGGCAGCTAGTGGGGGTGGGATCGTTCAGATCTGATATCAAACTCGCGGACAATTTATAACACTCGTTGCTGAATTTATTGCAGCATGCCCATTACACGCCCTAAGCTAAGACAACCCTTTACTCGTTTGCTTTCACCTATCCGCTGAAAATAACTCATCCGTAGTTGAAAGAACGAGACGTCGGCTACAAAATCGTGAATGTTGATATGAAATTTCGATAAGCTGCAGAATTTAAAATTTTGGATCGGATTTTTAAACAAATTTTATACGTTTAACAAATTTGTAATTCAAAATTTTATTGTTTCGATTATAGTTTTATTGAATGGAGCCGCTTTGAACTACCAAATCTTTGATTTGGGGCTTTTGATATTCATGATCCTTTGATCTACAATTCTAAGACATTCTAAAATTGTTGTTCTGTCTTTTTCTATTGATTCTTGTCTTTTATTTCAACAAACAGGTCTTATGCATATATGAATAAAAAATATTTAATATGTCTTTCCTTCTTTGTACGCCAATTACTGATGCACTCCCCGTGCAAAACTATTCCCTAATCTATTTAATCTATTTCCTATCAGTTGGAATTACCTAGTTGAGCTGCTTAAACAATTTTTGGCATAAGAATCCTGTATATCAAAATATTAAGACCTAATTTATTGACATTCTCAAGCGTCACTTTGTTGAAATCCATGATTATATAAATAATAAATATTAAATAAAATATCGATTTCAACGGGAAATAATAAGATTTATTCGCTTTATACGTATTTCGGCATCATTGTGCCATTGTCAAAAGCTATTATAAAATATTATAACAAATGCAAAAATATAGTAACTCCTTGATTCTATTATTTTAACACTGCGTGAAGCAGCTGGCCCCAGTCAACCCGTCGGAGGTCAGTCGCTTATCAGTGTTTTAAAAAGATATTTATTCCAAAATCTTCAGTAAAGGAGAATCTAAGAGATCAATTTGCTCATTCATTAAAGGTATGTTGTTTTTTGTGTGTTTATAAATTTCAAAAGCTTCTAAAATGTTTAATTTATTTTTGTTATCAGAAAAGTGTAAAAATTTAATTGTATTATTAGATGTTAATGTGTGATTTTGTTCTAACAAATGTTTAGCAAAATTTGATTTATGTGCATGTTTATATTTGTAACAACGGATATGTTCTTTTTGCCTAATACTGAAATTTCTAATTGTTTGACCTATATATACTGAATCACAATGTGAACAATTTAATTTATAAATACCTGATTTTAGCAAATCATTAATTTTGTCTTTAGCATTGAAAAGAGAGTATAGAATATTTTTATTTGTTTTAAAAATGACTTTATATTTATTTGTGTTATTTATAATTTTAGCAATCTTTTCTGAAATTTTACCAAAATATGGAATTGAAACGTATTTTAATGTTTTATCAGTGTTATTAATGGAATAAACTTTTTGAATAGCTAATTTATAATTTTTCTTTTTAATTAAAGTGTCAATAAGTGTAGTGTTATAACCATTGCTATATGCAATTTGTTTAATAATTGAAATTTCTCTATTAAAATTATTTTTATCTAAAGGAATTGTTAGAGCTCTGTGTACTAAAGATTGATATGCTGCTAATTTATGTGTATTATGATGACAAGAGTTATGTGGTATGGTAATATCAGTTTGTGTAGGTTTCCTGTAAATTGAGTATTCGAGTATGTTTTCTGAATTAATTTTTATGTTTAAGTCTAAAAAGTTAATAGATCTGTTTTGTTCAATTTCTAGTGTAAATTTAATTTTTTGGTGTAAAGTATTAATAAAAATTAAAAAGTCGTCAATGTATTTTTTAATGATAAAATTTATCTTCAGAAAGATGGGTTACCAATGGGTAGTCCCATTTCACCACTATTGGCTAATATTTTTATGGAAAATATAGAAGATCAAATATTTGAATCAAATCTATCAAATAAAATTGTATTTTGGTTTCGTTATGTTGATGATATTTTGGCATGTTTTGATAGTTCTTTCGAATACATTGACGACTTTTTAATTTTTATTAATACTTTACACCAAAAAATTAAATTTACACTAGAAATTGAACAAAACAGATCTATTAACTTTTTAGACTTAAACATAAAAATTAATTCAGAAAACATACTCGAATACTCAATTTACAGGAAACCTACACAAACTGATATTACCATACCACATAACTCTTGTCATCATAATACACATAAATTAGCAGCATATCAATCTTTAGTACACAGAGCTCTAACAATTCCTTTAGATAAAAATAATTTTAATAGAGAAATTTCAATTATTAAACAAATTGCATATAGCAATGGTTATAACACTACACTTATTGACACTTTAATTAAAAAGAAAAATTATAAATTAGCTATTCAAAAAGTTTATTCCATTAATAACACTGATAAAACATTAAAATACGTTTCAATTCCATATTTTGGTAAAATTTCAGAAAAGATTGCTAAAATTATAAATAACACAAATAAATATAAAGTCATTTTTAAAACAAATAAAAATATTCTATACTCTCTTTTCAATGCTAAAGACAAAATTAATGATTTGCTAAAATCAGGTATTTATAAATTAAATTGTTCACATTGTGATTCAGTATATATAGGTCAAACAATTAGAAATTTCAGTATTAGGCAAAAAGAACATATCCGTTGTTACAAATATAAACATGCACATAAATCAAATTTTGCTAAACATTTGTTAGAACAAAATCACACATTAACATCTAATAATACAATTAAATTTTTACACTTTTCTGATAACAAAAATAAATTAAACATTTTAGAAGCTTTTGAAATTTATAAACACACAAAAAACAACATACCTTTAATGAATGAGCAAATTGATCTCTTAGATTCTCCTTTACTGAAGATTTTGGAATAAATATCTTTTTAAAACACTGATAAGCGACTGACCTCCGACGGGTTGACTGGGGCCAGCTGCTTCACGCAGTGTTAAAATAATAGAATCAAGGAGTTACTATATTTTTGCATTTGTTATAATATTTTATAATAGCTTTTGACAATGGCACAATGATGCCGAAATACGTATAAAGCGAATAAATCTTATTATTTCCCGTTGAAATCGATATTTTATTTAATATTTATTATTTATATTAAGACCTAAAGCTGCTTATTGTGTGGAAATCATTAGCTTGTTCATTACCTTATCATCTTGGAGGTGTTGATTCAACAGTCATTATGTTGTTATAATAGCAACGAATTTACTTTAGAAACTGTTTCCATAAAAGCTGCAGCTCTTGCAAGAATGTTTATAATTTTGGTGTTAAAACGACAAAGACGTAAATTAAGAAAATAATGTTTACATTTTCAAGACGTTCAAGTTCAGTTTTTTTTAATTACGTAGTTACGCGAAAATGGGATCATTCGTTGTCACAAATTATTCCAGCACCTGGTTTGTAAATTTAGGTCAAAATTACTAACTAGCAGGTCAAAATTATTCATGGATCAATAATTACACAACCTTGTAAAATTAATGACAATATTCTGAGCTGATAAAATTATTATACTTATGGAAAATTATATTACATTGTGTTCCCAATAGTTAAACAAATTAATTAGTAACTAGTTAATTATTACATTTTTATTTCGCAGACATTTCAAGTCGTTTACTATAAAATTCCTATACAAATTGTAAAGAAAAGACAAACCTATAATAAGAGGGGTAATAAAACAAATTTTACATACATATATTCTGATGTTGGGGTATGTATAACGGCTTTGGTGCGGGGTTGTGGTCTAATTACGGAGCCGATAGCAATCAGAGATGGTCGAGATAAGTCGGTCCGGAAGGAAACAGATGCCCGTGCACCTGCGAACTCCGATGAGTCTTTAATTGAGGGCTACTTCTTTATTAGTACTACGAATCACTAGCTGACATTGACAGGTTATTCATAATTAAAGGACCAATAAAGGGACGTTATTAATTAGAATTTGTTGGATGATGCATAAATTTATTTTGCAAATTACGTGTTACTTGCAGGGTCAATTTTTTTTAATTATTCCCCAAATACATATCTAAATGTTTGAAATTCAAGTCTGCTGTATGTGTTTATAACACAGAGTTTTAGCTAAGAATACATATTGAATTTTTACTTTGCAATCACTATTGGTTACGTAAGGAGGAAACAATTTAAAAAAGGTTAGATAGGATAGGTATATTCTGAAATATATAAAAATCTTTTTCTACGATCGCGCAAAAAGTAGGCAGATATTTACTAATTTTCAGTATAAAAAGTGACACTTTATTGCATTTGCTACAGTAAAACTGAAACTAAAACTACGGTTGCTTTAGTTAGGTATCATTTTAATTTTACTAATTTATCGCAATAGTGACATTGCTATTAGAGAGTTTTAGAGCACTATACGCTATTGTACGCTAACGCTAACGGTAACATCTTTGCTAGGCAACATACTCCTTTGCTAAGCAACATATTGCTTTGCTTAGCAAAGACGTTAGTGTTAGCGTACCGTACTCTTAGCGTACCGTGCTCAAAAACTCTCTAATATCATGAATAATGGACATTCAATAAAATGTCTTTAATTAAAAAGTCGTGGCTGGTGTCATGCCTCGAACACTTTATACACCTTTTGGATGTCAAGTGTTTGACATGAGAGTATAGGTAATGCCACGAACACTTTATTCAACTTTACTCAGCTCATCATGCAAGATGATCCATAGTTTCAACTTGTCAACTGCCATGATTATTGCTCGAGCCCTTTCTCTACCGGGACTCAAATCAGCCACCTCCTATCTATCATTACATAGAACCTTAGTGGTTCTGTTTGACCCTTTGTATTTTGATAATAGCATTTTGCTGACCCCGGTGGTAGCATACCGTAATCAACCATTACCAAGTCACCTACTCGATACTTATGGGCTTTCCCTCTTTTGACATCAAAACGTCGCTGTTGTGCCTTTCTTAAAAGAGGTCAGTGAAAGCAGATAAAAATTTAGGATAAAACTATAGTTCTGTTTATTTTTGCGGCTTTTTTAAAAGCGATGAGTATTTTTTTTTTCAATAATACAATGACGTCCAAGCTCGGTGATTGTGCGTTTGAATAATTTTCGCCCTACAGCATCGAATATTATCATTCTGAAAAATGAAGCTTTCCCGTTAGGTTCTTTCTTATCTTGCAGTTAGATACTATTTGCTATTACGGTAACAATTCTTCTCCGGAATATCTACACTAATGCCATTATATTTATTCAGATAAAAATTAATTCATCACTATAACATTTGCTGCTACTCCAGTGTGTACCGCTGATCTTTCTTTGTTCATGGTTGTATAGAGCAATTTGCCGTCGAACTATTCACTACCGGGGGTTAACTCGCCCCAGGACAGTTCGCGCTCGTCAAACTATTTTTTCTACCACCACATACGAAAACACATCTCGAGTTACCTCAACCAAAAACAACAATTCCGTTTCTAGTGCCAGAATATTCCATAATGTTAACATTCGTCTCCAGTGACGGAAGTATAGGTACCTACTATAGAAATATCCTATACATCAAGTTGGCGGTTTTTTGTTCTCCATATGAAGTTGCAGAAAGATAATTAGGTTCGTTTCTAAAATTGAAATAAAAATCGTGGCTTAATAGAATCTAATACCTCCACCACCACCGCCATTAGTTTATAATACTTTAATAAGATTAAAATTACATTGAGAAATATACATTTAGGCCCGGTGTTAAAATCTTAGTTTAAACCACAGCGTCCCAGTTAAACTTCAGAATACAAAGGGAAATCTTAGAGAAATCCGTCATCAATCGCATTTACTGATAATTTTGTAGTACCAATCTTGAAACAGTATAAAAATGTGTTTCTTTTTCCGAATTACATATTAAAAGTATGTTTTTTATAACCCCATAGAATGTTATTTTACAGTTATTATTTTTATTAATTAGTTGTATTCATATTATTCCTGCAAAAAATAAAAACGTTTACTAATTAGTATTTTTTTCGTCCTAGAAGTTTCTATTCAAGCTCATGATCGTTGTTGTTTTTTTATTGTGTTTATATTGCTCAAACGCCACTCTGACAGCTTCAGAGACACATTAAAGCAAACGACGTTTTGAGAAACAATAAATAAATATAAACAGAGTAATTCCTGATGTCATGGACGCCATTAAAAAATTGATGACGTAGATGCACCCTTAGCGTGCCCATACCTACTTTCTCCACATCCTGAGTAATTACACGAATTTGGATATCATAATAATTGTAATATGTGTCCAATATTTAGTAATCCTTATTAGAGCTCGGATTTATATGCACGTAATCTATGTTGTTTAGATAGAAAATTGCATTACAATAAAATTGCAAACAATTAATAGATACCTACATTGTATAAGGTAATGTTTTACAATAATGTTTTACGAATTGTTTGGCAACTAACATAAAATCATGTAGCTATCAAGTAGTAGTAACTAGTAATACAATAACCGCCCAACTTATATAAAATACAAATATTTTAATAGAAAACTAAATAATTTAAGCAGAGAAGTTTAAAAATTACGTTATTTTGTTATAACTTACATAATTATGTAGGAATGCAATTAAAATATAACATGATTACAATAGTAATAAGGTCACAAAGCGTGCTGGTAAAGGTGAGATGGTTTCTGCTGGTGCTGAGATGAAGAAGCCCAGCTCCTCCCAGCGCAGCATGGATGCTGCACCGCGAAAGACCAATCGCTCCATGTCCCGCCCGTTTCGCCGCCGACCGTAGAGTTTAACTTCAGCTTCCTATCCTCGAACTAAAGAAGAGCTGTTCTAGCAAAGCTCTTAGTTATCGAAAAAGAAATATTCTATTAAGTTATGTAAGATATCAACAGGAAACGTATTCAACTTTAAGGTGTAGAAAGTGTACAACGCTGGATGTAGGTATACATATAGGTACACCAAACAAGACTCATCAACACCCCTTCTTAATTATCAGAAATCGCAAACTGCTACTGCTTATATTAAAGGTAAGAGAATTCTGATCATCAATAAGAGCAATAAAATTATTGTAACAAAAATAAAAAGTTTGATGTATAAAATTCAGATTAAAACGGAAATTTTGGTAGAAGTTTAGAATAATTATCTCAATAAAAAGAAAAATGAACTAGCCTTCCCAGATAACATTTATTATTTTTTTGGAAAAATTCATACACCGCACACCAACCATTAGTACCTACATAATAAAGCGTTTCTGTGTATGTGAAGAGAAGAAGTTCTCCAAATTAGTTATCTTGTAGAAGAGTCACTAATGAATGTGAGGGGGGTAATGTTCTCGTGTACTCCTATATATGACTTAATCCTGAAGAAAAGAGAATAGCAAGAATATAATATGGAAATATGGAAAAATATAAAACAATTAATCAGCAAGAACAGGTTAATATTATAAAACTTTTATGCAGAATGGAAAAGGAAAATTATTATAGTAATTCCTATTATTGCAACAAACTTCTGAAACAGGAATGCTGAACGGAAATGCGATGTTATTATCCTAAATCCCCTTGCGTCACTGGTTTCAGAAGAATCCTCATTAAATGCTAGAAATCCACACTCAACGACTAGGTACCTACCTATTAGGTTAAATGTTTTGACATGCATTGGGACAATATGGGACAATAACCAATAGAATTTTAGGATTATTCTCATGTTCAGGAATATTAATTTCAGGGCTATATTTAATTGTTTCATAATTTGAATTGATACAGGCATTGGCCATTTTCCAAACAACGAAGACCGAGATACTCCATACCCAAGGTCTATAGTTTCAACAAAACGGAGCACCAACATACTTTGTAATCAACGTACGGGAATGTATAAGCTAGATTTTTATACCAATAGGTGGCTAGGAAGAATGGAGGTGCTAGTCACCGGATTTAACACTATTTTAGGGAGTTTTGAAAAATAAGGACCTTGGTATACATAGTCAGGGTGCAGAAAATACAGGGTGATCATTTGAAAACGATCCACCCCCAATATCTCGGTGCACAAAACTTTCTAAAGAAATCGCCGAGACACGTAAACAATATTAATGAGGGCGACATATTTTTACATAAAAGTTACATAACACGTTTTATCCTCCCACCCTCCAGAGCCTCCTCCTCAAAAATTTTAAATGGCAAGGGGGGTTATGTGATACCTCATTTGAAAGGCCTTTGGATTACCTACATTTTGACGTTTTGCTTTTTAAAATCGGTTGATTCGTTTTTGAGATATTAAGGGAAAAGTGTTTAAGTTTATTAAAACAAAAGGGAGCTTTTAAAACGCATAGCAGGCTGTTGTCATAATGCATTACTGGATGTTTTTATTGTCACTACTTGTCAAAGTGTTTGGCAATAATAAATTGTTGATGTTCGTTTACTTTACTTTACTTTAGTTCTTCGGTCACACAGATTTTCGGCACCGTAAATAAAAATAATTTCAATTCTTTCAGCTAACGTGTAAACCATTTTTTAAATTTCACAAAAATCTCGAACCGCAAAGTAAAACACACACAAACACTGTAATATTAAATTTGCACAATCGTCAAAACATCATTTAATTGTTTCTGCACAGCCTGCTATTTTCTTTAATTTTTATATTTCTTTAAATTTCTGAAAAACAAATTATCTATTTTAATTTAAACGAACATCAACAATAATTACTATTGCCAAACACTTTGACAAGTAGTGACAATAAAAACATCCAGTAATGCATTATGACAACAGCCTGCTATGCGTTTTAAAAGCTCCCTTTTGTTTTAATAAACTTAAACACTTTTCCCTTAATATCTCAAAAACGAATCAACCGATTTTAAAAAGCAAAATGTCAAAATGTAGGTAATCCAAAGGCCTTTCAAATGAGGTATCACATAACCCCCCTTGCCATTTAAATTTTTTGAGGAGGAGGCTCTGGAGGGTGGGGGGATAAAACGTGTTATGTAACTTTTAAGTAAAAATATGTCCCCCTCATTAATATTGTTGACGTGTCTCGGCGATTTCTTTAGAAAGCTTTGTGCACCGAGATATTGGGGGTGGATCGTTTTCAAATGATCACCCTGTATAGAAAACCTTCAAATGCGAATTATCTAGGAATAGGAGCATTTATTCAGAAATCAATTCCAGGATTTTAGTCATGTCATTTTGGGTCAATCAAAATTTGATTGTTCGTTTGATAGCATTCAAACAAAAACTTATTTTTGAGAGTTATATTCTGGTTAAGGAAATTTTTGTATCGCAAACATCTAAAGTCCACAACCGTGAAAAAGCTGAAAAATTGTTACTTGGAATATTTCAGTTTTAGGGATGCTTAGACCTACGTAATAAAAAAATCCAAAAATATATGAATATAAGTAGAGACTAGACTAGTAGGTACCTATTTAAAAATTGAATTTCAGTTTAACCGGAAACTGAAACTGGCTTCGGCATTGCGAAATTAAAGTTCATATCAAGCGGTATAAATAATTTTGGGGCATCAACTTTCTATTTTTATTAATAAACTGCTTCTGTTACACGCTGTATAGAAGGCATGCAAACACTGTTAATGACAATCGATTGTAATTACATAAAAACACAATAGAAAAAAAAGTGTTTTTGCACTGCAATATCAATGAATCAATCTGTTTAAAAAAATAATAATGGTTCTTTAACTAACAACATCAATCTTTCATACGATAATGATTTACTGATGTTATCTAAAAAAGTAGCAGTATAATTTTTAAATGAATACAAACGTTCAAATTTCGAGTTTCACCTCCAGCAGTTAACTAATTACATTCGTTATCTCTGTCTCCTATCTCGCTGCGAAAAAAATATATAAAACTTTCTGACCAAACACATAAACCATACTTAATAAGCAGTTCGAAGTTATCCTTTACATTCGGTTCCTTATTTGCACTCGATAAACATAGCAAGGAGGTTCATATTTCCCACCACGAATACTTCCCCCGTGTAAGGGTAAAACAAGTGAAGTGAACGAGGGACAAACACGCATCGCGGTCGCAGCTTGCTAGATAACGCGTTTTACTCATAATTAAGATGTTATCAGCGCGTACTATCACGGAACCGTGTGTATCCAAATGGCTAAATTCAACGGATTCTCAATATGGTGTCCGCGCGCCCCGAGTTTCGTGTTTACCAAATTGGGAGCCAGTTTCCTACGCAATTAAACCCGCATCTTTGCCTCTTATTGGAAAATAATTAAATTATAAACGCATTTCAAAATATTGAACGTCTCAATAAAAAAACTTTATTATATACTTGCACACCTGCTTCTCGGACAAGTTTATAAAAAGTGAGGTTTAAATCGGGTTTATTTAAAAAATTATAAAGTTTCTTAAAATTAATCCATTAGCTTAGAATTTTTTAACATAAATTAGTGAAAAACATGCACAGTGACGTAAAAGGGTCAAGGGTTCCTTGCATGCCCTTTAAGATACTTTTAGATAAATATCGCTAATGTGAAGAGTTGATTTACTTTTATCAACTGTTACGAATAAAACCGGAGAAACCTTGACGTCTTGAAATTCTTTTCCGCCCCTACTAAGTTACAAAAAAATAAAGCTGAAAATTTCAGAAGGTAGATGATATGAATATTACATAATCTTTAAGTTTCTGAACCTCGCTTGTTGTGTTTGCTGCTATATTTGTGCCTGAACATTTAAAGCTAAATACTTTCGTACTTTATCATTTATTATGAACTTGAATAATTATTGTTTCTAGCCCTGGTTTGCTCTTGAGGGCACAACCGACAATTTCATGAATTTTGGACTAGGAATTTGAACTTATATAAGTAATACTTATTTCTGTTCATGTCTACTACAGTTTTAATTTATTTTTGTTTCCGCAGATATTAATTTGTAACAGAAATGGGGTTAGTTGTTGATATCTAATGCTAATGGCCATAAAAAGACACATCTATCTATCTTTTGTCGAATTCTTAAAACAAGCTTTAATGTTGTTAGGAGTATTAACACAATTTCTGCAAAAATAAGCAGATTATATCTAGTATAAAGCGTACTGAACATCAAAATATGGGTTTTAGTCATTTTCATGATTTTAAAATAAAATAGGGAATTGTACATAATTATGTCTCGGTTAAAAGGAAATTATACTTTCACATGCAGCTATATTTTTTGTGTAATTAAAGATAATGTTCCTTTGTTCATTGCATCATTTAATTTTCCCTGGACGACCACAATGTACAGTTCTGGTGTGTAGGCAATTTCCTGTACAAACCTTGTCGCATCCTTCTTCATGCATGTCGGTCTCTTGGAGAACCTTTTAGAAATACTTCTCTCCAGTCTCCAGTCTCCATAGTCAGTGGACCAGCACAACGCGTAAGGCGAAATCCCGACTCATCCAAGAAAGGAAACTACTGGTTCATATCCTTATAACATTACATTATACAGGGTGTTTCTTAAATGGCGGACACGGAGAGCACTACGCGATTCTCATCTTAAAACTGAGTTGAAAAAGTATATAGGCGATGTTGTCCTAATGTATTTAGTTTCGGAGTTATTCGCATTTTAAAATTTTTAAATTTGACAACATTGCGCATGCTTGCACGGACTTTGTTTTAAACGTTTGGTGTTTTAGTAAGGCAGTATGAACAAGTTTCCTAGGTAATAACCTCATATCTACAATGCACCGTTGCAACATATTGAAAAAAAGTTTAACAACAGATATTTATCAGAAAGAATGTCTTCGGAGGAAGGAATACAACGTAGAAAAAATTCCATATTTATTAAGATTTAATATTTGATTGATGAACACTGCGGAACGGTTAAAATTTACCCGTTTTTCCAAAGCATAAAGGAATTGAATCTCAATCTTTGACTGAGAATAACTCTGAAACTAGCGAAGAACGGGCATTATTGTATTATATATTTTTCCAATTGGTATCTGGAGGGGAATGTAGTACTGTGCTCCGTGTCCGCGATTTAAGAAACACCCTGTATATAGTTTGAACAGAAATTTGGATTTCAGTGGCCTTCGTGGGCCATTTTTAAAATTTAAGATTTAATGCCCCTACATGAAGCAGAAATGGGGTTATCAACAATTTTATTGGTTTTCTGTTTCCGACGACCTTGATCTTGTATAACTTAAGTTGTCAAGGCTCTTTCTTTACATTAAAATTTCGGTGTCTCCAGAGCTTTTGTAGCTGAAAACAGATAGATTTTAATTAATTTGTTAATTTGTTGATTCTGATTAGATTTTGTTTAGCTGCCAGAAACAATTTCTTAGGTAACTTGATTTAATTTCTTGTCTTTGCTACGAATCGGTTATTATTTTTTTTTCTGGGGAAGAAATAAAGTATTGAAGTGGTACATTTTCGAATTCAGCAAGTTAAGCTGTACACGAATCCGTTAAAAAGATACAGGGGTTCCATTAAAAAAATATTCGATGACGTCATCACGCGAAAACAAATGAACACCGGAAATTCGCAGGTATAGGAACAAGGGTCTTTTTAAAAAGCAAAATCGACGTGTCCGAGGAAATTTCATGAAACGTCATCGTTTTAGAAATAATGAATTTATTCCATACTTTTCTTCCACACTGTATAGGTATACATGTGTAAATTTATAATTGCTGAATTTTAATATTTGACTAGTTTTCTTGTATTAAAATACTATTTGTTATTATTTTCCGTCCATGTCTTTGTTCAGAATTAAATACGAAAACAGTTTATGGTTAAAACTCCAAAACTAGACTGATGCGGACTTAATTCAAACAGGTTTGAAAATCTTTGGTAACTCTATTTAATATGTTTACCATATGCAGAAAATCATATGTAGGTACCTACCTAACTGCATAAAATCCCATCCCAGCTTATATTCTACTTCAGAAATACACAAGAACAATCCTTATTCTAAAACTCGCCATTCCAAATAGGTAGATGTTTTAAAAATTAACTAACTGTGTACTATCATAAATAATATCTCACATAAAAAAATTGTATGTAGAATTAGCATTCAAAAAAGCAATAAATAACTGTAATTAAACCATTATTAAAACTCTGTTAAGTCCATTCTAGATGATCTAACTGATAAACTATTTTGTAGCATTTTAAAAATAACAATAAGCAATTGTTTTTATTTTTATAAATATTGTTAATAAAAGAGTGAATTGAAATAGGTGTCTTCCTGTCACTTAAATGTCTACATAGTTAACATTGTAGGTATATGTAGTAAGAATAATTAGGTTTATAAAACAGAATAGTTATTTAAGCATCAAGTGCGTAAACTAGGTGCTTTTGGCACGCGGCATGATTGTAAAACCAGAGGAGCGAAGCGACAAGGGCTTTAACATGCTAAAGGGGAAAAACGCCGGTTACGGCTGAGGTACTTACAAACTTTGATGTAAAGATCGAAACGTACCTTTTACATTGTCACTGTTATTTATACAAAAAATTAAAAACGTTTCATTGAAATCAAAGATACAGGGTGTCTCTAAAATATGGTGCCATAGCTTAACCACAGATTCCGGGGATCAAAATAAGACGATTTAACGCAACTTACCTTTATCCGAAATTGCTTCGCTAAAACGCTATCCAACGCCAAAGATCTTCAAAAAATTTCTATTTTTTTAAATAACAAAAGATTGTTTTTAGCGATTAGGATGAAATTTGGGATATGATTCTTTACTGGAAAAAGGTATTTCTTGACATCATTTTTTTGTTCAGGAGTGTCGCGTAAGTGGTCAAAGGTTGATCATCCATAGGCAAAGAAGCTCATATTTTTTTAACAGTTCGGCCAATAGTTTTCAAAATTTTTTTGCAGAGAGACATTCTTATTTAAAATATTTTTCGTTTCTTGTTCGACTTCGGTATCTCTCATAGTTTAGGCTGAAAAAAATTATTTTGATTGACTGCAGTGCATTTCTTAAAACGATGTAAACTCTGTTCAGGATAAGCTGATTCTTCATGTAAACAAAACCACGTGACTGCAGTACTATTCACAAGGTGCGCGCTCTACGTAAAACGCTTGCGGTTACCTAAATAACTAAACATTTTATGAATGTTTGTTACATCTTGAAAGCAAGTAAAGTAGTTATACCCCCAATAACAAATTTTCAAATACTTATGAATAAGATTAAATTTAAATCTCAAATTAATTTGGTAATTACACTAATGGAAAATTTTAAATACTTATGAATAAGATTAAATCTCAAATTAATTTGTTTCAGTCTCCCGAAATTCTCGAAGTATTCTTCTTACCGAAGCCACACTAACTTCCACAGTGTTGGCCACATGTTGCACAATATCGGTTAACGAAATGTCCGAATTTTGGGCTAATGTTTCACTATATAATTTTAAAATTAACTGTTTTTCGCGTAAACTAATACTCTGCCTCTTGCGCTTTATGCTTTGCTCAGGAGACATTTCCATTATTGTCACTTACTCAATCACGATAATGAACTGACTGAACGTAATTACTTCCCCGTGTTAAGCAGGTATTCTTTAACTCCGCAAGTATACACCCCTTCCCGTTCAGCAACCAATACCAGACCTCGCTACCAGCCATGTGACTACCGGCCCACGTGGTTTTGTTTACATGAAGAATCAGCTTATCCTGAACAGAGTTTAGTAATCTAGTTGTCCCGTATGCTGAGAAATAAACGACGAAGAGACAATTTTTTGCGTAGAATTAACTTTTGCAACCGGGAAAATGCTGGTCACATTGAGCATTTGCTGTAAATCTATAAATTTACCAGTGGTACAAAATTTGCTGAACCATTGATTCAGAAATGGTTCGGATTATTTTTTCAGCCTAAACTATTGCAGATACCGAAATCAAACAAGAGACAAAAAATATTTGAAATAAGAATGTCTCTCTGTGAAACAAATTTGAAAACTATTCGCAGAACTGTTACAAACATATGAGCTTCTTTGACTGTGGATGATCAACCTTTGACCACTTACGTTACCCTCCTGAACAAAAAAATGATGTCAAAAAACACCTTTTTCCAGTAAAGAATCACATCCCAAATTTTATCCTAATCGCTAAAAACAATCTTTTGTTATTTAAAAATATAGAAATTGTTTGAAGATCTTTGGCGTTGAATAGCGCTTTAACGAAGCAATTTCGGATAGAGGTAAATTGCGTTAAATCGTCTTATTTTGATCCCCGGAATCTGTGGTTAAGCTATGGCACCATATTTTAGAGACACCCTACCCTGTATATCATAATTATCATTTATTAAATAAAATTGTGTAACCACAGTATAACAAGCATAAATAAATTGAAATTCTTGAAAAAGTATGAGTAAAGAAGACGAAGATTTTTCCTGCATTGTGCACAGATTTGAAGAAGCAGCAAAAAAGATTAGACTTTGAATCTGTTGCCACCCAAATCGAAAACTTTATACGAGAACACGTATAAGGATTTTTTAAAATGTTGTGGAATACACAAGATTAAAAGTACTACCGATAATGTTTTGCTAATATATTTTGATGAACAGAGTAAAATTTATAAACCAATGCGATTGGTCGCGTTACTCAATCATCAGTGCCAAAGTCAGTTTTAGTAAATTTTTTAGTATTTTTAGTAAAAACACACTAATTGTATTTCATAGCCAACCCTTATCGAAAGTTTTGTTGATCATATTGTGTAAGATAAACAGTAGGTAAAATAAACATATGAAAGGAAAAGGCGTGTCCATACAATAAAATCCAAATATTTTTATCATTTACATGGAAAAGAGTAAGATATTTCTCGTTCTGTATTACAATTATTTAATAGTTTGCAAAATACTAAACCCTGATGCGTTAGTAGAAACACATTGTTGTATAAAAAAC
This sequence comes from Hemicrepidius hirtus, assembly GCA_963082805.1. NCBI lineage: Eukaryota > Metazoa > Arthropoda > Insecta > Coleoptera > Elateridae > Hemicrepidius > Hemicrepidius hirtus. The sequence goes on along the minus strand of OY720166.1, from coordinate 24,147,956 downwards.
GTAAAGCAATTAAATTACAAACACATAACACAATAATTTATAGAGGAAAGTAAGGATCTATCACTTTATCTCTTTCCCGATATAATAAAAGCGGAATAAAAGTTATACTTCCTTATTAAAGGCATTAACAACAGACACATATTTAAATTTCTAATATTTTAAGAATTAGCATTTCTAAGTTTGTCTGGAGGGAAACTGCAAGCTGCACGTACAGTTGTTTTGTCAGTTCGTTATTTATTAGGTTTGTAATTTACAGTACTAATTAGTAAGCATTAGAATACACTAAATGAGGATGATTCCAAGGAGTAGTTAATTTCGTACACCGACAACTACATTCGGCTGTGGATTTAATTAATTTCCTCCATGTCTTCAAACAAAGTATTACTCCTATAAAACTTTTAACTTAAGAATTTAAGATAGTTTAACTAATTAATGGTGAAGTATTCTTTAATATAATAAACTATACAGATCATAAATTTTGATGAATTTTTAGATACATTTATGAAACAGATGCCGCAGGTATGTAGGTACCTATTGTGAAAAAAAATGTCTAAACATGAATTTGATTAATCCAATCTATCTACGAAATTTAAAGGTACAAAATATGGATTTAGAGCAACCAAAGGTTGGTATAATAATAGCGAGTAGAATATTAGAAGTATTAAAGGAACGATCCACCCACTGTTTTGTGAAGAAAAACCCCCGAAGTGCAAACAAATTGTTGCATAATATAGTAAACAAAGGCCTTGGTGGAATAGTGGCTCAGACGAAGATCTCAGAAGTCAGAATATCCATGACAAAACAAAGACAACGATGTTAAATTTAAATCACGCGAACTTTAGATGTTAGTCCCATCCACGGTTGTAAGAAGAAATATTTTTTAACCCGAAATTTTTTTTAATTACTAAATAATGCAGAAAAAAATATAAGAGGCATTGGAAAATAAAAATAATATACATAGTACATAATAAAATAGTGATATCAAAATAGTAAAACAAGAAGTATCTTCGTAAGCGAGAAGCCTAGTCCGCACCCGCTAGCTAGCACTCACATACATTTTTTTCTTGGTTGAAGGAATGTCTTTAAAACTCTCTAAGCATATCTATAGGGAAGTGTCGCATTAGCTTGGGAAGGGGTCTTAAATGCCCAAGGATGATATAAATGCTTGCCTATCCTTCTTCTTTTAGATGGAACCTAAACGGTATCACTTTTTGATATTCCTTTGTCAAGCTTCAGCGTCCTCCTCTACTATGTCTGTTATATCTCCTTTCGTCACTTTCCAGCATACATTGCACCACGTTTTCCAATACGTTACCTTTTATATTCTATGTTATTGCATTCTTGGGCATTAAAAAATTATGTGCTCAGTGGTATCTTCGCCTTCCTCTTCGCAGTACGCACATCTGCCGCTCTCGCTTAGCTTCACTCGCTTTAAATAAGTCCAGAAACAACCGTGCACAATCTCTCCATGTTTTCGTTTCCACTCATGGTTTCACTGTAGGTACTTATGCATTGCTTAGCCCAAACCACCGTTGTTCCTTCCGTGCTCTCTCCCGCTTGCCATTTGCGTCCCCTATTGTTTTCACTAATGTTAGATACCCTTTTCTCAATCATCAGGATGAAGCTATTGTCTGTAGGTTAAGTTCTGTACGCGCACGCCACCCTCATTATCGCTTTTCTTTGCCCTCTCTTCCTTTTGCCACTTTCGCGTAGTGATCTCAGACTGGTGCACCATATAGTATGATGGTAAACTCCAGCAGCACATTAACTTTCTGTGGCAAGTCTTGGCGTTCCCAATATTTGACATGAGTTGCCCTATACTGTTGCAGCCTTCTCCGCCTTCTTGGTGATAATCTCTATATAGGTCCCCATCGTTAGATATCTTGCGATCATGATCCCAAGGTATTTAAGGTATCTACGGCTCTCCAGCTCGGAGTTCTCTATTTATCACTTAACCCTTTTATGTTGCCTTTTACTCACAAGGACCATCGTCCCCGTCTCATATGAGGCCAGTTGTAGTCCCCCTGTTCCCATCCATATTTCAACTACTTACAGAGTCCACTTGTGTTTCCTTCTATTTCTTCCTTCGTCTTTCCGCACACGACCAGAGCCAAGTCATCTGATTACCCAACCACGGAGATCCCCTCGGAGTATCTCATCATAGTAGATATACCACAGTACCTTTCCGATGACTGAGCCCTGTGGAACACCGCAAGTCACATCTAGTTTTCCTTTTGACTACATATCATTCTTATTAGATACGTTGCCACCATCACGGCAGGGTTTCTTGTTTAACTGTATGAATGCAAACAACATTTACCATGATTGTAAAATTTATAATAAATCCCGTTTGTTCTCTACAATTAAGAGCTGGTTTATCAATCTGTGGTTAACTCCTAGCGAACCATAAGATCAACAACTGCTATGGAGACGATTCTTGTAACAATTCGTATCCATGACAATTAACCGTTGGTTACCTTAACAGGAAGTTGATAAACCGCCCATAAAATATTTTTTGCAATTACTCGTTAATTATCATAAGTAATATAACAAGAGAGTAAGAAATTGCTGGCAATTTTTACGACAGTTATACGAGTATTTATTCCGACTATCAATTGGCACGAGTGAGCGGTAGCGAACGAGTGACAATTGACAGACGGAATAAATACGAGTAACTGGAGGAAAAATTACCAGCAATTTCTTAACTCTCGAGTTATATTCGTCATGACAATTTAAAGAACTGAGAAAGAAATTTTGAAAAGAAAGAAATCACAGTTAACTGATAAAATGAATGGCGTTGTTATGGTTTCGTCTAAACAAAAAGTTCTGTTTTTCTTTTCTGTGCAATGAATAAAAGATTTGGTAAAACGAATATGAAAGAAATAGATGAGGCTGTAAAAAATTCAGTGCCGGTAAATACCCAAAGAAGCCATAATTCATGCTGGCTTCAATTTAAGAAATTTTTGTCAAGAAAGGGGTTACTCATTATGTGAACCTTTGCCTGTTGAAACAATTAATGATATTTTAAAGGACTATGCTTTCAATATGAAGAAGAATTCAGGCCAAGATTATAAAGAAAGCGTAGTCAAAGTATTATGGAACACAACCGCAAAGTTATTCCAAGAGATGTATTATGAAAAATTCAAAATTAAAATTGATCTGTTTAAAGACGGTGCCTTTAAAGAAGCAAGAAACGCGAGAGACGCAAAAAGAAAAGTTTTGCAAGCGGATATAACCAAAAGGAAGGTTAGTTCAGTGGCATTTACAGATACAGAGGATTTGAAAATGATACAATTATGGAACGAAGATACTCCTGAAGGTTTACAATATAAATGGTATATAAAAATTGTAATATTTATAATAATTGTAGTGGTAGTAAATAAAGTGTACGAAAAAAGAAACATATTTGCAAGCGGAAATTTCACTAGTGATAATTGCCGGCAATTATCACGAGTGATAATTTCCAGCAGTGTAATTTTGTTTTGATTGGTTGAATTCGTGAGAATACACGTCTCTGATTGGATGACGGAATGTGAATTAAATTGTCCTAAATATCAATAAACAGATACTCCTTATTTTTCCAAGAAATTTTGTCCTTATGACATTCTTTTAGCAACGTATTTACTATGTTAACGATATTTTAAAATATTTAGGTCATTACAGTAATTTCTAAAAATATTCTTAAATAGTTAGAAAAAAACATCTAAAACGCTAGGTTAGTTGAGTATTAAAAAAATGTAGGTTTAAAAAGAACCCACTTAACAGTGAAATTAATGTGGTTTGTAGAAACATGTTTAGCAAACCCTCAAAATTGTCCTTTCTCATAAAATGTCCTTTGCCGTAAAATTATTAGTCCGAAGCTGTAAAATATATTCCGGGTCGGTTTTAACTACCTCCACTGTGACAAGGACTGTAAATCAGGTATGTTATGTGCTTTAACCTGGCTTTAGATTTGGATTTAGGAAATCTACCATCTGCGGTGCTTTAAAAAATTAATTATGTATAAGAAACAGCTAGTTAAGGAAGAATGACGTTTGTGTAATTTAAGAAATATACATCCTTAATGCAATTAGAATTAAATCTTCAAGTCTTCACTTATTAGTAACATTAATTTAATAATAGGTAGGTATACTAAACATTTAATTTTCACGACGTTTTAATTTAAGTTAATTTTAATTTTGCAAAATATACTTATTTAATTGTTTGTCTGTTCCCTTGCACTATAATGTAACATTTTATGTCTTGTGGTTGTGGAACTAATGGATATAGTTCGTGTTAAAATCTGATGGTAATAAAGCCAGGAATGTGTTATAATCTCTTAATTTGTTTGCATACAATATTTAGGTTAGAGATAAGTTAAACACGATTCATTTTTGTATAACACGGGATGGCACTTATATTAGGGGGACTTCATTAATTAAATTCTGGAAAATTATAAAAACATTTTCCTTAATTTGGTTTTTTTACAAAAGAGTTTCATTAGTTAGTTAGTATATTTGTTTCTTTGTTTTGCTTGTTGTAACAACTCCCTAAGCATTCCAGTCAACATATTTTGTGTTAAAATCAACTACTTTATAGGTCTGATGGATCAAGCATTGAAAGCTATACTTAATTGAATCATTTTTTGAGAAATGTTTTTCAAAAAAACTCACTATGTTTAAGCAAAAATACTTTTCTAAAAACTAGATGTTTTTGAAGGAATACCAAATTCGCACTAGTATCATAATATTATATTTGTAGTAGGTACCTTTAACCTACCATCTTACACGGTGCAAGATTCATACCCTGGGTACAACTTCTCTCGCGTGAAAAGCAAGGATCTTTTTTCCTAGGATGCTAGCTACAACTAGAGTATTAAATTATTTAAGACCAATAGTTCGAATATTAACAGTAATCCGGCAGAATTGGAAAAATGAAGACCACATCAGTCTTCCACAGGCTTACTATTCTACTTTCAGGAAAAAAACGAAAAATAATCGAATAAGTAGTAGAGGTTAAATGCAAAAATATTAAAAAAGAAAAATAGATTATCTGATCATCTTCTTCTTCTGCTTCTTTTACTTTCCGTTCCTCATTTTCTGCTTCTTTTTTTTCACATTCATTCTAATAGCTGTAACTCCTTTTTTTAAATTGCGAATTAGCATAGTTCTGTATTTATGTTAGTCCCCGGTTTATATTATCCAGTTCGTTGTCTCAAACCTGAGAGTGTTTTTAATTCCAAAAGGTCTTCCTTTTCTTTGTTTGGGAAGTAGTACTTGGCAGTAACCGACAGGTTTCCTTCAATTCTGTATTATGATTTTAATTTTTCCCTAGACAGATTCACTTATTTCTTGCTGTATTACGATAACAGATAATATTTTCTTGGGGCGTTTCTTAACTGGCGGATACGGAGCACAGTACGACAAACATTTCCCTCCAGATACCAATTAGAAAAAAAATAATAATGTTCGTTCTTCGCTAGAGTCAAAGATTGTGATTCAATAACATTTCTTTATCGTTTGGAAAATCGGGTAAATTTTAAAGGTTCTTCATTGTTCATCAATCAGGTATTATGTCTTAATAAATTTGGAATTTTTTCATTCGCTGTAGTATGTCTTAGTCTGAAGACATTCTTGTGATAATTATGTGTTGTTAAAAATTATTTTCCATAAGTATAGTGCAACATTTCATTGTTGCTATAAGCTTCATTACCTACCTAATGGAAACAACAAACGTTTAGAATATAAATCGGTGCAAGCATGAAATGTTATCAAATTTAAAAAAAAATAAATTCGAAGACTAAATACATTAGGAGAATTATATCGCTTAACACTTTTTTCACTAAGTTTAATTATAAGTATGTCTTAGGAACAAGAATCTGTAAATATACCCCATACACAAAGTATTGTGAGTGGTTTTACAGGACTGTGTTGAACAGTTGATGGGCATTTTAGAAGAAGATAAAAATGTGCTAACAAGATAAAGGATAATTTTGCAGATACTGTCTGTTTAGACTTTTTATCGTTAGTATACATTTGGAAACTAGATAAGGAAAATCTTTGATGACGTTTTTTGTGGTTTCTTCAATCTACGATGTATTTTTTTGTTATAAAAGCTTGTAGTAGTTTCATATCTCGAGTGTGATTTAATGATGAAAACAAATACCATGGGAATGAAATTATGTATCCGTTTATGTGATCCCAAGTTTCAGTGGCGTACAAGCTGTAACGAAAGCTACGAACACGGATTCCAATTGGTACAGCATTAAGATTCTATCTCCCTTATAATCCTGCGGACCAGAACACTCCGTCTCTTCCTCAGCAGTGCTTGGAATGAGACGCGTACCTGCGCATCCTACACACCCACCTCTATAAAATAAATTGTCAACCGTCCTGCAGTTCTAGGAAGCAGCCTGTGTCTGCTGCGATCTTGAGATAAACTCCATTAACTACAACCAGAGACAATACTATTTCACAGTGTCAGCGAGCTGCCTGGGACTCCTCTACTATAAGCATTTCTACCTAGTACTTCTTGCAATGGCTATCAATATCTTTGAAAGTATACGTTTATTTTATTTACGCCCATTCGAATTTATAAAAACATTTTTGGTTTTTTGGAAAAATTTAAGTTATGGAATATCTTGAAAAAGTGTAAGGACATGGTCGAAGTTTGAGTGTTTTAAAAAAACTCTGTTGAGAATATTATTAAGAACACTAAAACAAAATATTTATAGTTATTATAGCACAAGATCAAATGTAAAGGTTTGAGAGAATTATAAATTTTTCAACGCGATGAGGTTCAGTGTACCAGAATAATTGCATAATATTGAAACACAGTACTAGTAGATAATTTGGAAGGTCTTATCCTATAGTGGAATTGATTTTTCGGGTACGGTACATTCTAGGTTTTGCAAAGTGAAACGTAAGAAAAATAGAGCGCCGTTTCCAAAAACGTTCAAAACCCGACTTTTAAACATTCCTTTTGGACTAGTGGTCTACATGCGGGACTAAAACTAAAACACGTAACAAAGACCATCAACATCGTGATAAAATGTATATTGAAAGGTGATATTCTAAAGCAACAATATCAATTACAAGTTTAGTTTACATAGATTAATAGGATAACTAACGTTGACCTTTTCGTTTTAATTTGCATACAGTTTCTCGAGGAAATAACAAACGATATTACTAAGTGCTACCTGATTTTTAAAGACTCGAAGCACATTATACCGAAAAACAACGTTAGACAGGACCATTCAATAAAACTGTGATAAATTAACTTGTTTTGTAACCGCAAACCAATGACCGGAATGATACTCAAATATTTGTTTTGCGGATTTCGGGTTGTGAGATTTCTGAATGACCAGGTCGTAAACAAGATTTGAGTAATTCGAGATTCTTCAACGACTTGTTCGAGTGTAAATATAATCGACAACAAAACTTGAAATTTATTTTAAAAAAATTAATAAAAGGAAACTTTCTTTTAGGTTTTGTTCTGATGTTTCCTTGCATTTTTCACCTACAATCTTGCACCTGCAGTTTTTAAAATAGGGTGGGTCGAATTAATGTTCGTTAGAAAACCGAAAACGTTTATCATTTTATAATAGTTGATCTGAAATTTTGATCAATGCTGCCAACTTTCTGAAATAATCTGAAAAAACTGAAAAACGCTTTCATTTTCAGATTATTTCATAACATTGGTAAAAATGAGAACGGCGTTAGATTTGTTTTGGAATTGAACCCAATTTTTCTAATTTAACCGACTCTGTATAGGTCTTACAATAACAAAATAGATTATTGTCACCCTTATACAGGACCTTTATCCAAAAGTGCAAAGGCGCTGGCGTGTGCCAAAGTTCTTCAAAAAAATATATATAAAAGTGAGTTTACATTGTACTATCCTTCAATTTTCCTTTCAAGTTTCAAGGGAACCAGGAATTTTGTACTGGTTTGCTATCATGCGTCTACATTTTCAACCCCGAAGAAATGCTTTGCTGTTGAGGATAAATCGTGGACAGTTCCAGTTGGTTAATAATAGAATTATGAATTACTATCAACAAGTCTCAAGTTTTGCAGCATTTTATTCCTAACTGGATGTGTGCATATTTTCGTGGGTTCCAAAGCCTGTATTTCGCATACCTGTTTGTTAATTTGAATTTTAAAAAAACAAAACAGATTATTATACAAACATAATGTGAGATACTCGGATATTTCCATACAACCAGATGAACAGACAGAACAGTAGCCAGGATATGTGAAGAAACAAGTATCTTATCAGTCAAGCATTATATGATGATAGTAGTTAGGAATTCAAGTATCCGTAAAGAAAGAGAAAGAAGACGAAAAGTTTGGATCTGTCACGATGTCTCCTACCTGTCAGACAATCCCGTCTAAAACAAAAAAATGCAACGCCTACCTCGACCAAGAGCTACCTGGGTGTTGCGTCAGGGCCTACTATAAATAACCGCGACAGAAACCCTTGTTAGTTCGGTACATTTCAACATCAGATTACAGCAAGATTTCGACCGAAAACACAGAAAAATATGGTACCAAAGTGAAATCTTATTTTGGTCTGAAAACTTACCCTTAAACACGACCGAATTCCTTGTCCTGTGTCAAAAGAATAAACAAACTTGTCCATTCTGGAAAAAAATACCGCAGTTAATTTTTAATTGACGTACCTTAAACGATGGCCAATCTTTGGAATTTATTGAGAAGTGTCATCAATATTAATTAATAAAAAAACAAACGACAGTTTTGTTCAGACAAATGCACTGATGACTTCGATATAATTAACTAGACCCATGTGATTTTAACCAGCCCATTTGCCCATTGCCTCAACTGATTCGCCGATGTAAAACTTTTCTTCAGGATAAATAAGTTTAGTTCATCAAAATTAATTTCTGGTCGTGATAATTGTAAAGGAAACCAGTTTGTAATAAAATTATAGAGACTGAAAAATGGATATATTTATTTTCCAGTCAAATGGTAGTTATGGATAACGATTTTCACATCGGTGGGGGCAAATGAAAGCGTAGGTTTTATAAAGCAGCAACAAATGAAGATAATTAACCATTCGGATCCAACAATTCGTTCACAATTGCAGGTTTGACAAGTCGTTTAATAATGCAGAAGCTCCTCTCGGTTGTTCCCACACTTGCTTACTTATGCGAAGCGGTGCGACGGAATTGGCCTCAGCAAGCTGCAGACTGACGCGGCCACACATAAACTAGCGAATTTATTTCGAGAAAAACTAAACTAAAATACGGTCGGGTAGCTTCGATAAATTACAATTTGTCGAATGTGCTCCTCTCGGTGGCTGTGCCCCATGCAGCGACCCCCCATCGTCTCTGCTCCACCTGAAAGGGATTTTAAGCGATCCTCTTATACACAGTCATTTCTAACAATTGGATCTTTTAGCTGTAGACACTTTAATATCCGGCATATCATCAATTTTAGTCTCGCCTTATTAGTCTATGAGTTATTAGTTCTGATGGTATTTGCATTTTTATTGCGTCTTTAACTCTCCCCCTAAGGAGTCTAATTTAACAGTTCTACTTACAAAATTCATTGTGTTAAAACATTCTCGTATTAATATCCTTTGAGGATATAACTACCTCGAAAGCTCATGCCAGGTTAAGCACCTACAGGATTTAAAAATTATTTAAGTTCGAGTAGTATCTAATTTTCTCTGATATGATGGTAGATAGAGGTTCCATTTACAAAATGTTATCTAGAAAATATATTAGTCCAGAATTAATCTTCAGGCAGAAAACCTATTTTAGGCAAATTTAAAAAGCAGTTCCAAAATTTATATTATTTCCTGTATAAGAAACAGATTGGCGGAAACCCAAAGTATGGGAAATTATTTCCAAAAAATATTCCTGAAACTCGCAGGAAAACAACACAAAAAAATCCATTCTATTAATTATAACTACTAAAGATATTTTCTCCTACAAACAAATTTCCAGTAAGAAAACAATTATCCTTGCACTAAATCCTAAATCATGTTTAAGAGTATTATATTTTCCTTAAAAAAACCTGGAATTTTAAAAAAAGGTTTCTTTAATTACTTTTCATATAGAAAGTTGTTTTTAGAGAAATATCTGAAAATGCGGGATTCCTAATAAAATCATTTCTTCTCCCCACTCCCTCTTCTTGTCTCTTTTTCTAAAATATTGATTTTTTCGTACCAACATAAGACGAACTACCCAGGAAAACAACTTTTAGAAGACCCCATTTAAGGGTTTGGAAAAAGAGGGCTATCAAAACCATTTGGATATGATTATGAGACCAAAATGCAAAAATGAAAAATAGTTGTCTAGAATATTTTTAGGTATATAATTCGAAATTGGGAAAGTTACCTCATTCACACTAAATTGTTTTCTTGCAAAATACCGGAAATAGATATGCTCCTAAGTAATTCTGTGTTAGAAGTGTCTTATAAAACAAGGTAAGCCTGTTGAAGAAGAAATATGTAGTAGTGGTCATCATTCAGGAGTCTATGAGAAAAAACAGCACTATTCGGGTCTGGATTCGGATCTTCAAAATTTGTTCTAAAGATTTTTCTACAGAGAATTTTGTTCTTTGTCTAAATAGTAAATTAAATTCGGGATGCGGAAGATTCGCCCCCCACATTTCGCCCCCCACATTTCGCCCCCGCACATTTCACCCCCGCACATTTCGCCCCCGGGGGTTATAATAATACACTAAAAAAAATTTAATAATTTAAAAAATTTTAATTTCAAAGTTGAAATAAATGAACCCCGATTTAAAAATTAAATAGTTATTTGGCCTTAATGGCATCTAATGACTATTTTGATGGGTTTTCACTTATCTTTTAGGATAATTTTCCTTCTGTCCATTATGAAATTGCACAGTTGGTTGCTGGGCATCCAGTGTCTGTGAGAAACAAAACCTACGCAGCGATTGGGGCTCGCTTGCAGACTATCGCTGCAGACTTTGAAAATAGAAATATTTTAGAATATTTAAGAGGCATAGCCTACAATTATACTTTCTAATTTTATAATAATAAAAATATTATTAAATATTATCAATAGTCATTAGATGCCATTAAGGCCAAATAACTAATTAACTTTTAAATCGGGGTTCATTTATTTCAACTTTGCAAATAAAATATTTTAATCACCCGGGGGCGAAATGTGCGGAGGTGAAATGTGCGGGGGCGAAATGTGCGGGGGTGAAATGTGTGGGGACGAAATGTGCGGGGGCGGAATGTGGGGGGCCAAATGTGGGGGGCGAAATGTGGGGGGCGAATCTTCCGCGAACCATTAAATTCATCATTCAGAAATATTTCTAGAACTGCAGCAAATTTTGTCAATATAATATTTCGCACAAATCAAGATTTAGCAGCTGGCATACAATTCCAAAGGCTTACTCAACATATCCAATATTTTTATAACAAATATATTTTTTAATTAGTATGCAACATGTACTGTGGGGGTACCAACCATTAAAGAATCATACATGCCCCATTCGTTCTGAGACCAAATCACAAGATTAATGCAAAAGTAACTCAGCTTTAACATTTTCAAGAAAAATGTGATCCACGTGAGGTTTTTCTAGATCACATTAGGATTTGGATACCCTCTCAGTACTGACCAACGCCATTTCCAATTTTCTTCAATAACAGATTTGCGATAAATATTGATGGATATAGGAAGAAAAATGTTCTTAATTTTCGCTATCCTAAAGTTATCTTCTACGAAAAGGCAAGCTTCCAAGGAGAAATATAAGGAGGACTCCATAGTTACGATGCTGGAAGAGTAGGAACATCGAGACCTGTAGTTATACTGGTTCCAGATCGAAGAATAAAAAAATGATTTCAAGGAATTTCGTGGTAAATCTCCTACATTATACTTACTAATCCCATACCTTTTTCAAACTCCTTCTTAATATCTGATAAATTTATTTTGCAAAACAAGTTTTCAGGTCTTATAAATATAAAAATATTGATGAATATTAAAAACTGTTGAAGAAAGTAAATAGTAAGTTGTCCCAAACCATTTTCTAAAATGGGCAATGGGATATCTACTTTCAGCAGGATTCAAGCTTCAAGGAGGTTCCCTAAGAATTCGTTTTTTTAATTACTACTACTTAGATATTTTGCAGTAGTTTAGAAACTGGCTTCGTTCCAAGAATATTATTCAGTAATCTTGGATCACATAAACTGATTCAGCTGCTGTTTAATTGAATAAAAAATCTTAATTGTTTAAATTTGATCTTTCGGGCAAATTTAGGTCCTGATGAAGAGTGCCTCAAAGTGTGGTCTTCCTGGTAGTCGTTTTAATCAATAGTTCGGTTTTTGCTAAATCTCCTTTTATCATTCTTCTCAATTAATTCATGTACTAATACTTTCTTATTCCTTTGTTTATTCAACTTTGTGGTGTTATTACTTAGACTATGTTAGTTTTAACTTTATTCATCGTAAAACTAATATTTCAAAACAACTACTACAAATTATACAATACAATTTTGGAAACTTCTGTAAAGTTACTACATTTAAACAAATTTAGTCCTACGCGCTATTGTTAAGAGATTGGGGTTCTAAGTCTTAAGACTCTTGGACGATTTATAAGCTGCTCCTCTAGCAGTCTTCTTACACACGGTGATTGTTATGGTTATGAATATTCCAAGCAATCTTCCCCTATTCACCACCCAGGGAACACATTTTCTAAGATCGTGATCTTCCAAGGGAGTTTTCTAGACGAAATAGTCCTTCTTTCATACCAAGGACATTAGAGTACACGGGTTGTCATCATAATTATATCAAAATTAAAAATCTGAACAAGTAGTCCCCAGTCTTGATATGAACCTACATTGCTACTTATTTGTTTTTATGGCTATATCTGAATCGAGAATATTTTGACATTGCTTTACATTTAAGGAAAAATATTACCTAGTTCGAATAACATAAGTAAGCAGGTATAAACTTAATACCATGGAGGCGATTTTTTGGAAGCGAAGGGGTGGAGGTGTTAATCTCCCGTGGAGCTCTGACAATCTCATTACAACCAGCGTTACTTGCACTTTCGACCACTCCTACGTTAGATCACTATTGTTAATTCAACAAAGATGATTTAAAGATAATACACCTTTTCCTGTACTAACAAATTAGTTTTATGTGTTCGCATCCAGAAAGTGGTAGGTATTGCATACCACAGTTTAATACCATGGGAAATTATAACTAATAATAACTGAAAAGTACATGATTAGAACTAAGAATTAAGTACTAGAACAAGATAATTAACAGGAATTTATTCATTTCGATTTGCATTATTAAAACGAAAATCACAACTAAAGTACTTTCGCAAAATATGAGAAAGATTAAAAGATAACAATGTTTATAAACGTTTTAAAATCAAACGGAATTAAATGTTCTTAAACGCGTCCGAGGAATTAAAATTAAAACAAAAAATTCGATCGACTGTAAAGAAGATGCAGCACTCGATAAGGTTGAACATGTGTGAGGTTCGATAGAAACCAGCCTGAACGAGATGGGCTATCGTTAATTAAATAACGAGGTCTGTAACGAGTCCAGATAAAAGTCAAGAAGCACACCAGGTCCTAACAATGTAAAAATAAAAATAAAACTTACGAATGAAATGTAAACGTTTTACTGAGAATTCTCTCTCCCGTAATTAATGTCGTAATTAACAGTTTTTAAGGATACTTTAGGTATAAATTAAGGGTTTGATCAAAGTTCTTGAATTTATTTTGTTAGAAATTAATTTCCGTTCTTTCCCTTACTTGAATGTAATTTTATAAATCGAATAACGGAATGAGTATCGGTTTACCGTGTGAACGTCGCTAAATAAATATTTAAAAATTTAATATATATGTATTAGGTGTACCTTTGTATTGTGATCCTCGAAATAATCAAAGCTTTTGTTCGCTCAATGGGAGTCCTGCAGAGTTAAAAATTGAACCATTACCACAATCAGATTTAGATCGCCACACTATAGCCTGTTACGCTTTTAAACGGATTCTATTCATTTTGAGATAAAAAAATTAATATATTTGTGTTAAGATGTATTTATTTCTACTTTTTCTATTATTTTTTAAACCCAGATATACCTACAAATAAGAAACTGGTTTTAAAACATAATATTGCAAAGGAAAAAAGAAAACCAAGATATTTTTAGATGAATTAAAAATTTTGATTTAAATTAAAATACGAAAGAGACCTGGGACTTTATCAACTGTGGAACAGTGCCCCAAAAATCACGAAACAGATCATTTAAAATTTTTATCCCTCGACACCCTCATGGGTATTAGAGGATCTGGATTATGTATGTAGGTATGTATGTAAAAATTTTATATTTCTTCTCAACAAATAGGTAAGTACCTACTTCTAAAAAAAAAAATTGTCTGTGATACAAAATATCATTTTAAGCACAGATAATCAATTTGAATTACTTATGAAGTAATAAATATGGAAATAGAATACCAAAAAATTGTCCAATAAATAAAAGCACAACATGTAGAAAAGATTAAATTTATTCTAAAAAAAAGGGTTACCTATTGTGAATAGTTTTCACAAACCTTTAATATCTTTTGATAATAAAGTTATCCATTTTTCCCCAATGCTATCATTTGGCATTACTTATCCGGGACTCATAGTTAGGAAGCAAAATTAAAAAATTGCATATAAAAAACTTTCAGGGCATGAATCCAAAGATATAGACGTCGCAAGAAATCGAATACGAACATACATGACTTGGCTTTGATTATCAAATAAAATTTTTCATTTTCTTCAGCTAACAGCTATACACTAAGAAATAAATTAAACTATTTGAAAACAGCCATTAAGATAGTGTTAGTAGAGACTGGCTAGATTCCGGTTAGAAAATACGAAGCAATTAAACCACTTTTATTTGGTTCTTTTCGAATACCAGTTCCCCATTATTTGTAGCAGCCAGGCGAGAGTATAATGTGAAATAAGACAAATACCAGAGGAATTGACACATGGAATAATGATCGTGGTGGATAATCAATAGGAGCTGTCTACTGTATAGACTCAGGTATGCGAGTACAGGCTCAGGTGGAGTGACACACGTGCATGTTCACATGTTCTTAATTTCCATTGGGCGAAGGTAAGAGGCGTGGGCTTCTTGCAGCACCCATTGGTGCCTAGATGACACTTTCCGCCAGTTGTTTAAACAAGACTTGTCGATTTCTAATTCCATTCCTGTATCATTCCATATCTCAGCAGGATAACTCGTGCCTGATCCTGCTGCTTTCCTGCTACTCTGGAAACTGCAGCTCTCGTTGCTCGTTGCTGCAACACTGCCTTGCCGGCGTTCACATCACGATCACTAGAACAATTTTAATATGCGTTGCTAACTACAACTAAAACACAATTCGTTCATTTAAGTAAAAATTGCTTTTGTAGTATTGATCATAAGTAATAAAAGTATAATTCAAAAATCTATTTGAAAGGGTTGTATCTCTGGTTGGGTTAAACCCACTTAATTTTCTAACTGTTAAACGTTGTTGTTGGTTTTTGCAGATATTTTACAGCGGTATGGCACATAGCCAAAATCCTTTATTAAATTTATAATATGTTAATGTTAGTGGGCGTAAATATTTATTAATCAACTTGATAAAATTCTTTAAATATTCAAAGTTCACGTGGCCACATCTCCTTATTGAAATTAAGTATTTATTTCAGTAAATTTAATTCAAAGATAATACAATCTGATAATATGATAAATAAATAACAATGTCGGCATTTGCACCAAATAGTACCTATGTAGTGGTTAGGTCGAATCTGATTATTATGATTAACATGTAAGAACTATACTCAAGTCGTGAGTTATTCGCGGTTTGTGATCCTCCAGCCGGCGTGGTACCACAAAATCCAAAACCAGTCGTGTTGCTGGAAGCGGTTTAAACGATATTTATTTTTTATTACGTGCGTTACATATTTATTTTTCAAGGCTGATGATACATCGGGTTCTTTGGAATTTTATAACGTTGAACCTAGAAACTTTACGTTTTACATATTTTAAATCGCAAGATCAGAATCTACAAAATCATTGATCTATCGCCGATGTTAGAAGTTGCAATACCGAAGCAATAATATTTATTTTATTTCTCTTATAGGATCGCAATTCATGCCTCATACCGATATAGCTACAATAAAGTAGACATGACAAATTTTTAAATTGTGAAAATGGTACGATAAATTTTCTATGTTATGCGGAATGCAGAAGGAATATTTCGTGTCTTAAGGCTTTTTACACCGTTCAGCTCGACATTTGAAATTAAGTAAATTATAATTTATTTTAAATGCAATGCAGAGTATCAGTCGAAATATCAAACAACCTTGACAGTTTAAAATTTCTTCAGGACCACTAAAAGTAAAACACTATTCGATATATTATTCAAGAGAATTTATTTCATTTACCAGAGGGTAAAAGACATGATGTGACGAAGCAAATGATACAGCCACATTTGTTTCAATCCTCGATTATAATTTGCAGTCAACCGTCAACACAATGATGGTTTATGATATTAATGAAAATTTCTTGGGATTCAACAGAAGATGGGTTATCATACCCACAGCTGTCATTAGATTGCAGCTGCACTTTTTCTCATAGCACAAATTCTTGTTTGCGAAATCTACTTGAAGTACCAACTGTCGCGCACCTTCAAAGAAGAAACGCGTATGCCCTGTTGATTTTACACGCATTTTGCTATAAGGGGAAAATGCTAATAAAGAAAATAGAGAAGATAATGAAAACAAGCCGTTGGCCCCTCAACAACCTTCCTGGCTACTCCGATGCAAGACGAGGCAGCAGAACAATGGATCCATTACAATTTCTTCTTCTTCTTCGCTACAGTGTTTTGAATCCATTTTTGGATATACGTCTCTTCAGGGATCTTCCATTGGTATCTCTACTACTACTATGTATAGTCATTCCTATCATATTCGGCCCGCTATTATTGTAAGTCCTCATACCATCTCATTACGTCCTATTTCGTATACTTTGAGAAAAGGAAAAGATGATAATCAAAAAATGGGGAATACATTAAAACTCTGGCTGGTCAACAATATCCTTGCTCCTCCTCGCTCATCCCAAAACATCTTCTGCCATGAGTCTGAGGAAGAGGGGGGATACCAACAATTTACTTCTTTTTCGGTGCAACTTTTTTGGAGCCGCCATCAGACGCTTTTCCAGGGCTCAGGAGAGAAGATTTTAACTTCTTCGGTTTGAGAGCTTTTGGGTTTTTGGTGGACGGAGTGAAAATCAAAACCTTAGTATTGGAGTTTAGACGAAGACTGGTCCAGTACTTGTATTGTTACGCAGTGCGGCTTGTCGGGGGGACAGAGTGGGCTCAAGCCCCTCCTCCCCCAACTTTTTAACCGAACCACTCTGATTATTGTCTTCAACTGCGCATCTAGATTTAACTAGGCATTGAATGCATAGACATTGTAGGCAAAAAAATATTTTACTTCGTGTTATTGACGACTTACTGTTGTGGTAGTTTGTCTTTGTATGTTTTCCGCAACGAGTATTATGTAATAAATGTATATGCTAACAACAAGTGCAAAATTATATGTTTCAGTTTTCTGAGCGTTACCAAAAAGTTTTATATAAGTAAAATAAATTTAAAAACAAAGTCTTGCATTATCTCACGGTCCCGGCGGCGCAGAGAACCTAAACTCGTCGCTAGCCGCCATACCTAGGCCATACAGGTTATATTCCGACCTTCCTAGAACTTTCTGCGCAATTCTGGGTCCATCAGATAGTACAAGACCTCTACCAACTAACTTGGAAGCAGCATTGATGACGAGACAAAAACTATGTTCAGTGCCACTACCCAGCTTTCGCAACGTTAATATCTTCCACAGTGGAACACGACTATACCCTCCAGCTCATACGAACACTTTTGAATAAGTAGAAAATTGTTTAGATTGCAGAACAATTAATACGCATGTATACCTATAAAACAAATCCTACAAACAATTTATTCATAGCTATTCAAAGATTGTTATTTATTTTTAAATATATAAGTACTTAAGACCTACGTTGGAATGATGAAAAAATTTGCTAAGGTAGGCACGATTCCGACTGCAGTTTCTGACTCAATTTGCCTGAAGGTCCAAGTACGATTTCTGACTGGCGACAGCCTTCGTGTTTTTTCAAAATATCTGATGGTAGTACTGTTGCCAGCTTTTTAATGAAAAATTTGTAATGTGGGCATTTAAAAGCGAAATAAATAAATTGCACGCCCAAAACCTTTTGTTAAAATGCAATCTAAGGATAAATTATCTCTATGGTAACTAATTTATCTATTTTTGCATTGACGAGAATATTATAATTTCAACAATGGTTTATGGGAACACAATTCAGTGGAAATCCATTTCATTTTGTGGAAATATAATCTCTAATAAAGTAGTAGGTAACATTGGTGATCTTGGAAAAGATGCAAATTATGTATATTGCACCATAAGAGTTCTTTAAAGCAAACATATCAACTTTAAGTAGCCGTAAATTATTTATATCATTGTTTATAATTTGTTATTTTAAAGTCTTCTTAAGGTTCACGGTAAACATTTTTCTAGATGTGTTGTGCAAAATCAAATTTACAAAGGATCGAGAAGTAACGATGAGCTGTAGGTACCGTGGCTGTAGGAAAGCCCCGACATCGATATTATAGGAGGCGGTAATTTTTCCCACATGGTCCTATGATTTGGGGTTGGCTTTTCTATAAAATCACAATTTCGGTCTAATACATATGATTAAGGACATTACCTAAAAATAAAGGTAACTCTTTCGGCCGTGGGGCGTCGGACGTATATTATATTAAAATATACATTTTTAACATTCTATCGGCCTTACGTAGCTATCAATTATGTATTAAAGATAAACGGCTATCTAAATGCTTATGGCTAAATATGTGTATATACATACATAATTATATGGTCGTGGTTTTTATCGAGCGTGCCGTACAAACCGGGCGAGTATAGAGGGAGGTGGGACTGCATGGGATTAGCCCCCAGCTCTCGGCAGTCACACTGTATTCTGCTACACATTATAATCGCCTCATTTGAATATAGGCTACGTGCTCACTATTGGCTTTTTATGGCAGCTTGTGGCATTAATTTCTCTTTTTTCACCGTGTCGTTTTCTTTTTACGTATTATTTATTTCTACAAGAACCTACCCCTTCTATCAGATTCTAGGCCATCGATACAGAAACACGAACAAATCAAAAATTTATGAGATCGCCATCAAGTGCATTTTTTTTTCCTATTTTAGCAAGATTGATTTGATTATTCTGTTTATACAAATGTATAACATTTTATATATTAAGTACAGATAATTAGTAGTGTCAGATTTATAAGCAGCTGTGTTGAGTCTGTTGCGTATGGAAAAGGGTTAATTTTTACATTTCTGATGCAAGTGTGAAAGAATCGATTCATAAGTATGTTATATGTAAAATATTCATTTAAGTATGTGCAAAACAAGTAGGTAAAATTTTGGTATTTCAAGTATTTCTTTGTGGATAAATCAGCAGAAGTAAAGAAGAAGGGATTCATTGGCAAATATAGGAAAATGTGCTTTCCCATAAACATGAACACTTTGAATATAATTTCAGGTTTCATTCAATAACTGAAAATATTTTAAAAATACTTATGTCAGTTAACTATAACACACTTAACAAGTTTTATAATTAAACTTAATAAAACTAATCAGACACTTTCTCAGAGGATATTTCGCAGGCTGTAGCTCATAGCAGGATGACTTGTGTCACCCCCCTGCGGGCTGGCTAATACCAAGCATGACTCGCGCGAACCCTCCTGCCCATTGTCCGCTAAACAGGTCGCCATGGGGCGCCTCCTTCACATACCCTCAATAATCCCATGATAATGCCTCGATTAACGCAAACCGAACTATTTTATTATTTGACGACTGTCTTTTTAAAGTTTGCATTGATAACAACGTTGTCACAAGATTAAACTACAAAGGAATGAGCATATAAGAAGCAGGGATAACTAATTGTTGTTGAAATTAGTAGTTTATTTATGTGTATGATTCGACAGTTTATTGTGTTTTGTCAATCACAGCAGGTACACCACAGCGTATCGAAATATCGTATTGGTTTCAATGGTAATTATTAGCATGATATACAGTTTTGATGCGATTATGATTAGAACAATTCATTTTGATTTATTGTTGACTGAAAACAGATCTACTTCGTTATTAACACTTTAAACAGATTTCTTGATGTATCCATTTTATTTCAATTTCCAAATACCAAAACAATGAAAGAAAATTACAGAAAATCATAGTTGTATCTTATAACTGACCCAATAATTTAAATATAAATCATTGGCAACTAATTTTTTTTATTGCAAAGCATTAATGTCCCAAAATGAGTTTTGTCCTTGGACATTTCTGTATCCAATTAGTAGCTTATTTCTCCTTAAAAATAAGATACACAAATATTATATCTATAGTGTTCGTTCATATGGTGTGTTCGTGTGTTAATAAAAACCTTTAACACACTTTGAGGTGTATCTATTAGTATACTTTAAATAAAGATGATATTGCCACAAGGATCAAATGATCCTAAGTTCGAATGTTTAAATTTTTAAGTTACCTTCGTTTGGTTCTGGAGTACCTAACTAAGAGAAGTTGTTGGACATAATTTTATTATGCTTCAATTTTACTATAAGTACGAAATTTATACAGGGTGTAAAATCTTTTTACACAGTTTGAGGGGTGAGCAGAGGACAAACAAGAAAAATTCTAATAAACCCAGGTTCAATCAATACTCAATGGTTTTCAAGAGATGGGATAATAATCAAATTATTCAAATGATTTATTTTATAATTTATCGTTGAGTATTGGACCTGGGTTTATTAGAATTTTTTTCTTGTTTTGATCTCTACTAACACCTCCTAAAATGTGTAGAATATTAGTGTGACAAATGGTAACTTGTTAAAATGTTAGTCGTGTACCTATACCGCTAAAATGCTTAGGTGCGTTTTTCTTGAAAATGGCACATTTTCTCGACATGAAACAAGTCCACCTTTTTCATGTAAAAATAACTCCTTTATCAAAAATTTTTGCCATTAGAACAAAAATGTTAATAACAAAAAAGTTATATTCAAAGACGTTCGAAACAAATCTGCCGGCAGCACCCTCTATAATATATAATAATTCTCATACTTTGGGGAATGTTTGTCTTCCCCTGAAGTGGATGTGCACTGTTTCTGGAATATACTCAATGTTAGAAATAATTTTGTCTTCTTTAAAGCGCCATAACTTCTTAGAAAGAACTTTTGTACCTGAGTTTATGAGATTTTTTTTTCTTTTTTTGATCTCTATAACACCCAAAGTGTGTAGCTAAAACGTTTGTATTAACACCCTGTATATCCCAAAAAGGCAAGGTTTTACAGAAGTGTTTTATGAAAGCATAAAAGTTTGTAAAGGGACATTTTAATAATTTCGGGAATTAATTCACAAAGACGTTAGGTACCATTAAACCTGTTCTGTTCTTCCATTCAGAGTTAATAGCCATAAACTGTTTAAAGTATTTACTATTTAGGCCCGCTTTGTCCAAAAGACTCCCAGCATTTATTTTCTAAAATATACCCTTCCGGCCAATTCCTTTTTCAGACTTTCAGAGTTTGGAACTTTTGGAGTTTGCTCGTCAACTCTTATAACCAAACTAATTCCCCAACTGTATAATAGCTTACCATGAACCCAAAATTAAGATGTTTTGTAACTATTCGACGCGACGGTATGTTTCGGGTAACATAATAGATTCCGTTGCAATGGTCGTATACGAGGATATAGAAACGGACATCGTCTACGGAAATAGCCGATACTTGAAGTAGCGTTTTATAAAATTACACTTCCTTTGAACATACCAAAATGATACTACTTGTTTTAATGTGGATTTTACATTTGTCAACCTAAAATGTTCGGATAGACATATACAAGAAAACCACTGTTTTGTGGTAGAACCGCCTAAAACTGCATGTGTGTACATATCCATATGTTCCTTGGTGTTTAAAAAGCGATATTACGACAGATAAAAATATCTTGTAGACGTCAAGTAAACTGAAACGGTTATAGTAATGCCATCTTTCATTTTTACATGATATTAAACATGGTGAGTTTGAACCATCTGGATCTGTTAAAATGTACCAAGATACCTCTCTGCAACGAGTGCAACCATATATAGAGAGAGGTTCTCGTTTTTGTCCTGGCGTAATAATAACATCAAAAGAAATTCGCAAAGTACATTCTCACACTAACAAAGGCATCCAGATCGCCGACATTTATGCATAGTTCAGATCACGTAGTGTTTAAATAACGTCTGTCATTTGTCGCATAGCGTCACGCGGCATCATAGAGTGCCGCGTATCTCACCCCCGCATCTCTTCGAAGACGACCTCCACACACGCACATTCCTAGACATCATCAGGTCTTTGTCGCTCCATCACCGACTTGATGATCGTTTTAATGTTTGTGAAAGCATATGATACTACGACTACCTTTTTCTTTCACTCTATAAATGGGAAGCAGTTGGTATTACATGACATTACGGTGACAAATGGACAAATTCAGTTCAAGATGGGTTTCATGATTATAAAATGGAACAGCATACACGAACAAATGTGCTACATTAAAAATTATTTTCGTTTTACATTTAACACTTCTAACGATTGTTGATATATAATGATAACCATCGAAAAGTAAATATTCTAGTGAAATTTTTAGTTAAGTGGTTTATCACCAAAAACATCTTCAAGTTGTTTCTCTTGAGTGAAGGTTTAATGATATGGGGTTTTTACATTTGGTTTAAAATCAGAAAGCTTCAAAAGGAAATTTTCTTAAAAGTTCGGAGCTTAAGGAGTTGTATCTAAGTTGGCTTAATATGTTCGGATGTTTTCTAAAGCGAAGGAAACGGGCGCTTGCTAGATAATAGTGAAAAACTATTGGTTGTTGACTGGAGTCGCAACAATTAAGACATACACTACGTCTAAACACCCCAAAATAAATTTCATTCCTTTTTTAAACTATCATAACTCTAAGAATATCTATAAATATTTAATAGGCAAGTAATCTCTATTTCTATCTCTATTAGAAATCCAGACGTTTCCGTTCTAAAGGGTGGGCTTCGTAAATTCAATTAAAGCAGTTCCCATAATTTATTGTTTCAAAGTTAAAATACCCAACACGAACATTTAATAATCTTTGCACACGTTTATCGTAAAATTCCCGATTGTTCACTAGAGAGTTGACAAATTTTAAATGCACGTACGAGCAACGGAAAGAATAACAAAATAGGAAATTTCTAAGAAGTTAAGTACCTTGAAGGGAGCCTTCACGGGTGGCGCTAGTTTGTCATGTACATCAGGTGCTCAACTAGACGGTAAACAATTTATGATTCTTGTATTCAAATTAAATAAGATTTAAATAATAAAATTACCGTGTGTTGTTGTTGTACACGCGCACCTAGGGAAACTTCTAAAATTGTCTTTAAATAAAATATAACGGACGCAAACTCGAGCAGAACAATAGACAACAGGTTCATATAAATGCGATAGTCGGCGGCATTATTCATAGTTAAACCTGCTCGCATTTCATATCTCCCGTATTAGGAGAGAACTGACCAGATGTACAATCCAGTTAGTCGTGGTCATTCTCAAACTAATGCCATAAAACAATATGTTATTCCGTTTCTGACCTCTCATTCCATTCTATAATTCAGAAGATGAACATTCTAGAGAATGCAGTTTAATTTTTTAAGATTACTGTTACAAAATGTGTTGTTTAGGAATGTCATCTCTAATGTTAAACTTCTGGAATAAGAAACGATTTCAAATATTTCTAATAACTTTAGCGAAATATTTTATTAAACCCATAAAAATGTTAGCAGACACATTAGGTCCTAAGATAAAATTTACATCATTAGGAAAACATAATTTGCTGCTTGTAATAAGCTAAACATATTTGGTATTTGTGATAAAAAGGTGTTATCTAATGCTCTATCTCGTTGGATATGCCATCTGGGAAATAGAATTTAAAAAATGTTGGATTAGGAAGCATTCACCAGACTCAGCGCAAACAGTCTAGATTACAGATTGCAGCAACGAATAATATTAGGGGTGCACTTGGACTGGCAAAACCTGATGCACCTGCAAGTAAACCACTATGAAACTTACAACCTACTCCAAGATCGTATGGATGATAAACACAATTGATTTTGTTAAATCATGTGATCCGGAAAGGTTGAATCATCTGCTTACTAGAAGCTGCATGATTCTGAGAGTCGGCATGGCTCCCAACTACATACCGAGAGGAAGGCGACTATACAGGATAGTTTTCAAACAAAATACGGTTTGGCTACAGAGCAGAACTATCAAGAGAACCAAGACGTCTCACTTGGAGGATGCGGAAATCTCTGGATGACAATCATGGATAAAGACATCCTTCTAGGGGTCTTTTCGGATATAGAGTCTTCGATAACATATCCTTTCACTCCATCACCTCACCCATTAGAAATCTAGGGCTAGAAAGGACCTACCGTAGGTGGATAGACTCCATATTAAACGCTAGAGTGGTATTCGTGGGCAAAGAATGAAATAAGTATTCTGTATTGGTACGGAACCTTGTCATGGATGTGCTGCTGAAACAATTTAGTAACAAAGGGTGCTCTACCTTAGAATCCGCGGAAGACTTGGTTAACCTAGTCGAAGAAAGTTAGGGACCGTATAAATACAAAGAGCTCTGAATTCAGTAACTAGGTGTACTGAAGGAGAATCCTGTAAACACAGTTCCAAAAGGACTACCACAGTACTTTTTATACGAAAGACGAACTATAACAAACTATAGTACATCCATTACGAAACAGATATAATCGGATTCTATTTTGGAGTAATAAAGCAAAAGGCAACTCATATTCGGTCTCCCGAAGATGAAACACAAAGACTTTAAAACATAACCAGTAAAAGGCCTGTACATGTTACAGCAACAAGATCCCAGATTGTGCAGAATGGTCGAAGTCAATAATTAGACCCCTTAAACCCGGCGGGCCTAGAATACTTTTAAGAACCAAATAATACCAATAGACACGACATTACAGAAATAAAATGAAAGCTTCGAGACATACAAAAAATAGGCGATCTCATGAGGAACACGGTAGAAACTAATACAGATCATTCAGGACAGAGAGACAGATGGAGAAGACCTTCGACAAACGTTGGATGGAAAATGATGTTATTGAAGCGAAAAAGAGTGTAATGGCAATATTTGTTTAGTTCCTAAATAACTTAAAAACTATTAGGTAGTTCTTGTAGAAGGAGAGAATTGAAGAGGTACATTGGATTCTGGACTAACCACTAAAGGCGTATCCGTGCTATTTGCCAAATATTCCCGAATGAGTAGGTATTGTTGAAGTCATCCAAGTCTTTGAATGAATTTAAGAATGCTACCAGTTAATATTACGAGAACATCCACGATCGCACCCACTACAGTTGATTTATCATCTCTACAATGGATTTGCTGTTTTACTGTGCAGTGTCAATGTCCACATAAAATTTCAACCATCAAATGGAGGAACTTCTAGTTGTAGAGTAGCCGCATCAAGAACTAAGTTATCTTCCGGGATGGACTTAAAAAATAGTACCTACTGCAAGAAATCTTATCTACATTTAACAAAATGTCTGTAGAGCCATTTTTTCACTTTTATTAAATGGAAAGTCGACGATACGTAAGAAATGTCCATAAGATAGGTAGGTTCCAACAGTACAAAACACTACCGTCTACTAACCTAAAATAATTTCATTCTATTGCGAAATTTTGAGCAACAACTTCGGAAGGATCAGGTGTTACCACAGTATAATATTCAGAGCAACATTTACATGAATTAGCAAATTAATTTTAAAAACGAATGGTATTAAAAAATTGATTTAAAGCCAACATTATAGTTATTTATTGTATAAGTGTCTTAGGAAGTATTTTATCCACGCAAGAATGTTTAAACGCGAGAACGAAGTTCGAGCATTTAATTTTCTTAAGTGGATAAAATAATAATAATAATAATCTTTATTTAGCTCTTAAAGCTATACCTACATATACATACTTTTCTTAAAACAATTTATCTTATAGTAACAAAAAAAACCTTTTATCAAATTCTCCTCTCAATTATTATTGTAATCGATATATATTTTTTTAATTCCCTGCTTAAATTTTATAATATTGCAATTTTTTAATTCTACATTTAACAACTAAGACACGTATGCAATAAGTACAACGTTTTATCCACAAACAGACCAGAAAGTGGCGTTTTTAAATGAATATTTTGGAAAAAATTTATTTTGACATTTTGAACTGACTTTTGTCATACGTGTTGCTATAGATTTACCATTGTTTTAATTATAAGACCTATGTGTTTTATTAATATCATAAGACGTCTCTTAATAGTGGAATTATGACCTTATAATACACTGGTTGTGGATAAAATAATTTGTCCACGACTACTAAATTAATATACATCGATCATTTATGTGTTTTGTTAAACATAAGACTACCCATAATAAATTGCCGTGAATTATGGGAGTGAATTATGACCCATAATTCACTCTAAATCACAAATGTGAAAATACATGTGAACTTCAGTAAGAAATTTATTGATACATTCAGGTGTAAAAATGCTAGCTTTCTTGGGTCGGAAACCCTCGGACTTTCGTTTCAAAAGTGCTCGCAATTTGGCATAATTTTCTATATTTATACCTTGATTGATATTAATCGTACTTCTCAGCATAGAATACTGAGTCCATAATGAAGATGGTTTGTATTTCAATGCTATTTCAGAAAAATAAACTAATAGCATCTACTGAAAAAGAATTTGCCTGCTTCTCCACCTTCCAATTCAGAAAAGAATTGTATGTAGCAATATATAGTTTTTGTGATTTTTGAGGCAGCAAGGTCAACGAAGTCAGTTTCGCCGCTTCTTTTATATGCGGTGGTGTACTACAAGACATCTCGTCACTGTCGCTTTCCATTTTTAAGTTTTTTAATATGCCCACAACAAAATAAGTACTTACAAAAGGAAAATCTCGCGCTCAGTATTAGTCAGTATTAATTGTTTGACGTTTCTCGAATAACATCAAAAACAATTGCTGCCTTTGATATAGGTACAATATCATGGCTGATTAGATGAAATTTAAAAAAAAATGTTTATGGTAATTATAAATTTTTACAAAAATTGTTGTTATTTAGTAGTAGTCGTGGACAAAGTATAGTATTTAACTCGCATGTTATTGGCTATTATTCACGACGGTTACATTTACGAAACGAGCCGCAGGCGAGTTTCGTAAATGTAACCGTCGTGAATAATAGCCATCCTAACATGCTCGTTGAATAATATACTATTTGTTATTTCCTATCTCTACAGAAACAGTTTTGATAAATTGCATTTTGTTAACTTATTGACATTTCAGCGTACTATTCAATAGCTGGAGGATCAGTTAGATCTTAT
The DNA here is from genome assembly GCA_963082805.1 of Hemicrepidius hirtus. Taxonomy (NCBI): domain Eukaryota; kingdom Metazoa; phylum Arthropoda; class Insecta; order Coleoptera; family Elateridae; genus Hemicrepidius; species Hemicrepidius hirtus. The sequence goes on along the minus strand of OY720166.1, from coordinate 24,120,445 downwards.
TTTCCACCTAATCATCCTGAGTATCATCATTTAATGGTTGTACGCTGCTTGAATCCTAAAAATATAACATCAGTACCTACATTGAAATATATGTAATATTAATTTACCTCAACTTCATTTTCTAATTTTTCTCTAACTGCACGATTGAAAAAGTTTAACTAAAATGTAAAAATTAAACTCATTATCAGCAAAGTTACATATACAGGGTGATTCTAAACGGTGTAGCATATTTTGTACAGGAGATTTTACATGTCAAAATAAAACGATTTAACTTAACATGATTCAGACAAAAGTAAACTACTGTGGAGATCCAATCTCTCAAAGTCAATAAATCTTCCTTTTTTCCACGATAGTTTGCCATAAAGTTTGAACCCTTTGCACTACGGTGATGAAATATTGTATACAAAGGGAAATTATAAGGGTGGTTATTTATAAACAAAATTATCAAAATCGCTTAAGGGAAAGGGTTGTTTTGGTGGTAGCGTACGACTAGTTCCAAGCAATAAATTAAAACATTTCTAAGTATCACAAAAACAAATAAAACACACTACTGGATGCAGAATTTCACCCTGCATCCAAATATGTAAAAATATACAGGGTGTTCCATTTACAATAAAAAAGTTAAATATCACAGCTTAAAACAATTGATAGATATTTACAAAAGGGTGACGTCAAAAGGCAGCTTTTGCCTTACCATTTAAAATTATACACAGTTTGTGGGATTCAAAATTTAAAATTATGGCTTGAGGCATTTTTCAGGTAACAACCTGTACATACCTGCAATCCAAAAACTATTAAATCAAATTATTATACCTACCTTATATAAAATGAAAACTACAATTGCTAGGATAATGAGTCCACAGACCACACAAACTATGTAAATCCAATAAGAAACTTCTTCTTGTGTTAATGAGCCCATCAACACTGTTTTAACATTGTTCTGGGTGCTGAAATTAATTTGATATTCTTGTCAAAATTATAATTTCAATATTTTAATATTCTATAAGGATACACTTACATTTTTCCATTTATTTTTGTTCCTGAAGTTGAACTGACTAAAATGATGTCTTTATTTTTGAGTGTTTGTTCTGAAATAATTAATGTTCATATATTTTTCATTTAAAAATGCGAGGTTTCAGATATACGAGAAAGTATTGCTAAATCGTTAAAGTATTGCCTAAGAAACAACATTCTCGTCCTGTAAGTAATTTATCGGGTTTCGTATCTGTTAGCGTAGTCCCTAACCTATGTACCTACTTTATCTTGACACCCTGTGTGCGTATAATACAAAACAGGACATTTCTGTAAAATGAATATGTTTCCTGATGCATAATCAATGAAAGCTAGAAATTTACAGATCTCGTTTCAAGCTTACGTCAAGTCAATAGACTAATTATAATTTTTAATAAAAATTGAACAACACAAATTTAAACTTACGTAAAATATCAACATGTGCTCTAATAGAAAAGGTTGCTGTAATATGTTGATTTGAATGCAGAATTTCCTCGCTTTTACAAGTTATGTGCATACATTTAAAATGGGAAATAGTGCAATTTACAAATTCTGTTCGGTTTATTGGTAAATCCGAAAATATATCTGACGTAGTTAATTTTTCAAAATGATATTCAACATTTTCACTCTCTTCGTCTGAATTTCTTCTTAAACGACCAAGTCCTGCTGACAGAACGTCATCATTATCTGTGGCTTCTTCTTCTATAGTACTAAGTTTATCAATGAAAAATCCTGAAGAATAGTCAGTGGTACATACCATCGGTTGATTATTTATGTAAACCTAAAATGTATGAATATACCATGTGATTGATTAATTAAATTATTATTAAATTGTCAAGTTTCCAATTTACCTCAGGTTTAAAAATATCAAAAGCTCTTTTGTTTGAAGTAACATCCAATTCAACTGGGAAGTTAAAATCAACTTCAGGTTGTAACAGCGGACTTGGACCAAGATTTTTGATAAAATAAACATGGGTAAAATTGATTATATCATTTTTTATTTTGTTTTCTTTGTCTATATAAACGATTTGTTCAGGAAAGGATTGTCTGTAATGAAAATGTTATTTTTTTTAATTCTAGGTTTAAATTAATTACCCAGCAATTGTCACGTTAGTTTCCAATTTTAAAGGAAGAACAACTAAAACAAAGTTGTCCTGTAAATTTACTTCTTCGCCCTTACTATCCACCTTCAAATTTAAACGAAGTTCCTTATCTTGCGGATTTAACTTTTTAACATCCAATTCGAAAATTAGGTCTTTCTAAAAATTTTCATGTTATGATTACGCAGTTACTGAAGTAGGTTGATACTTACGTAAGTGTTAGGTTGTAGCGCATTATCAACGAGACAGTTATAAATATGATTTTCACTGAGTTCACAATTACTTGCAACACGAAGTATTTGAAGATTATCAGGAAGTTTCATATGAACTTCGCACAAATAAGCGGGTTCGTTTCGATTTTCTATACGAATATTTAAGCTTAATGTTGTTACTGATCCAATTATCAAACAAGACCTTTAATTGGAAAATATTATATAAAATATTTTAGTTACAATTCATGAAAAAATCTTACAAGTTGTTTTGAAAATAAGCTGAAATTTTCAAATCTGGTTGACATATGTTATCAGATCCACAACCATTAGCAAAAGGAATGTTTAGAATTATTGATTTACGGTCAGCAGGATCAGTAACTGGACAAGTGGAACAAAATTCTAGAAAAATAAACGAAATTAATCGCATAAACGATAACTTGTTAATAAGAAAGACAACTTTTAGTCACAATGCAATAAAAAAACAACGTTGAAATAATATGTAAATAAAAAGCATAAAATCAATTTCAAAACTTTATGTACTTGGAGGTGGGTACAAACTAAGCTAATGGACATGCTTTGCGGCAGTATAGCCGTGGACTAGTCAGTGCAACCTTAAATTATTTTCTTCGTTTAATTTTCTTTTGGATTTCCTTACACTAGAAGTGGCATATTATTACTTGCTTAGACTTTACTTGCAAACAGGCAAACCCTGGTCACACACTGGTCCAATTAATTAAATTTTCCAGCACAATCAGGGAATAAATTACTATTGTATTTTAATGGGTGTTCGCATTACTCACCCGCATTATTACACAAATGACAGTCCTTTTTGTTGGAAAAGTACGTTTTAATAAAACAACGTGTACTAAGCATTTAACAGAATCTAAAATCGCATTAAATTTAGAAGTTATTTGCATCTAGTCAATGTGGAAGTTTGTTGAGATAAATTAGTAAGCCACTGCAAAATTGTGAATTGTCATTTTGAAATTTTTAAATTCACAAAAGTTGCGAGCACGCCGCTACTCAAGTATTTTTTTTCTTTTAACGCGTGTAAGTTGGACTTGAAGTACATAGAATTACTATAGGTAGGTACACCTTGCATCTTTCTAGGTGGTACCAAATGATATACTAAATATGTTATTTTAAAACGAAAAACTTACTAGTTTGTGGCACATCTAGTACTGAGTAACTCATCTCGATTGTAAAAGGTGTGACATATACCAAAGTCTCACTCTAAAACATAAAAAAAACTTTTGATTGATCAAACAGTAAATAATATAAATGATATATAGTCAGATTCAATCTTATTTTGCGGCTGGTCCTTTGCAGTACAAACCATCCCAACGCTTTCAATAATATAGTAGTAAAAATAGAGAAAATACAGAGGGATCCATAATGGTTAAAGGTCAGTCGAACCCGATGTAGTCGAATTATTCCGTTTATTTGTGCATATTTACAACTACAGGGGCTGTATTCTTGAAATCACTCGACATTTTCTCGCACACGACAAAAAATGCATGAATCCGAAGGCAATTTTCCTGACAATTGATCATATGTCATGCCACAAAAAATAGTTTGATTGGTTCATTTTTTTTGTCGTGTATGAGAAAATTTCGAGTGATATCGAGAATACAGGTCCAGAGCTGCGCATTGAAATATGTCATGTTTATTGTTGTCGTTGGCTTTTTTGTTATAGTTTTTATGCTACAAGTCTAGGGCTGGGCAAAGTATCGATACTTGGATTGGTATCGAGTATCGATACCAATATTCAAAAGTAGTCTAGGTATCGAAGTATCGAAAGTATCGAGGTATCGAAAATATCAAAGTATCGAAAGTATCGAAATATCACAAGTATCGAAGTATCGAAAGTGTCGAAATTATAAATATCGAAATATCGAAAGTATCTATGTATCAAAAATATCGAGAGTATGAAAAATTCGAAATATCGGAAATAGAGAAATATTCAAGGTATCTAAATAGTATCAGAAAATTAATATAGCAGGCTCGCGTAGTTTCTGTAGGAGCTTTAACTTGGTGTAATCCAAGAGTAGGTATGCCCATTTACTTCTTCACATACTTAAGTTTTTATTTTTAATTATAATTGAGATTTTAGATTGAAATTGAATCATCAAATAGGATCAATTGAGGTAGGTATATTTTTTCCCCCCTCTTATGCCAAGATCGAACATAAGTGACGTATTAGGTTTATAATTTTTAGGCGATTTGTTATGTTTACCATTAGCAAATAGTAGAGTATCCATTTTAAAATAAATAGTACCTACTTTTGAGTAATATCGATACCACATTGGTATCGATACTCGATACCCGTTTCATGGTATCGCCCAGCCCTAGGGCCTACAACTTCAATCATTATTAATTGCTTAGTAAAAATGAAAACTACCTACCCTTAAACTAATTTGTATATTTTTACAATACGTGTTATCCTTTCTAAGGGTAACATTTTCCACAATGTCATTATCTATTGTTTTCGAATCCATAACAATTACAAGGTTGGTAACGACATGGTTTATATTATTCGTTGTACTCGTGTAGTTTATACAATAAGTTACTTGAAATGTCCTTATATCAACAGATAATTCCTTTACACTGGGCGATAATGTTGCAAAATATTTTATCACTGGTCGAGACTTTATAATTGTTACTTGACCAGATTTATAAGCACCAACTGCAATATCTGAAGGAAATTTTCCAATTAATGATCTAATAATTAGTTTTTGAGCTTCTTACCATTGTAGAAATTTTTATCAATATCTACCCCTTTTGAAATACTAAACCCAAAGCCGCGAAGTGTAGAATCGATGGATTTAGCAGAAATTTTCTGACTAAACTCAGGTTGTAATCCGTTTTTTCCACCTAAATAAATATAAATTGCTCCTTGTTCGTCCTCATATGGGGCTGCTATAGCTACATCTGTACGGGGGTAAAATGCTGGTTAATTATTTCCTACCAACTCATTACATTTCAGTATTTGGGTGAGGTATGACATAACTCACTGTGAGTTAATTCCAGGTAGATGGATATGGATAGAGTCTCACGATTTTGTTAAAAAGATAATATAAACGTACCTTGATAGGAATCTTGATTAATGTCACCAAGATTGGAAATTGTAGTTCCAAATCTAATACCTGCTTTCTTACTACCAAATATTTTTAACGGATTTTCGAAGTTACCCTGAAAGATATTTAATAATCAAAACCGTTTAATTATTATTTATTTATGGATACTAACTTGTCCATTATTTTTTAAATAATAAACACATCCCTCATCCCACATTTCAGTAAAATAAGTAGGGGCGCCTACTAATAAGTCAGCTACTCCATTTCCATTTACATCTATGCTTAATAAAGCTGCACCAAAATACGCTCCTATTTGATCTCCAATTAATTTTTTGTGGACTATTAAGTCAGCATTATCATTTTGGGGAAATTCGTACAATAAGACCTGAGACATGTATTTAATATTAGGTGCTTTATTTGAGATTCGTATCACTTACTAAACCATTGAGTTCTTCTGCTCTTGGTGCTCCAGCAATGTACCAGGGGTTAGGGTATCGTCGGTCAAATATGCCGAAAGAAACAGCATATCCTAAGAATTATTTCATATTTGTAGGAAATAGAATCAAACACGGTTTGAAAGAGAAAAATATAATAACAATTGGAATTTGAAATCTTACCAAAATAAGAATCTTCATTCTTTAAATCCTTCATGTATTGTGGATTTGGTATATTCACTCGGCCATGGGTTTGTCGTTTACTACGAAGCTGTGCTGGTGGTGGTAAACTATTTTCAGGTAAAGATTGGTATCGTACCATAGTACCTAAAAATTAAGAAATATATGAATGTAATAATTACCTAGTCTTAAATTAAAGCTCATAATCGCAGAACTTATTGGGAACCCAGTCATATAGGTACCGTTCCCAATACCTTAGGCACAGAATATGACAATGGGATTTGAAATTGCCTGATTGGGAATTAGCGTTTACATAATCACATTAGGAAGATCATCAGAAATTATCCTTAAATTGCAATCTCAATTTTTTGGACAGGAATCGAAATAATAATCTATGAAAAAATTATGTTAATGACATGCCTATTTACCTTTCCAATTAGATACACCTGGTGCTCCTAATAGCAATTCCTTCTCATTTTGAAACTATAACATTTAAATAAAAGATTAACAAAGCTAAATTGTTTATAATATTATTTTCATAAAGATTATACTCACCTTAAAGTATTGAATGGACATCCCAACTTCTCCAATTGCGTAATAATATTTAGTTTTATTTTCTATTATATACCTTTGCTTCCCTAAAATATTAAAAATGTAGTGATCAATAAACACTCTGCTCTGTGTGAGTAATTAAGTCTTCTGTGGCTATACTATACTTGAATTTTGTTATTATTATTATTACTTGATTCCATAAGCGGCATAAGTTTTTCGCCAATTTCATATACATTTTGGGAATTTTGTAGTCGATAACACATTCCATTCGCTAAATAACGTTGCTCTTTTTGGCACTTTTCATCATTTATCCACTTTGGGCTGCACACCTATGGTTTGTGGTATTATAAATTAAATTATAAAATGTTTCATTTTCAACAAAACTTACAACAAAAGGATCGCCTACATTTTCTCCACCATCTATGGTTGCTCCTAATAAACTTTTATCTTTTTTATTTTTGTAGTTACATTTACTGTCACTACCTTTAATTTCCGTGTTACCTAAAAAATGTAATAAAATGATTTTAAACATTTGTATATAGGTACGTCCATTGGTACGTCCTATAATTGGTAGGTATACATCTAATTCTAGCAGCATTGAATATTGTTTATAGGTGATCTAAAGATTTAAAAAAAGATGCTTAATAGGATTTTAAATAACACCGCTGCTAGCTCCACGGCAGACGTGGATATAATTCTGACACAAAATCCACGGTATTACGTCATTGTCAAGGGGTGACCTCATTAATTCGCCGACGCGAATACGAGCTCCACCTACTGCGCATGTTCGGGGGCATTATTCCATTATGAAAGTTTCAAACATTTTCATGTTTTAAATTGATTTTTAATTCATTTGCAAGTTGAATATGACGAATAAAAAATACTAGAGTAAAGTTCTAATTCTTCCCTAAGTCCGAGCGATTGATTTTGTTTGTAATTAATATCTAATTATTATCATTAGATTTCTCAGAATAAGACTTTTACGTCTTGGGAGTAGGCAACCAATCGTACAGCACCTCTGTCCTATAATCTCGGGAAGCTGAAATAATTTTCCAAGTCCTCAGACATGCGCCAAGTCGGCCGATTAAACATCACCCCATGACAATGACGTAATACCGTGGATGTTGTGTCAGAATTATATCCACGTCTGCCGTGGAGCTAGCAACGGCCGTTAAATAAATAAAATGAAATATCAATCACTGGACAACATACTTCCTCGATAGCTAATACTTCTAACCAACATCGGATGTGAGTCTACAGAGAGCAAACATATGATATCATGGGTCAACAATCCATACGTGTTTAAAAAAAGTGAAATCGTATCAGAAGAAAATAGACGTTAAGCGTTAAGAGCAAAAACATCCGTCATTATATTAATTATAACTCAAACTTCTTACCATCTCCATCAATAACATATTGTTGACAAGAATTAGGAATTCCTATATCACATTTGTATAACACTCCAGGCTCTTTAATATTAAAATGATTTGGCAATGAAGAATTTGCCTTTGGTGCTCCTACCAATACGCTAAAAGATTTAAAGTTGTAAATATTAATTTAAACTTGAAAAATTTTAAAGCAAATATTTATTTTAAGGCTGTATTGAAAGAAAATGAGATAAAAAGTTGCAATCATTACAAAGTATAGCTAAAACATGAAATTTTTGACAATTTATCTACAAAAGTGAATTTGGTTTTTTAGAATTTTGACCGGTACCACAAATTATTTAAATAAATTGAAATTGTTACTTTCTGGTAGTATGCGAGATGAGACGAGACGAAACGAGAGAGACGACTCACGTCTCGTCTCGAGAAATTAAATCAGTCTCGTCTCGTACGGGTACTTTCCTACTTTCTTCAAATTTAGTTAAGATTCTCTGATACTTTCATATAAAAATTTTTTTTACACATCAACATAGAGATAATATAAGATAAGGAAACAATTTTTATTTAAAACATTTATTCCCACGAAATTGGTATACCTAACACACGCTTTCTATTAACTCTGATGTATATAAGTTTTTTTTAAATTATATGGCCAAAAAGCTTTCCCTATCAAGCAAAATTGCAATAAATAAACTTACCTCGAAGTAGTGCCTTTCTGCAACAAAAGTGAGTATCCAAAGTAATCATTACGATTCCTACTTTTTATAATATCGACAAAATTTAAATCTAAATTAAAACCACTGCATTTTTTTAAATAAACTACAAGATAAATTGCTAAAAAGTAACGTGTTAATTCCATGTTGATAAAATTCAACTGCATGCGAAGTCACAGCGATAAGACTGCTTAGGTTAAAGTAATATTTACCTTGTAAACATTACGTATCATTAGGGAATTATGTTAGATAACATTTGGAAATTATGAATCACTGGAAAACCATCTTCTCGGTTTAAATAGTTCATGATTAAACACAACAACTTCAAATAAAAAAACATACCGATCGACATACGAAAAATCTTTTATGTCCATTGATTTAGTTATGGATAATTTGGGGAAATATTCAGATTTAATTTTAATACAATTTCTCTAATCTAATATAAAAATATGAAAGCATTGCATAAGAATATACTGCGAAAATTAATTATTTAAAATATTCCTTCAAATTAATTATTCGGACAGGTTTACTACCCAACAACTACCTACAAAATAAATCGAAGGGGGAAGATACCTAATCTCACCTAAACATTGAATCTTGGCAAATATTTTTAATCATAATCGAAGAATATGAGCTACATAAATTATTCAAAAAAAATCGGTTTATTTATCTACCTTTTATACAGGGTGTTTCTTAAATCGCGGACACGGAGCACAGTACTACATTCCCCTCCAGATACCAATTGGAAAAATATAATACAATAATGCCCGTTCTTCCCTAGTTTCAGAGTTATTCTCAGTCAAAGATTGAGATTCAATTCCTTTATGCTTTGGAAAAACGGGTAAATTTTAACCGTTCCGCATTGTTCATCAATCAAATATTAAATCTTAATAAATTTGGAATTTTTTATACGTTGTATTCCTTCCTCCGAAGACATTCTTTCTGATAATTATCTGTTGTTAAACTTTTTTTCAATATGTTGCAACAGTGCATTGTAGCTATGAGGTTATTACCTAGGAAACTTGTTCATACTGCCTTACTAAAACACCAAACGTTCAAAACAAAGTCCGTGTAAGCATGCGCAGTGTTGTCAAATTTAAAAAATTTAAAATGCGAATAACTCGGAAACTAAATACATTAGGCCAAAATCTCCTATACTTTTTCAACTCAGTTTTAGGATGAGAATCGCGTAGTGCTCTCCGTGTCCGCCATTTAAGAAACACCCTGTATATACATGAAAAGTTCTTGTTAATGAAGAGTAGGTACCTACTCAGTTTTCATATTGAACACATATAGGAAACTTTAATGTAAAGAGTAAGATATGACACAACAGGCTTCTTTATTTTCTTCTCCATTAATATGCAATTTATTTAAAAATGGGAAAATAAAATCCTTGGAGACTGTTGTTTGGAAAATAACAGAATTAAGGGTCTATTCTGTAAGCAACTGTTAAAATTTAACGTGGCGTTAAAATTGTAACCAATCGCTAAGCTTAATTATGACAGCTAAAACTACCATTTAACCAATCAACGCCAAGGGTTGAAATTTAGCGGTTGGTTTCAATTTTAAAGCCACGTTAAATTTTAACAGGTGAATACAGAATAGACCCTTAGAAAGCCTAAGCAAAATTTGTAAAGCTTTAAATTTCAAAATTGTTCATAGTAATAAGAACAACATTAGGACTCTTTTAGGAAATCCAAAAGATAAAGTTAACACGTTGTGTAAGTTGGGAATTTACGAAATCAATTGTTCCCATTGTAATCAAAAATATATTGGGCAAACTAGGCGCGGAATAGAAACCAGGTTTAAAGAAGCTCACTTTAGATTACATCGTTTTGAGAAATCTAGCATTGCTTAACATATTTTATGGAATGGAACATAACATTAAGACAGAAGATTTGAAATTGTTAAAGACAGTATCTTCAATAAATGAACTAAATGCATACGAAAGTATACATATTTTCAAAAACAAAAACATTCCTTTTTCTGTCTACTCTTTAAATTTTGTCACTGCCAGCAGTGAGTACCCACCTTTAACTAAAATTGTAATAAATTGAGCAAATCATGACCATAAACTCAGCAATTTAAATGTTTATTTGTTGTATGATAAATACTAAAGACAAGAGTAACCTGAAAGTATAGATAAGAAAAGGACGGAAGGTGGGGATTTCTAGACTGCTGTTTCTTTTTTGTGACAAATTATCTAGTTTTCTGTGAGGTATTCCTACGTCATGAGCAGATTGTTGAGAAGTGGCTACATTTCGCCCCTTCATATATAACCTAACGCTCCAGTTCTTACAATATCAATGTGCCCTTGCAATTCTTTCATAGAATCGTTTTCTATCAAGGTTTTACCTGACTGGTGAAAATTGGTCGAAAACAATAATAGCTGAAATAACAATGCTTCGAATGGTAATTTCCTCGAAAGTAAGTTGCTCGAAAGGGAAAATCCTTTGAATCGAAAATTAAGGATAGGAATACAATTTTAAAGAAATTTGCGCAAGTCAACGACCTCGTTACGATGAAGACACTCTCTTTAAGATAAATCGAAATCGAACAACGGTGTCGAAGGCTCACATAACGATTTACAAGAGTTTACTTCCGGCGAGCCATCCTAGTATATGAATATTTATAGAAGCAATCAAACTATAGCAAGGCTTCCCGATAGGCTTCTACGATATCTACTAGACGAGAGAGAGGAGACGAAAACCTCTCCACAAAAATACTAAAAAACAAAGAAATTCGACTAGGAAACAATTCCTTTCATATTTAACACTGTTACTAAAGAAATAATTAAATCGAAACAAATACTAAAGAGGGCAAATGAGAAATAAGGAAATTCGAATTGTATGCCATATCGACACAAGACGGGACAACAAGAAGAAAATGGAATACAGCAATCACATTACCAGAATATGCAGTCCGGTAAATACTGCATCCGACTTCGAAGGAAAACACGTCCCGGGAACACCTCGGAACCGATGGAAAGTTTCGCAGGAGTATTTTAGCTAAAACAAGATGTGTGTCTGTGTTGAGATCGACTTTTACGGGTTACTTTTTAAGTGCTTTGGGTTTTAGATAAATACACAAGACGTCCTCGCCACTGTTAATTGTTATTGTTATCAACAGTTAATACTTGCTGATTAATTTATGTATTAGTCGATTTGTAGTCGTATAAGTTGGTATTTTTCTTTGAGTCCCACAGACAAAAGATTGAGATCTGGCAATTACGATCGTCAGGGCATGGTAAAGGCAAAGGTGTAAATGGGGACGCAACATGCAGATAATGTTTTTAAAATCGTACAATCACAATGCATAACCATAACCTTACCATAGTACCTATACATCAAAATAAGATAGTCTTCACCAAAATGTTGGAATACGGATCTCGACGAATTAAAGGATTTAAGGTCTAAAGATAGCGAAAATACAATTTGAAGTCTAAATAATTATACTTTATTTACATTGTCTACATTAATACTTTTACAAGTCTGTTATTCTCTAATTTTGTGAGCGGATTCTTCCTGTCGATACTAAAATGTATCTCATCTTTTTCTTACGTTCTAAGTTCTATTCTTCATCTTCATCATCATGATCATCATCATTCAATTGTCGTACACTATTTGAACTCTAAATAAAATAAAAACAACATCAGGATATTAAAGTGTTTGAAATACTAACTCACCTCAGCTTCGTTTTTTAATTTCTCTCTAACTGCGCGATTGAAAAAGTTTAGCTAAAAAACAAAAATATAATTTATAATAATTAAAAAATAAGATAAACCAAAAATTATTAATTCAGTCTGTTTCTACCTTATATAAGACGAAAACTAGAATTGCAAGAATAATAAGTCCAATAACTACGCAAACTATGTAAATCCAATAAGAAACTTCTTCTTTAGTTAAGGAACCCATCAGTAATGTTTTAACATAGTTCTGTGTACTGTAATAAAATTTATAATTTGGTAACATTTATTTTTTTGGTATTAAATGAAGTTATTAAAGGCACACTTACACTTTTCCATTTATTTCTGTTCCTACAGTAGAACTGATTACGATGATATCCCTGTTTTTCAGGATTTGTTCTGAAATATTTAAAGTTTATATAATTAACTATAAGCTAACTTCTTTTTATTTCCGTTACAGCACTCGCAAACGACGAGAGTTGAAGAAACGGTAAATAGTAAAAGTTGTACAAAGGCAGTATACAGTCGGAATGTAAAGCAAAAAGTATCAAAATATTTCTGAAGTACTGCTGTTCTATCGTCGATTCTCCCTCCATTTAGTCGAAACTGTACAGTTCAACAGAAATTGGATGGCTCGCGAATTGCGTAGAGGAGCAAGAGAGAACTGAAGTGTTTAAACAGCCAGCGACACGACCGGTACTGTATTCTCTCTTTCTTCGTTACCACTGCGCATCCACAAGCCAGAGATCATCCAATTTCTGTTGAATTGTAGTGATGGTAAAAGTTTGGCAGTATTATGCTGACCAGGCATGTGGTTGTGGTTGTGTTGATATAACTTTATGGTCAAAATTAATTCACTTGGTATATTCCTCTCGAAACACCCTATATAATAAATAATTTACAGTAACATAAATTTAAACTTACGTAAAATATTAATATGTGCTCTGAGCGAAAATTTTGCTCTGACATATTGATTTCGGTGCATTATTTCTCCATTTTTGCAAGTTACATGCATACATTCAAAATTGGAATCACTGCAATTAACAAACAGTGTGCGATTTATTGGTAAATCCAAAAACATATCTGATAAAGTTAAATGTTGTTTGCCACTTTCTGAATGTCTTCTTAAACGACTTAAGACTGCGTTTGATTGAATACCATCAATATCTGAAGCTCCTCCCTCTATGTTAGATGCATCACGGAAAAATCCTGATGGATAATCAGTTGAACATTCCATTGGTTGGTTATTTACATAAACCTAAAACGTATGAATATTATGGGTTCATGTTATTAAATCGAAAATTTTTATTTACCTCAGGCTCAAAAATATCAAAAGCTTTTTTATTTGAAGTAACAGCTAATTCAACTGGAAAGTAGAAATCAACAACAGGTTGTAGTAGTGGACTAGGACCAAGATTTTTGATAGAAAACTCATGAATAAAGTTGATTAGATCAGACTTTATTTTATTTCCTTCGTTTACGTATACAATTTGATCAGGAAATGAATTTCTGTAATTTAAAATTTGAATTATTTATTCATTAGGTTTAAATTAATTACCCAGCAATTTGCATATTATTTTCCAACAGTAAAGGAAGCACAATTGAAACTGAATTGTCCTGTAAATTTATTTCTTCGCCCCTACTATCAACTGTTAAATTCAAACGAAGTTCCTTGTCTTGTGGGTTTAATTTTGTTATATCCAAGTCGAAACTTAATTCTTTCTAAAAGTATTTATTTTTTGTTAGGTACAGCACTGCTTTAATGTTAATACTTACGTAAGTGTTAGGTAGCAGCATATTATCAACGAGACAACTATACATTCGATCTTCACTAAGTTCACATTTACTTGAAATACGAACTATTTCAACATCGGGTGGAAGTTTCATATGAACCTGACATAAGTATGCTGGTTCGTTTTGGTTTTCTATACGAATATTTAGATTTAATGTTGTTTCAGATCCAATTGTTAAGGAAGACCTTTAAATTAAGACAACGTGAAAAGTTTTAACCGTTGTGTCTTAAAGGAAAAAAGACTTACAAATTATTTTCAAAATTGGTAGATATTTTCAAATCTGGTTGACATATATTATCAGATCCGCAACCATTAGCGAATGGAATGTTTAAAATTATTGATTTGCTCTCAGTGGGATCGGTAACTGGACAAGTAGAGCAAAACGCTAAAAGGTTAAAATTAATTAATTTTTCTGACAATATTTTTATAACAACTGAAAAGCAGTAGAGTCTTCCAGCGACAATATTTATGTCAGATAAACTAGTTCTATTATACCAAATTGTTATGTTAAATTAAAATTGAAAACTTACTACTTTGTTGTTCATCTGCTGTGGAGTAACTCATTTCAACTGTAAAGGGTTTAGTATAATCTGAACTGCCACCCTAAAATATATAGTTGCATCAAGAAAAGGAATGTTTATTTAATAAATAAGAACAAAGAAATTATTTACTAATTCTACATAAACTACAAGAATTTATTCACCTTTAATAGAAGTTCAATGTTTGCACAAAACAAGTTGCCTTTGGTAAGAGTGATTGTTTGACCAATATTATTATTATTTATGGCTTTGGAATCTTTAATGATCAGAATATTTGTATCGACATGGTTTACATTGTTGGTTGTACTCGTGTATCTTATACAATAAGTTACATTAAAATTGGTTGTATTGACAGATAATTCCTTCATACTGGGTGATAATGTTGCAAAGTATTTTATCACTGGCCGAGACTTTATAATTGTTACTTGACCAGATTTATAAGCACCTACTGCAATATCTAAAAGGAATTTTAGTAATTGTATATAAACTGTTTAAAAGATAAGATTTATACTTCTTACCGTTGTATAAATTTTGATCAATGTCTACACCTTTTGAAATACTGAAACCAAATCCACGAAGTGAAGTACCAATTGTTTTAGCAGAAATTTTCTGGCTAGGCTCTGGGTTTAATCCATTCTTTCCACCTAAATAAATATACACCGCGCCCTGTTCGTCTTCATATGGGGCTGCTATTGCTACGTCTGTGAAAATACAAGTAACAATATTCGTAAATAATCTATACTACTGTAAAATCGCCTGTAGCACGATATCGTGTTATATGAGACCAAAAACAGACAAAAAGGGGGATACGTTTCAAAAAATAAAAAATACAGGCAACACGCAAACCTAGTAATTGGACTAAGGACCAGTACATGGGAGGATTTTTTAGAAATTAATATCTAATTAAAAATTGCATTCAACATAAAAGTAATTTTTTCCCGCACGAAAACTTAAACATAACGTCTTATAGGAGTTTTGGGGCAATTCTATGACTGTGTTGTAAAGCATGTCTGTGAAATTAAAACTCATATACCGGGTGGTGACTTGAGCGACGCAGCATAGGGATTTCAATGGTAAATTCTTAATGATCAAATATTGACTCCCCTAATTATTTTAGAGCAAAACTGTGTTGAGATTTTTTGTAGAGAAAACAATTCTGCATCTTTTCATATTAATATTTATAATTTTCTAGTTTCCGGAAGCGTAGAAATAGAAGAAATTGTAAATGGTCTTTTTAAAACAATCAGTGATGCCATGGCATTATAAAATCACACAAACGCACTGACATTTCTGTCTCATTACATTTTTTTTCTTTTTGAAGCAATAAAACGAGTAGGTAGGTACCTGAAACAAGATTATATTTATTTTACAAAACAAACTTCAAACTTATGT
The DNA here is from genome assembly GCA_963082805.1 of Hemicrepidius hirtus. Taxonomy (NCBI): domain Eukaryota; kingdom Metazoa; phylum Arthropoda; class Insecta; order Coleoptera; family Elateridae; genus Hemicrepidius; species Hemicrepidius hirtus. Next base: position 24,104,372 of record OY720166.1, on the reverse strand, counting down.
ATTAGTCTGTGAATCGTTGTATTATTTGGAATTTGCCTATTCGGATATTTAACGCTAAACAAGGAACTTTATCATTTCTACTTTTTCTTTCGTTGAATACATTTTAAAAATAATAGAATTTAATAATCGGGTATAAATCAAACCGTAGGTACCATTTTTAATTTCTCCTAAATTACGCTTCCGGAAAATAAAAAATTATAAATAATAGTATGAACAGATTCAGAATTTTTTTCTCTACAAAAAACCTAAACACACTTTTGCTCTAAAATAATTAGGGGAGCCAATAAGTGAACATTAATATTTTATCATTAAAATCCCTATGCTGCGTTACTCAAGTCACCACCCTGTATAATACAAGTAAGTAGGTACGATAACGAGGCTCGCGAAGTCACTATCTAACACCACTTATTTAATGCAGTCAATAAACGTCAACTGATTCTGTTATCATTTCTAAAATAAACTTAATATTTAAATGAAATATTAATCAAGGTTACACTGTAAAAAATGGGGCGTTTAAAATGAAAAAAATTCGTTGAAAAATCGTATAAACCTTACCTTGGTACGCATCTTGATTAATATCCCCAAGATTGGAAATTGTTGTTCCAAATTTTATACCGCCTTTCCTACTTCCAAATATTTTTATAGGATCTTCGAAGCTACCCTGCAACAGATCATAATATCTAAGTACAGTTCAACAAAAATTGGATGACGCAGTGATAAAGAAGAGAGAGAACACCGCTACCAGCTGTTTCGTTGGCTGTTTAAACACTTCTCTCTTGCTCGTCTACGCAATTCCCTAGCCATCCAATTTCTGTTGAACTGTAGTTGAAATTTAAAATTATTTATGAATACCAACCTGCTCATCATTTTTATAGTAATAAACACATCCCTCATCCCATAGTTCTGTAACATAAGTAGGTGCTCCTACTAGTAAATCCGCTACTCCATTTCCATTTATATCTATGCTTAATAAAGCTGCACCAAAATATGCTCCCATTTGCTCTCCTATTATTTTTTTATGTACTATTAAATCTGCATCATCGAATTGGGAAAATTCGTACAATAGGACCTAAGACATAAGTTTAACAATCCATCATTCATTTTAATTTTTTATAACTTACCAAACCATTAAGTTCTTCCGCTCTGGGTGCTCCTGCAACGTACCATAGCGTACGGAATCGCCGATCAAATATTCCAGAAGATACAGCATATCCTATTAGACATTTCACAAAATATATAATACGAAAAAACGAAATAGTTTTAATATGAAAACTCACCAAAATAAGAACTTTCGTCCTTTAAACTGCTGATGTAAACAGGATTTGGTACATCAACTATGTTGTGGGTTTGTCTTTTATTTCGTTGCTGTACCAATCGCTGCTGTGGTGGTAAAAAGTTTTCTGAGCGAGATTGATATCTTACTACACTACCTAAAACATTAAATTATTCAGACGACAATTTTAATTTCCTTCAGCAAAGAAATTTCAATTTTAAAACATAACTTTTCATTGAAGGAGATACGAGAATAATAATGTAAGTAATAAATGTCCTTTATTTACCTTGCCAGTTTAATACACCGGGTGCTCCTAATAATAACATATTCCGTTTCTATAAAAACAAATAAATAATAGATTACAATTTTTTTTAAATCATGATACTTACATTTAAGTATTGAACAGACAGACCTACTTCTCCGATAGCATAATAATATTTTGCTATGTAATTTACTGTATATCCTTGTTTTCCTAAAATAATAAACATATAATTGTTGCTATAAAATTGATTTAGTTTACTGTGCAAGATTTATTAGGTACCTGAATTCACAAGAGGCATAAGTTTTTCAGCAGCTTCGTTTAAATTTCGGGAATTTTTCTGATGATAACACATTCCATTGGCTAAATAGTGTTGACCATTTATATCTGTTCTATCATTTACCCACCTAGGACTGCATACCTACATTTTGAGATATTCTTTTAAACATTATCGAACTGTTTCAGTTTGTATTGTAAATTATAGTTTTAACAAAACTTACGACGAAAGGATCTCCAACATTTTCACCACCATCGATAGTTGCTCCAAGTAAACTCCCATCTTTTCTATTTTTATAATTATAACGACGATCATTACCCCTATATTCCGAGTTACCTACAAATTATTAATTTTTATAATCGTAGATATCCTTTTTTTGTATAAAATTAATTCCCGGAAATAAATTATTTCATAACTTGATTTGAATTTCTAGAAGGTAAGATAAAAAATAAGTTTTATTAGCACGTAATAAAACATTAATTTGTCATACACTTTCTAGTCTAGCGCGATTTAATTATCAGTAAAATTCGTTTATGAATCATTGTCATTAATTTTAGTTTACATTACAAGATAATAGGTTCTGAATATCTATTTGACTTTGACGTACGGAATGCAAATTTAAGGTCATTTCTAGATTAACACAAATACGATTCTTATTAATTTCGTATTATCACTTTTTCCTTGCGGCAAAAAAATTGGAGTTCCATAAATAAACCAGGTGTATGACCACTTCCTTAAACATCTATTACTCATAATAACCAAACAAAAGTGTCTATAGTACTACTGAAGTATTTATCATAGCAAACATATGGTGTGATGAATCATTAAAAAAGGAAGAAAAGAAAAATTGGGCATAAAATTAAATATTCAGGCTTAAAAGTTCTTCTTGTATCCAAGTTACAAAAAAATTTCTTACCCTCTCTATCAATAGCATACTGTTTACAAGAATTAGGAGTTCCTATATCGCATTTGTACACCACTCCGGGTTCTTTAATATTAAAATGATTTGGCAATGACGAGTTTGCCTTTGGTGCTCCAACCAACACACTAAAAAAAATGTAACTATGTTTATATATACATAAATACAATAGGTTTAAGAAATTGTAAATAGGGCCCAAGAATAGGTCAGCGCTAGAGTAATCAGACTCTTGGGCTGACCTAAAAAGTCGTGAGTTCTAGTTTCACGTGGGGCACATTTTTTTTGAAAATATTAAAAATGTCTGATTCTCTCCTGCAAGGGTATTCATGATTTAATCTTCTGTTAAATATGAGGTATATTCCCTTATCAGTTGTAACCCCCCCCCACATTAGTGCATCTGTGACACATAATAACAATAACTAATGTTACATGATCCCACCCCTCTTGGTTATCCCAGTTCAGGGCGCGAAGCGCTAACATGCCCCACCCTTGAACCCCCCCCCAAACTATATTAACGAGTTGATCCCTCGTTGCTCCAGAATTTTTGAAAACCCTAGCTACAACGAGGAATCGAGGCATGTCGCCTCGGTGCCATACGAAGCCACATGACCACGACCGCGTTAAAAAAATTATTTAGAAAACATAATTGAAAGAAAGTGAAATAATACTAATTTCAATGTCTAATTACTAAACCTTGAAATTCCATTCTTAATAACATGATACAAATTCCATTTTAAAATTATCATTAACAGTACATACGGCCGGCCGTACATGCAAGTGAATATCAGAAACATTTTTTTTCTAAGAAGAACTATAGTTCCGGTCCACTGATAATTTCATGGGAAACTTGTGTCTACAGATAAATTCGCCGGAAAACGGAAACGGCTCCACACAAAGGACTGATAAGGAAGTCAATAAAAATATAATTCAAATTATAAATAAATACAGATTATATTACATAAAAGGTCATTGGTATTAAAAAATGTTTGCCTTTTAAGATAACAATTTCAGGAACGAATTTCAGATTCAGTTTTAGATTCGCCCTATACAGGGTGTCCCAAAATGGTCTATACAAAACACTATCACACATTCGTGCCATCCTTCTAACGAACAGCCTTTCTTGTCTCTTGTCTTGTTTAATTTTCCTGTCTACCATAGTTTGGACAGAAAACAGTTTGATGTTCTACACGTCATGCACTGCAGTTTCAAAAGATGTATAACACTGAATTAAAAAAAAATTCTGCAAACATTTTTATTTTAAACATTTTTTGTCTGGTATTCGATTTTGCTATCAGGCTGCAAAAATAGTATTTGTAGTAAAAATTATGTCAGCGAAAACCTTTTTCCAGTACAGATTCATATTCCAAATAGAATCTCCATCGGTACATGGGATTTTTTATTTAAAAAAATTAAATTGTTCTAATATCTGTGAGGTTCGTTAACGCCTTAACGAAGTACTTTTGGACAAAGGTCACAAAGGTAAGATTGATACGTTTTGCACAGACCTTTTAAGGACACTAATTTTTAAATTGCAGTAGTATCAAAAATATTTCCTTATTTTGTAATTATGAGAAAATAAGTTTATATTTTTTTTACGTAACATGACACTTGCTTGAATATTTTTCAAAACAATTAACGTAACAATATTATAATCCTGTAAACCTACCTCGAACTAATTCCTTTTTGTAATAAAATCGAATATCCAAAGAAATCATTATCACTGCCACTTTCAATAATATCTACAAAATTTAAATCAAAATTAAAACCATAACACTTTCCAAAATAAACTAAAACAAATATTGTTAGTAAGCTATGTGTTAATGCCATGCTGATAAAATTGAACTGCAGCGAAGTGGTGCTATGACTCTGTTTTAAATTGTATAATCTATTTACTATAGAGTTCTTACAAATCGTAAACAAAAACATTTTGCAGTGTAGGGAATTACTCAGGAAGTTGATTGTCTGAATCATCTTCTCCTATTCTGTAAATTGTGAATCAGTTGGAAACCACATAGTAATATTTAATTGGCTTATGAGTAAACAATAGTACCGCTAAGTCAAAATATACATATTGATGGTACCGTAACTGATGTATAAAAAATTGTTATGTGATCAGCTGTTTTGGTATTAAAGTACGAATAGCGACGTCTAAGGTCAAACACCTATGAAATGAAAATTAATATTTTCACTGTCGTAGTCAGATGTAAAACTTTCTTCTCTGGGACGATATAAAATACTATGTAGCGGCCTAAACATTTTTTTTAGACAATACTGATTAAATGAGGACAACTGTGTGAAAAAATGCATTTTCTTGAATTTTGATTTAAAAAATTTGGGATTGTTTCTTCTGGATATTGTTTAAGTATTTAGTGTTATGGTGTCCCAGACATTATTTCCGGGCTAAATTAATGTCTAAAAAAATATGGAAAACCACCTAACACGTTTCTTGATAAGGGGAAAATATCCACTGTACAGGGTGATTCCTAAGTACGTGTAGAAAATGAAGGGGGTGATTCCTGGGCGAAAATTAAGGCTACTTTTTCCTATAAACATGTATCCTAATATGCTTCCCTGAAGAGTTACGCCTCTTCAAAAATGGAGTAAAAATTTGGTTTTTAATTTTTATCTCAAATTTGGACAAAGATAGAAAAATAAAAATAAATGGACGTGTTCTACTAACAGGAAGGCCCTTTATGGATATTTTCTTTATTCACCTGTATTGTTAGAAGGGGATGAAACTTACAACCCCTGTTCATTTTTTTATTAGAACTTTTTAATGCACCGGAATTTTTAATTTAAAAAATTAGCATGAGAAAGCCTTATTCATTTAGAAAATTATTCGTCTCTTTTATTTTTATCGTGAGACAAATAGTTTTCGAGTAAAAAATTAAAATCGATTGTAATGTGCGCCTCAGTTTCGTGAGAAGTTGTAGTAAATTTCTGAAAAAAAGTCTAGGTAGGCGGATTTCATTTTTTGTGTTTGTTGTTTTTGATAATAATAATAATTGTTAGTAAGTTTGCATACAAAAAATGAAATCCGCCTACCTAGACTTTTTTTTTCAGAAATTTACTACAACTTCTCACGAAACTGAGGCGCATATTACAATCGATTTTAATTTTTTACTCGAAAACTATTTGTCTCACGATAAAAATAAAATAGACAAATAATTTTCTAAATGAATAAGGCTTTCTCATGCCAAGTTTTTAAGTTAAAAATTCCGGTGCATTAAAAAGTTCTAATAAAAAAATGAACAGGGGTTGTAAGTTTCATCCCCTTCTAACAATACAGGTGAATAAATAAAATATCCATAAAGGGCCTTCCTGTTAGTAGAACACGTCCATTTATTTTTATTTTTCTATCTTTGTCCAAATTTGAGATAAAAATTAAAAACCAAATTTTTACTCCATTTTTGAAGAGGCGTAACTCTTCAGGGAAGCATATTAGCATACACGTTTATAGGAAAAAATAGCTTTAATTTTCGCCCAGGAATCACCCTCTTCATTTTCTACACGTACTTAGGAATCACCCTGTAGATGACGCAAGACGAAGTTCAATTTTTTCTTTCAAATGGCACTTGTTATTTTTCGTTCAATATTTCTTCATAAATTATAGTGTTAAAGTTTTTGTAGTTTTATATTCTAAACATCTAAACTAAACAAGACATACAAGTTGACCGCTGATACCTAAGAACTTCGCGTCGGCAATCTTAGGGGTGTGGGGGTAGTCACGGGTAGGGCTGGGAATTTTTTTCGATATATCGATATTTATATCGATATATCGATATATCGAATCCCGATATTGAATTTGGAAAATATCGATATATTCGATATATCGACAATATCGATATTTTTTTGATATCGATATTTTCGATATTTTTTTCAATATCGCCCACCTCTAGTCACGGGTAGTCCTATACTCAAGAGCAAAAACTTTAGCTAACTACTGCATTCTGCTTTGAGACTTGAGATGCGAAGCTATCGTGCTGCTAATGCTATTGAGTGTACAATGTCCACGTCCAGCCTCTGTACTGAAATTTCACCGATTGGCACGACAGAATACGAATGTAAACGATTATAGCTGCGCGATTTTTCTCAAGTCTCAGCGACCAACCTGTAACAAATTTTAAAAGAAAACTAACCTGAAAAATTAAAAATTGCGTATTTCTAACTTTCCTATTTTACGAAATTTTATTTGAGTTTTACAAACATCATAATTTTTTCTACTTTAATTCAGCCACTTGTTCTTGTTTTTATAGTTCTACATAGGTATGTTGGTAACGCTGTTATCAAAGCCAAAACAAATATAAAAAAATGGTATACTTCTCAGTAAAATGGGTTACATTATGCAATCTACTTAGCTCTAGGTGGGACACCCTGTATAAGAGCTCAAAATTGCTTTAACTGTTAACCTTACTACTAGATATTTGAGATTCTTAAACAACTGAATTTTTATATCAAATAAATAAAATCTAATATTTAGAAAAAATATTTTGAAATATAATATTTTCGTAATGCTTTTCATTTCACCGCCGCTAGTAATTTGTTGAAAAGCATGGAAGATATTTATAGCTGCATTTAGATTATTAACATTCTTTTTTCACTAGGCTATAAAATTTACTGTAGAGTGCCTGAAATTTTTATCTATAATAAATTTATTGTTTCTGTTGAAAGCATAAAATTTATAAACGATTTTTACACTAACGAAACACCCATTAAGAGTGATTTACTACCTTTCAAATTGTCTTTCTTTAATATAAGTTAAGCGGTATAAAATATTTGTGTTCTAATTATAAAATTGTATCTAGACCTTTAGGAATATTTCTTAGTTTTTCTACATTCCTATTTACTTTTTTTTTCATTTATGTGTGTGTTGTTACGTGATTTTTCTCTCCTAAATTACCTGTTATGGTTATGATTTTATGAAATGCCCAAAACGGCAAAAGTCTTCAAACGTACCGCATCTTACGACCAAAATATAAATGTAATAAATCCACCATGAGAGAAACATCTAGAATACATTCAAAGCACGTTTCTTCCCCTTCAGATAACATCTCCGGTTTCGTAGACCTAGTGCTCCAACTCTTTGCAGATGAGTAACTCCACAGAACAAAGTACAAAGTTTTGCAGATGTGCCTACTCATATGTAGGCAGTTGTGGAATCTTTCGTTTGTTTATAAGACGACATGAATGCAGAAGAAATTAGTTGGAAGCTTTATGTTTTGAAAGGGTTTACATTTTTTTTTTAGTAACAAACTACAGTAGAAACTAGGTTACTAATTAATAAAAACCGAGGTCGTTGATTATTTGGTTTCGTTTATATAATGGAGAGTTAGATTTTCTAGCCAGTAGCCACCCATTACTGAATGGTATACCAACGAGTTTCGATTAGTTTTAATGACCAACGAAAACTGCAACTTTACCTTTCAGCATCTCGTTGAAAACCATTCAATTTTTCAACTGTTGCGCAATTTAAACATTTATGACAGCAATAAATCATTGTGTTTGATCGGCCACGATCAGGTACTTTCAGGGAATTTCAGGATTACGTACGGCGACAAAGCAAAGCAGGCAAGCAGCACTGTTCATCGAGTTTTGTGCAATTATTCACTTTATAGAACATTTAACGTTAAATTGAATCTGTTCACATAATAAATTATTCAGATAATCAACCACCGACTGTGCATACGAAACAATCCGGATTGATACCTAATGCAACATAGATGTATACGAGATAACTGTATTCCTAAACTCAGAATTAAAAGAAATATTGTTGGAAAAGACAATGGAATGAATCGAACTAGAGCCGAAACAGAAAAAGTGACGTTTTTGGCATTCCCCTTTCATGTAGTAATGAATATTTCAGTTAATTCCAACAATTTTAATTTGAATAAAAATCGCATTGTAAAATCTCCGGTCGAATAGATTCCGATCCATGTCCAAAATATCGAAGTGGCGCATCGTCGGACAAAAAACTGGCCACCTACAATAAAACTTCATAGCAGTGTACAAAAAGCGAAGCGAGGCGCGCAAGGTATAGAAGACGGAGCGCGGAATGCGTCGCTTCTCCAGCGCTAAAACACAAATCGCAGCGCGCATGCATACATTCATCTTTTGGTTTTTGTTCTCTTGACTTATGAATCCCGTTGACAAGCAAGATGGAGGTATTATGTTCTTTTGTTACCGAGTATTGCATAGCATAAAGGATGGTCCATTATTAAGTTAAAACACATCGTTCAACAAAATTTGAAGAATTACTACAATGTCATGTCTGGAGTTAAGTTTTTAGCTTTACGCAGGCCGTATCGTCCGTACCACACCAAGTTTTCCATCTAACGCAGGTACAGGAAAAGCCTGATTTAAATAGATCTGTTGGACTACTGTTTGGGATCACTGTAGGTATCAAACATTTACAATTAACCCTTCCGACGATTTGAAAGAAAATATCGGGCGAGGCTACCAACAGTTGTTATCGGTTGTAAAAAAAATAAGTAGTTAGGAACAATGTCCTACAGTTATCTAGGGGAGTTTTACTATAATTAAGCATATATAAAGCCATATAATTATGCAACTTTGTATAAACCCTACAGTGAGACAGACAAACATAAACTGACAAAAATTTTCGTATAGAATTGCGATTAAAGTCTGTATTCTGCATTCAGTAAGACCGCCTTGAAGCTGATCGTCTACACATAAACTAAAAACTCGTATTCGTCAATCCTTCTTAAAAAGAAGCCTACGATAATATTACCTACCCCTCGACCGAGCCTAATTTGAAAATACATTGAACTAATTACGTGATCAATTAATATACAAGCTGTTTCATAACATGTGGAAAGTATTTGGAGGATGTATGCATGTAAGGCTTTACCGTAAAATTTAAATTTACAATTAATAAAATAGCGTTGAGAAAATATCTACTTTTGATTTTATGCAGAACCATAACCCGACGTTCTAATTTATTGACCCACTAGATTCTCTCGATGATGAATCATTTCAATATTGTCGATTGCAATACCTACGGTAACTGTACTACCAACTAATTTTTACTCAATAATATTGAACCGAAATTTGTATTTGGTTAGTTTGTTTTTTTTTAACACAACGTAAGCTGATAACGAAAAGTTTTAAGTCGTATATGTATACAAGTTTTTTTTTCTTGATTTTCACGTCCTCCATATTTTCCAGATGTTATGAAACACCCTGTATAACAATCAGAGAATAAGTTTTGTGTTTTTTTACTATTATTGCATTTATATTGAAATGTTAATATATTTGTTCATTAATAAAGACTCACGGAAATAATTATAATGTGATTTCTAAATATTCTTGATCAATTAGCGCCATTATTATTATTCAGTTTATCTTATGGAACTTAGATTGCCTATTGCTAACTTAAGTTACTCAGTCTGTATATAATTACAAATGAACAAATACATAATTATTGTTACTTGGCAACACTAGGAAGTAATTTGGATCAAAGTAAAGAAGACTAAGGCCCGGTCTTTCCATCTCCTACTAAAGCTTCTATTAGCTAATAAACGATTAGTTGTCATGGAAACAATTCTTGTAACAATGGTATCCATGACAAATAATCGTTGATTAGCTAATAGAAGCTTTAGTAGGAGATGGAAAGACCGGGCCTAAATTAAACACGTAGGTACACTCGGTTTCGATCTTATTCTGCGGGTACAAAATTTCATCTGTTTTAATTTTCTATGAAACCGCATAAAAATTCATAAACTTCAGAATTTACCTTCGCTCTCATAGCATATGCGAACTATCAAACTGGAAAGAGAGCTGTAGAACTACAGAAGCGTGCAGTGATTTGGACCAGCGGAAAAATAAAATCGAACTCTAGTGTAGGTTACAAAGAATTTTTTTATAGCTAACCCAGCTATAAAAAGAATTGAATAAAGAACATAAAATTAAAAATTAACCACTAATAAAGAAGCTGTAGCAAAAATTAAATATTTTTTGATAAAAGGAGAAAAACAACGAACCTGGGAACTTACAAATTTTGCTGGTTCAAATCCGCTGTGCTGAGAGTGAAACCCTTTGTCCATAGTCACAACCTGTTACACTAAAAATAATATCTTTTTATGTTTTAATGTAGAACAATAAGCTTGCACTAAAATTTGAGAAAAATAAGTTAAATCACATTAAAAAACATTTATTCTCCCACGCACCACTTATTTTCCCAGGAACGTATGGCATAGAAGTATAAATTTAATAATAAATAATTACCAGAACAAAACCGAAAAGATTCGTTTTTGTATGAAAATTTCAGTTACAGCACCTAATTTAACCTTAATATTCTAATTTCCGATTACATAGCGATTAATATCAATTAGGTCAGATATACTTATTAGGCGCTGTTCACGTTTTAATATAAACCCTTGATACGCCATGAATTTGTTCAATTAGTTAACTATAAAATAGCTATTTTCCTAACAAGTGCAGAAAATCGATTTTTCCGCACGCAAATGCCGTTGACAGCACGACGCGTAGCGGAGTGGTGTCAAGCATTTAAGTGCGGAAAAATAGGTTTCTGCACGTGTTAGGAACAATAGTTTTTCTACTAGCGTGCGGAAAAACGCATTTTCCGCACTGTTTTAGTGTTTTAGTGCGGAAAAGTGGATTTTCCGCACTAAAACATGTGCGGAAAATGCGTTTTTCCGCACGCTAGTAGAAAAAAATATTTGACGCACTATTATTTGCTAATAGTATATTAAACCCCAAAGTAGAAAAGACATTTTTCTCAGTCGAATATTATTATATCCTGAAATGCGAAGCATCGAAGGAAATAAGCTGCGAGGCTGATAAGTCTTCTCTACCGTGGTTTATATACTATTTTTTCCACTACTAGCACCTTTATTCCTTTTATAGTTAATCGTTTTTACGTTAATAAAAAATAAAATTACATTTCTAAATATCCACAAAAATCAAGTAGCCTTACCTGAAAACATTTCAACTGACATTTGTGTAAAATTTGACGTTTATCTGCAACATATTTATTTCTCATTTTTAACAAATAATTATAATTAAAATTAATAAGAAACAATACTAGATTAAAATAAATAAGCTTTAGAAAGTGGTTGTTGTATTATGAAGGTGAAAAATATTCGATATTTGACATAATTTTAAAGGCTAGCGTACTAGATATATTGTTTCTATTATTGACCAGTGGTCAAAAATAAAAAATTAGTGAGTACTAGCTGAGAAAATCAAATTCTTACCCTGAAAACAAACTAAATACTGGTACCTTCTAAATCTAGGAAATCTTGGAAAAAATAATATTAATTCGCTATTCAGCATGTTACATAATCATATCATACCTGTATTTTTCATTAAAATTCTTACTGTTTAACAAATCTCAAAACCAAAGGCCAAACAAATAAATATGGAGGACTTATAAATTGCTAACAATTTGAACTTTAAAAAAGCATTGCTTAGGTGCAGCTGGTTAACTTAAAAAAATCGGAAAGGGTCGAGCTTCTTATTTCTGCTGGGCTTAACATTAATGTTAGGAATACCTATACCTACCTTACGTCACAAAATTTATCTTTTGAAACAAACCAAAATAAATCCAAATTTAAAATTTCGAGAAAACTCAACTAAGTATTCGTTAATATCTTTCAATACTTCAGTTGACTGTATTCATTCCCTCTTCCTAAATTTGATTTAATCTTTCTACTTAACACTAATAGAATTTAGTACCTGAAGATTGTGTTCTGACAGTTAATGTAAGATCATTCGTAAAAAATTGATAGAAACGAATACAAAAGAGGTTGGAAAAAAACATGTAAAATATAATATTGTTAAAAGGTGACATGTTCAGAAATGCAAATTAAATATCCATCAATAAAAAAGGGAGTAACTTAAGAGCCTAAAGCAACAGACGATCAAAGTGACGTCTTGAACATTACAATAATGTATCTCTTAAAGTTATGCATACATAAAGAGGACAAACAGCTAATAAATACAGATTGAAAAATCATATCTGAAATAGTCTATAATTAGTTAACTTGCGACAGGAGCGAGTAACCCGCTTATAAATAAATGAGTCCATTGTTAGCTGCAGCTATCTCTTATCTTCTGGATTGTGTAGAGCAGGCAGCAGAGATGGAATCGACCATATCCATCATGTATTGTCACACGGCCCCTGATCGCTCATTGTTCTGCTTCTCTAATTCATTCATTTCACTTTACATTTTAGGAATGGCAGCCCGTAACATGTTTTAATTAATTTTCATTTTTGTTGCTTGCTGCAGCGTAGGTTTGTATGATTGAAACGCTGGCTCGCATATAGGCATCGAAAAAATGTTCGCTGACAATGACAAATATCCCTATCTTGCATCTCTGTAATCGTTGGTGTCTGTCCAAAGACTAAAAGTTATTACGTATTTATGAATGATCTATTCGTATAATGAGGTATCGCAAATACATTTTGCTAGATTATGTTTCTAAGAGCTACTGCTGCTTGCTACTGAACTTGATACACGTGTTAGTTAATTCATTTTAGCCTTAGTTCTTCTTGTCTGTGAAACAAATCTCAACAGGACTTAATGTTCTAAACTTTAATTTCAGCAACTGTGTTGTAGGGAAACAGTTATCAAGAATACCTTATTATTTCAAAAGTCTTATTATATATTACAAGATGTTTTTTAATAGAACACCCTGTATATTCTTATGTAATCGTATTCGTCTTTTAATTGACTTTCCGAATACATTTCGGTTTTAAGATTTATTCAAGTTTTTTTTAGAATAAGCGTTTAGAGACCTCTTCAACGGCAGAATTTGCACGGTAGGTATATAGAATTTTTTGCATTAAATAATTTTTTTGTCAAATATTAGTTACAACCCTTGAAGCACCAAGCACGACCATCTTGGATCAACTATAATTTTTTTACACTTTTCTTTATTGTTTTCTACCTAGAAAAGACTTTATTTTCCATATGAAGTATGCGAATAATTTTTTTTTTAATTAATATTCGTATAATAGATACAGTATTCAATTATTACCTCAGATTTTATTCAGATTTGTATAATAGCTGTATTGCATTTCGTAATTAAACACGTCATTAAGAAAATATGAAATCATTTTAAAATCAAATACCTGTGCTTCATTCAAGTGTCTTTATAATTAACAAATTTTTCACATTCTGGCGTATTTCAAGTTACCCGCATTTATTTAACACAACATGTAAATACATCAATCCCTGCATTCCGAAGTCCAAACGAGGAATACGAAAAATAAAAATAAAATCTCGAAGCATCCTAACTGCAGCCTTAAATATCTAAATGCAGGTATACCTGGGATTTAATGTAAATTTCTTTAAGTATTTTCGTTTTATTCGAGTTTTTACTAATAATTATTTATTATTGTGTGACCCCACTGTCTACGGTGCTAATGTATGAAAATAGCATACGTAGTTAATTATTTAAGTTTAATCAAAAGAACACGAAATAATAAATCTGATAGTAGGAAAATAACGTATAGTGGGAGGACTTTTTCTACGATGTTCCCTTTTCTCTAAACTCGATCTAAAACAGATAAAACGAACACAAGTTACAGTATACCGACATATCATGGTATAAATTGATCACTGTTCCAACAGTTTCTAAAATAATTAAAGGCAAATTACGCGAATAAAATAAACAAGAGTGGAGGAAGGGTTGTAGGCATAATAGGAATAAACCTAGTTGAGTCCTTATCCACTTGTGTTTAATACATCAAAAATTTAAATCAAAAAACAGAGAAGGGGGTAGTGGGGTAAATAGCAATACGTATAGTAAACTTGGATTAGCTACTTAGAATATGCAGGTGTGTTCACGACAGAAAAGCGTAGAGAAAGTAGGAATAAGAAAGTCTAATTTGTGAAACTTTACGCACTTAAGGAAAATATGCCGAAGTCAAATTTTGTGAAGTTCGGTACCTAAGAGGGTTGTAAGAATTATGAGAGAAGCGTAGGTGTGGTAATGGTATGCAGATACAAAATTATTTTTTGCAGATATTATAATATAATGATAATTATGTTTTCCTATTAAACTGCTAATAGAAAAACTTTGTTGTCAAACTAGATCACAAAAGAAATTTAGTTGATTATTAAACACATAACTGTAACAAATTCTGAAACAGTAAATTCCATTAATTAAATCAACATTTCTTTACCTTTCTTCTCATTAAAAGTTATTGCTACGATCCCTGGTTACATAACCACAAGGGCTACTACTTTGACCAAACCTATCCTAAATCTCTTATATGGGTCTATAAATTACAAGAAAAAATTTAAAATTCTATGCATTTCTTATTCTTCTATCTCGTGAGGATTTTTTATCATTCGGTGTAAACATATTTTTATATACAGCATGCTTAGGAATTTGTTTAAAACTCTGCCGCAGATACTTCAACAAATTAACACGGAGCTATTATAATTCCAATAAAACCAATTAATAAATCTAATAACGTGGAGTAGGAATGTCGTTTATTTTACAGAGCTCGAATTTTGATTCATAAATTGAAGAGTAAGTAAACGCACAACGTTCCTGACCTGAAGCAACCTCGGTTTTCCTAGAATTTCGTTTTGGAAGGAATTAAAATTACCAAAACTCGTTAATTAACATAAAATACATAAAACCGGTGTATTATACAATAAATTGATCACAAAATATCTCATCATAAAAAGTAAGCCACCGAAATACAAATTATATAAATACAAGACAGTAATACTGAATTTTCTCATCAATATATTGTAGTGTTTAATGACCACTCTTTTTCGTGTTAATGTTTTTGACATACCATTAAAACAGTGAGCATCGTCACATACAGATAAACCTCCTACATTCTCACATTCTTTCTTAAGTTACACCGGCTATGCTTGTTTCTTTTCCTTATCTTAAGTACCCGTGCTTAAAATGAGATAACAGAATGTTAGTAGAAGCTCGTGCTACAAAACGCTTTTAATCATTTACACCGGTAGCTGACCATTATATGGCTTTTTAAATCATCGGTCTAAAATTATAGTCGACCAGCAAACATTCATGTTAAACTGTTACAGGTTTTTTAAACCTTTGCAAATGTTTGAGTAGAAGGTACTTATAATATTTTTAAATTTCATTGGCTGAACGCTCTTGAGAAGCTTGAATCCTGGAAAAGGCATTACAAGGGTTATGGATGGGGGAAGTTCTATCTTTCAGGCTGGCTACTAAATCGGATGAAGTTTTTACAGGGAACGGTACGATTCTCCGGCTACGATTCGTCGGGTACCGTTCGCCGAGAACAATTCCGCCGGCAGCACGATTAACCGGCAAGCCCGATTCGCCGGTGCCCGATTCTTCGAGGCACGATTCGCCGTCAAAAATTTAACATCTGGGTTTCTTTTTTTTTTACTACAAATATTCGTGGATTTATTGGCACACTTCGGGCACACTAGTCCGCTTGTACGTAGAGCTGCGCGTAGCGCTGATCAGGGTAGTTGCTCTCTTCAGGTTTAAATATCTAAGTAAAATTTTCTGTGCCTCGGTGAATCGTGCTTCGGCGAATCTGGCTCCGCCGAATCGTCCTTGCCGGCAAATGGTTCGCTGCGAATATTTCGCTGCAATAGTAAACATGTAGGGAGAACAGTAAGAAATAATGCCTCTGCCTCACCATGAATATTGACAGAAGATCCGGAGGAAAAATGAGGCTAGGGAAAGCAGTGGAAAACGAGGGAGAGAAGCAAAAAAAACATAAAAGGGAACGGTTATAGATTCATAAAATAGAGAGCCACAACTCGAACGCATAAAGAAAACGAAGATATATAAGAAGATTGATTCGAATAGAATGTAAAGAATATTCTACAAGCAAGGTTGAAATCTAGGGATCTCTGCCACCGCTCTATGCACTTTGGCCTGCCATGAATTATTATAATCCATTCCACATCCTAATTGAGAATTTTCCTGTGAAAAAACCTAGGGGGGATATCTAGCATCCCAAGTATTCGGCAGAGTTGGGGATTGAAACCAAAAATAGTTCAATAGTTCCACGAGAGCAATGATTACGGAATGCTACCTACAGGAAACTAGCGAAACTGACTGAACACAATAGGCTTTGTCTGAGGTGGATACCAGGATACCTAGGACCAAGGTACCTAGGACTATACTCGATAATGAATCTGGCAAAAAATGCGGTATACAGAACAACTGATAAGCCTAAAAGGAGTGTATCATACAACTCTGCCGAACAGCCAACCTAAGCTAAACAAAATGCATTGCAAACATTATATTGATCGCGGAAAAACTATTGACACTGTAGGGAAAGTAAGAAGAAGAAACGTATGTCGACTGTTTAAATCAATGCAGAGTCTTAAAACCGTAAATGAAAACATTTTGGAGTACAAGAACTACAACCCGCAATGGCAATAAAAACCTCAATCGAGAATATCGTGGGGTTCGAAGACTCGGGAGTAGTACTACTCCTAAACGTTTCACGTGACGGCGGCGCAATAAACATTTCCAGCAGCGGCACCATGACCGGACATGCTCCTGGTTACTATATCAGTCGAAGATAATCTCTATCAAGTTGCGGGGTAAAATTGTATCATTTATAAAACCAATAACTTATCTATGCCATAAACAACCCATAAGGCACTCCAATGACGTACGGCACGTGATAGAACTACGTCATAGACCAAGCAACGTCTTCCACGAGGGTCATTTGATACGTCATGGATTGCTTTATTAATTGTTTATCGAATACATAAGTTGTGGGTTTCATAAATTCGTTTCTAGATACCGCGGGCATTAGGGCCGGATTATCAACTCCCAATACTCAATTGTCATGGATACGAATTGCTACAAGAATCGTACCCATGACAGTTGAGCGTGGTTAGCTTAACAAGGAGTTAACTACGGATTGAGAAACCGGCCCTAAAAGTAATAAAATTACATTAGTGTGTAAGAAATATTGAGGAAATGAAATATCGGCTAATCATCCCGTATTTGTTTTAAAAGGTTTAATAGTTAAGGAGATCTACGTCTAACTAGCTGGGTCACAACTATTTTCAAAAAAGGGACATTTTAAGATTAAGCTAAACCAGGAAAACCAATGTCTGTAGGTATATGAAGCCTTCCTCTTCAACAAACCTACTAACCAATTGATTGTAAAGCTTGCACCAGAATCTGTGGAATTTAAAACTTCCATTGAACAATGCTGCAATCTAGAATACCCCATCCAGTCCCCAATAACGAAAAAGTGAGTCTTTCGCAAAGATAGATTTTTTTCTTGAGCCGTGCTACTAATCAATGTCCATTACGTCGTCTATACTGTTCTTGTGGTGCGAAGTTAATGTATCGAAGATGAACAAAACCATAGCCAAATCAGTAAACATTTCTAATTTACTCTAATTTGGATGTGAAAGGGTCAGGGATTAGGTTTTTAGTAGAAAAACTAAAATAATGATGATCAGCATTCAAAAAATAGAAAAATCATAACAGCATTGTTTATGTCTCCAAATTTAATGGTAAAAGAGGCAAACGGGTAAATATAAGTGTGGAAATATTATTTTAAACAAAGTTGAGTCAGGCAATAAATGACTAACGGGGTGATAAAGTGCCTCAAAAATGTACGATATTACATGACAACGAACCTATACTCTCAAGTCGGGTATATTTATCTAATATATTTCCTGTATGGGCTCTGAACAACCTCATTACCCTCACTCTACCCCTAATTTTCCCCTATTCGACTTCGTTTAAAACATCTCACAACATTAGTGCCCGAGATGACCACAGATGAAAATATATATGAATAGTAAATAACGAAAGAAACATTTTTGTTGCTACTGAGTTTGTTCGTAAAACGTAATGAGAATACTGGAAAGGTTAATCAATTAAGTTTTATGGGTTGATTATTTTTGTAAGAAGAGGGCAAATAACGAACTGGACAACTACGTTAGGGACCAGGCTTAGTTATCAAGTGTACAATTTTACGACAACACTTAAATCTAATATTCCTGATAAGATCAGAACGAGCAGCAGAGAGTGATCGTCCTGGTGCGAGAATGCTGCCACCGTGCAGCCACCAAATTCACCAAATTAATAATAAGCGCCTATCTTCATCTTTTAACTCCAGATTACTCGACTATGCGATATTTTAAATTGTTGGTATCGCATTACACATGTGTCCGTTTAATGTTTAGCCACCTCTAATGAATAATTAAGCTTTATTGTGTAAGACAAGAATTTTATCGAAATCACATTTAAAAACGCTTTTTCTCACATCCGAAAGATAAAAACAAGTTTTAATTAAAAAGGACCGCGTTTCGTGGGTTCCTCGACGAGTTGAGCAAACCGTTTTTGTTAAAACGGTCAGCTTTGATCAATCAAATTCTGACCGACGCGAAATATTGAAGACACACTTTGTATCGAGAGGAAAAATGTCTGCATTCCGACATATTTTCATGAATTCTCATAATACCGATTGAACAAATGCCTATCACAAAATGTAGTTTCACAAATCGTTTTGAAGCTGTGACGAGAAATACTGATCAGGAACGATATATTATTGGACGGATGCACTATCCATACCAACTAACAAGCCTCGAACGAACAAGAAACGGATAAAAAAGTTTAAAAAACGACCAGTTTAAAACAAGTGATACTATTTATGTTTCAGCAGTTACATGTAGTTTCTGTCTTTGTTCACATTTAATGTACAAGCGGTCACAAAGTAACTGAATGATATTTAGCTCGTATAGCCTGTTACCTCCACATGTCATCACATAATTAACATTCCAAATAGCGTAAGATTTATGAAGGCGAAAATTTGAAATGAAAAGATACTTAATTTTTTATAAGGTTTATGTAAGCATATTGAACTTAAAATCTTGAACTAGAAAAAGAGATCAAAATGTTTGGATTCAAGATAAGGAAAAATATTTGGAATACATTTTATCAAATTTCAAAACTTTAAAGAGGACGATAGAGCGAAATTAAAATCCCTGAAAAATGGCAGCATATTTTAACCTCCAAACCTTTATAACTCCTTAAAATTCCAGCGGGGGGGGGGGGGGATTATTATAAAAATAGTTGCTTGTTAAATTTCTAAAATATTGAAAATAAACAAAAAGCGTTATCAAACAAATAGGAACAGGTTAACGCAAATTATTACTTACTTCTAGGTCTACCAATTTTTAGAATAAAAAAGCGTGGATAAATTTTTTTTATTCATTTTCCAATATTTAAGAAAAATTACTCAAGGGTTTGAAAATTGATAGAAACCTCGCCTAGGGAGAAGTACCAATTGTAGTTTTTGTCCACCTCGATACTTCCATAAATGGACTATATTTAGAAAAATGGCAAGCCTATATTTATTTAATAAAAAAAGGGAATTTTTTATTAAATTTCCTAAATTTACAAATGTTGGATAAATAATATGAAATAGAAAAAAATTCCTTCCGAGCTCTATATGCTTACAAAATGTTCACAGGACCTTAAAAAATTATACCTACTCCTAGAAACAATCAAAACTTTCTAGAAATATTTTCTGATTGTTTCCAAACTTGAAGTCAACTTCATGATGGTTTCTGATAATTGGAGATCATTCATGTATGTAAATATAGAGAAGTTTATCATTTTTTTAAAAAATGAATGATGGAAGTGAAACTTATTTTTATTGTGTGGTAGGTAGTTACATAAAAATAAAACCAAAATATAGAGAGAGGTCTAAGGCCCGGTCTTTCCATTTCCTACTAAAGCTTCTATTAGCTAATAAACGATTAGTTGTCATGGAAACAATTCTTGTAACAATGGTATCCATGACAACTAATCGTTTATTAGCTAATAGAAGCTTTAGTAGGAGATGGAAAGACCGGGCCTAAGTTTATAATAAAATTGTTAGGTGCCGCGTGTTAAAATTTGACCTTGAATTATAAATAAATATCTCGTAAAATAAAGAAGTATTTTTACCGTTTCGTTGAGGAAACATAAATTTAAAAGCCACGCTGTATATAACATAAGACAATCGCTAACAAGTAGTTTCAATTCCAGGAATTTTAAATTCCCAAACAGTTTAAAATGTTTTGAACACGAAACAAAATCTATTGCTCGCCTCTGCCTATACGTTAAAGGACACAAAAAGTCACACAAAAAAATGTCAACCTGTGCCAGGTAACCTCTCACGATTCTTCTACCAGTCCCTGGACCTTGGTGACTTATGATGATTGTTTTCGAAAACAATTGTTTACTAAACTTATTTACCTAAGAAAACAATGCACTGGTAACGACAGAAAATGTAGAAATAAACTAATTGTTCGCATTATAAAACAAGAAACGAAGCCTTAATTTGGATATTTAAATTTATCTCTGTAATGGTGTTGTCCACTCTTGTTAAGAATGGTTACCTGGATACACCAGTCGAGATAAGACTCGTTTTCTATTTTTACCTTGTTTTGACCGTGTTAATGAAATTAAATTACCTTTACATTATTTTTCATTTCGAGTCATTGTTTTTTAACCAAAATACTCGTACAGGTTGCAATTAAAAAATTTGTTTTAAGATCATAAATTATCGCTTTAAGTACTCTGTTCGCAGTGCATTAAAAAGAGTGGGCTATAAAAGACGGATTTCGCACCTCGGTAAAGTAATGAGCCTCATTAAGGCCCATTGTTGCGGATTGTCTCCGCTGGGCCACTCCTAGACCCGCCGGACCTCAAATTGATTTTAGATGATTAATGTTGAAGAATCGATCCATCCATCAAACTCTTAAGTAGAACCATTCACCAGCTACAGTGGTGACTCGTCCAAAACTAAGAGATTTCATCGTTTATCATAGATTACTATACGTTTACGAGTATGTATGAACGGAAACAGTTACGAACTAAAATTCAGTACCACAGGAATAGTATATTATGTAATTTGCATTAAAACGAGTACCTAAGGGTTCCAGTGCCACTCGAAGGCGAACGCCGAAATCATACGAGTGCGAAAGTGGGTAATCCTTGTGAGTGCCATACTATAATTTTTTTACGATTCACAACAAAATACTTCACACAACAATAAATATTAGAAGAAAAACGCATTAATGATTTTTTCATTTCGCACACGTT
The DNA here is from genome assembly GCA_963082805.1 of Hemicrepidius hirtus. Lineage (NCBI taxonomy): Eukaryota > Metazoa > Arthropoda > Insecta > Coleoptera > Elateridae > Hemicrepidius > Hemicrepidius hirtus. The sequence goes on along the minus strand of OY720166.1, from coordinate 24,082,558 downwards.
GCCATGGCAAACCATGCGAAATAGTTATTTGTCAAACTAGAGAGGAAAGCGCCCTTTTTTCTACTCGAACTTGCAAGTTGCCTCACGAACGTTGCGAGTGAGAGTGGAAAAAAGTGCTTTCCTCTCGTGTTAGTCACCAATTTTTTTCCACGACATCATCTTAGACACAAGAATTTTATTTATAAACAAAAAAAGTTAGATATTGTTGCGACTTGAAACGCAGCCGCTATTGCAGGGAGCGCTCGTCAGCACTTAACACTGTTACATTTTCTAATTTTCCTCACTATTTAGCGAGAGGAAAGTTGAGATTTCGGGGCATGTCGTGGAAAAAAAATGTTCCCAACCAGTACTACCTACTTAACAAGCCATTGCTTACATTCTGTACTTGCTTTTATAAAATATTTTAAGATACGAAGTAGCAAGTAGAATACATTAAACACACTTCAAATAAAATTTAATTTAATTATTATACGATTTTAAATTATTTTATTCATGTTACAGAAGTTGTAGAGGTCTACTTTTTCAAAAGCCTTTGATTTGATAAGTTGTGCGTTTGAAAATTGCTACTTGTTCGTGTTCGTTACTTACTAACAAAATTTTATTCATTGTGGGAATTTCGTTGCGGTGTGCCTAAACAAAATCATCTGTAATATGTGTGAAGACTTTCAAAATAATCTAATGTTAATTTTAAAAAATACCTAATAACGTATCATGGATAAATTTCGTTGTATCTTCAATTTTGGCACAGAATTTTGTGGTTTTGGGGGCCATTAAAGTTAGATGCTCCTGAAATTCGCGGAGTGTATTCCTTACAGAAGCCAACCCAACGTCCATAGTTAGTGAAATTTCCGGATTTTGATCTAATCTTTCATTATATAATTTCAAAACCAACATTTTTTTTGCGTCAACTAATACTTTCTTTCTTGCGCTTGATGATTTGTCCAGGAGATAATTCCATGACTTACCTACACCTGCACAAATTGACAATATCACGATAATGAACTGTCTACACGTAGTTACTTCCCCCTGTTAAGCAGGTATTATTTAACCCAGCTTGCATACAAACTTTCCCTTAAGGCGACCAATCACAGGTCTTGCTACTACTACAGCGCCTTTGTTTATATCGTGATCAAGCTCTCGACGAACGCAGTTTAGTCTATTTTACCAACAGTAGTAGGTAGGTACAATCCAAAATCATTCAGATTAGCACTTTATGCATCCACATTCGCCATTCATATAAAATTAAATAAATAACTGAGAACAACATATCCCTCCAAAAACAACGAACCGAATTTAAAATTAAAGATCACATTACAGAGCTATATAGAGTTTTTTTTATTTATTTTAATTATTGATTCACTAGAGGTGTAAGGGTGACGCCAACCGTTAGATTCGTCCGTCCCCTAACACGAAACCACAAACACCCATGAAGAGAATGGGATGCGAACCAGGGATCTCTTGGTTGCTCTCATCCGTTTAGCCATCACTACCTCGCGATATTGATTTTTAACGGCTTTATTATTGCTAACAGAAAAACATTTAAAAGAAAAGTTAGTTATTAAATTATCTAACTTCCATGAGATTTTGAAGTCTACGATGTCTTGTAAGGAATTTAGAAAGAGCAATGCGATTTAATAATATTTATTTAGTTTCATGAAACCCTATGGTATCTTGTGAAAATTACTTTGCAATAATCACCCCGAACACAACTACTCCGGTCGTAATCGCTCCAACAAAATCCACCCTAGTCAATAATCATTTAGAACAAAAACCACTTCTGCAAAAATCACTTCTGTATAGCATCTCCTGTAGCATACATACTCTAATATAGTCTTTTCAAGCAATTTTAACAACAAAAATTTTATTTAATGAATGTATTTAATTGTTCATGGTATTATTCGTAACCAGTGACGTAACCAGGGATGGGGTTAGAGTTAGAGCACTTTATACTCTTTGGTTAGAGTGGGTTTAAATAGCCCAACGCTGTACTGTAGTGTGTATCCCAATACTTATGAGTTTAGGATTTTTCCGTGTGGGATGTTTCTGTAGAAAATTGTTTTTCGGTAAATATAGTAACCCTTTCTTTGTTGTACAAGCCATTTATTGTTTTTAGCATTACAACATTTCATCTGCCAGCTAACTCTTTCTGTACCTCCGGCAGCTGAGACTTAGTAACGCAGGAACAAAAACTCTCAAAAGAATTACACAGCCCTATACTTACTATGCTGCAGGGTAACACTGAGAAACAATATAGATTTGATGTCTTTTGCAGGAGTGGTTTTTATTTGGAGTGATTATTTATTGGCGTGATTTTTGTTAGAGTATATTAATGACTATGACCGAAGTGGTTCTGACCGAAATGATTGCTTCGTAGTAAGTTACAGAATAAAGTACCATAGTCTTTATGCGGTGCCTATGAAACACCGTGTAGAATAATAGATATTAATCTTCTTTACTAGAGGTCTGTTTTGTGTAATTACAATTTTTCCTATGGTTGGCCAGCATTGTAAGATCGATAGTGCGTAAAGGCCGCAATTTCCGGAAAAAATGTAGAGTTGTTCGCCATCGTGAATCACCTAGAAATCATGTGCAGATATTGGATACTCTGGAAATAATCATACTTGCAAACTATATATTTTGCGTGTTCATGAGTCTCTTCTAGCTTCATGAAGAATTGCCTTCTCAGTAGCAGTTTCTAACGTTTTGACTCTTATGTGAAATCAAATTGTTGCTGATTTGCATGCATTTCTCTAATGAACATAATTAAACCAACGTAATAATAATTATTTTTCCACTTAAATTACATACATTTTATTTTACATGTATACCGGGTGTGTATTTTCAAGCTCGAACATCGAGATTCAACATTGTATTGAACCTTTTTCCTGATTCCTGCTCGCCAATTCAACTTAAAGGAAAGGCATGAGGTACGACATGTCTTCTAACGCCCGGTATTACAATCTCAGTTTAAGAGTTAACTGCAGATTTCCCCAAGATTTCCCTTTGTATTCTGAAGTTTAACTGGAACGCTGTGGTTTAAACTGAGATTGTACCTAATACCGGGCCTAAGTCTAACATATACAGCTAACTCGATTTGAAAACTTTTTGATTGCTTGTTACTGAAAACTTTGTATAATTAAATTAATTTAGAATATAATTTCAAATGAAAGTGTATTCTATAGTTTGAAAAAAAAGGTTAATAAAAAGTAGTGTCTTATTTCTGAGACAATGATAATGAAAATGGGGAAGGAGTATAGCGCAGCGGTAGAGTGGAAACACCTTGAAACTACGAGTAGACTACAAACGTTGGTGGTTCAAATTTGCCACAAAACGGGTAAAACCGTTTCAGCCATGATCTTTATTTTTAATTTAAGTGTTATATGAGGGACATGTAACTTTGGCAGTTGACTCCCCTTATAGTCCATATGGAGAACGAATACCAGGAAAATAATTATTTAAGTTGGATTAAGATAGGGTACTAAATCAATTTAAATAAATTTGTATAAAAGCTTCGGGAGTAGCAAGTAGCTACATGCAAGGCTGCAAACCCATGTTAAAATTTTATTATAGGACACTCCTTCACGCTGTTTAACAGTACCACGTTCTTCGTGTTTTTATTTAAAGAAGGTATCATCGCAAAGATTTTGACAATTTAACTTTACTCCAGATTTTCCTTGATTCGTAAAAATTTGGAATAACTTTAACATATGATCAAATTTTGATTGTTGACTTAGCAAAAGGTTGGTGTATTCTGGAACAATATCTACCATACAAGAACTACACCTTCCAGAAAACCTGTCAGGTGCAATGTTTTGCAGATCTTCATTAATTAGAAACATATTACATATTTGGTACCTATATTCAGCAAATGGTAAAGTAGTGTTTAACTTTTTTTTTTACAATTTCATCCTAATGTGTAGGTACTTTTATCCACGTTGGGCAGCATGTGTTCTGCAGCAAAATAATCTAAACTAGTCCTGTGTTTAATGTATCAAACATCAATATTTCTAAATAAAACACCTTGTATTTTTTTATATAAATAAACATAGCTTTTCGTGGTCTAGAAAACTCTTTAAGATCTGAAACCAATAATTTTGGAAACACACTCAAAAATAAAAATCAGGTTATAGTTTCATAGCGAATTGCCCTTGTTTTATCAGAAGTGGAGCACGTTAAAAATAAAAGGAATGTCAACGAACATCTACTATCCTTAAATATCTATTAATTAAGAGAGTTAACTCGTTATACTTTTATAAAAGTAAATTGCATATTGGAAAGTGAATTAGTAGTTTGAAAAAACTGGTACTATTGCATTTTTGTCAAGATCATTTTAACGGTTTATAAAAAAGTAAAAATTGATTCTCAAGACCAAAACTTTTACTTTACACAAATACATGATTTGATGCATCGTAAAAAATTAGCTAAAATTTGTATAGGTGGTCAATAACAATGACATATTATTAGTGAATTTTAATTAAACATAAGATTGTTTCGTACACTTCCTGGACCTTGGTACAACGTATATGATGTACATGTATTGCGGCACGAAAGTAACCGATTACAGATTGTTTAGTTGTTTACATGGAGAGAAACTATCCACGATTTAAAGTTCCACAAGTGTAAATATATATGTGGCATTTTTGGAGTTGCGCATAAAAATCTGCAGCAACTAGCTGCTACATGGAAATGCATGAGTTGAGTGTAAATCCTACTTTATAACATAATTGAGCCCCGTGTATCTTTTTGTTAGATTGCTACTTACTTTTTATTTTTTTTAAACCTCTAGCTACGTGAAAAGAACATTAATTTAATTAAATTCGAAAGTTTTCATACTCAAGTTATTTATTTATATTATCATACTCTCTCTACTGTTGATCGAAATTACGAATGTTGATTACTTACTTTTTTTTGTAAATTAAACCCCTTGCATAAAATAGTACCTACCTATATGAAACACATCACGAAATTGTGTGTGCTCGCAGGTCCCGTAAACACACTTTCATGACTTGTCACGTTGGCGCGTGTATATAGGCAACCCCATAATAATCAAATTATTGTATTTAACTTTGTTATAAAAACAAATTAATAAAAAATTTTGTTCTCTGCATAAACTCCAATTTTTGATATCCAAGCGCAGTTCTACGGGGGAGGGGGTAATAGGTTTAATTACCCCCCCCCCCCCAAAGTCGTTATTAACATTATTACACAATTTTTTTTCATCAGCTGGGGGTTCTCCGTACCTCCCGGATCATTTACCCCTCCCCATATATACAGTGTGTCCACGGATTGAGTGCATATAAGGTGTAAATGACAAAATTTTTTTAGGGTTGGATCTTCATGTTCTGAGGATCGCTCCTGCTTAGTCTCAAACTAAGATATTGAAAAAATGAGCCAAATCAATTAATATACAGGGTGTTTTTTTGGCCGAAATCTAAAAATTAGTCAAGAGTAAACTGTCTTTATTTTAGCAGATATAACAAAAATGTATTAGAAAAAGTTGTTTAGAATTAAAAGTTATTGAAGATTTTCAACTTTTATACAAATCAGCCTACTTTGTTTTTTTTCATCGAATCCAGTACTTTTGAACTCATGTTTGTAACAAATAAGGTTTAGTATTTTTTTAATAAATAATTATTTGTTTTTCAAGTACTTTGTTTAATCACTCTTCATGCATGGGTCATTAAAACCATAAAGACCATACAAAATCTCATGTTGATGAAAAATATCAAAGTAGGCTGATTTGTATAAAAATTGAAAATCTTCAATAACTTTTAATTCTAAACAACTTTTTCTAATACATTTTTGTTATATCTGCTAAAATAAAGACAGTTTACTCTTGACTAATTTTTAGATTTCGGCCAAAAAAACACCCTGTATATTAATTGATTTGGCTCATTTTTTCAATATCTTAGTTTGAGACTAAGCAGGAGCGATCCTCAGAACATGAAGATTCAACTCAACTCTAAAAAAAATTGTCATTTACACCTGATATGCACTCAATCCGTGGACACACTGTATATCGTATATCCATATGGATTCTGATACAATCACCTTGCCACCCTTGCCTTCATACTTTCTGAACCGAGTTCTAAGTCCTGATACTCTTCTTTATCTAATTCTCGATTAAGTCCGCTTAAGATCGAATGCAGCAAAGTCTGTTTCAGTAATATTGCTTCATGCCACCTCTGTTTCTAAAACAGGGTTGAGAGAGATACTGTCTCTGTTTGGTATGATTACATCCCTTATTGTCTTTCCTCTAATTCGAGTTTCAAATGTCTGATCCGTTTGAAATTTAAGTCCTTTTATCATATTCTCCAACAAGAACTAAAAACTGATATATACTTTCCTTTATACCCCCTTCTCACTATATTCCTTTGCCCTTAAGATCTCCAGAACTTGGTGCCAATTCTTTTATTGTTTTACTCTTTGCAACAGGCTTTAATATAAAGTTCTCTAACAGAATCCCTATAATATAGTTGGCGTAGAACAAATTGCCTCCAGCATATGTTTCCCAAACTCCCTCTTTCTCCATCGGACCTGGAGAAGTTATGAAGAACTACAAAGTTTGGTAAAAACTCGTAAATATCCAGGGAACCAAATTAAACTTTGCACCTGATCTTGTACTGCTAATAGCATGCAGGTAATTATGCAATTCCTGATTCGGTGGTAATTTAAAAAATACCTTGATAATTTAAAATTATAAAACCACGCATAGAGATTATACACGACAATGGTTTTAGTAGAGCACAACAGTTTACTTGTTAACAGTGAAAAGACACGTACACAACATAATAAGATAGTTAATAGCAGATCGCTCTAAACTTGAGTCCATCGGATATAGCATAACATAATAACACGGGTTCAGGCCTCCTCATTACACGGTGGGTAGCGATGGTCACGATTCTGTAATGTGTGTACACATACCAGCCGATAATCACTTTTATTATAAACCATCTTAAGTATTGTACATCTTGTTTTAGCTTCGCACTTTTTCTGAGATTTATTTTCTTCGATTTTGCCTCGAGCTGTTCCAGCCAGCACTCGTTTGTTTCTATATTTATTACAAGAGCTATTAATATGAAATATTTGATAATATTTAACGAATTCTGAACACTGATTAACAATTTGAAGGAGGTACCCTCCTTCGGAATATTACAAGACCGTGTAATGCAAAAATATAAATCATGTCTTGCAAATTATAACCAATATGTGCTTCTAAGCGTAAGTTAGTCATTTAATAAATAGCACAAGTAAAACGATTTCGTATAAGTAAAGGAAGTAATGAAAAATTACATGGGAGGATTAAGAATTTAAAAAAAAGTCGTAAATCAGTCGTTACAGAATGAGGAGGTTGGACCAAAGACAATGCTTGAGAGCTAAAAATGTTGGTGTTAATCAAAATCGAAATGGTTAAAAATATTAAGCAAGTGTTTGGAATTTACAAAACAATTTCCCATTTTGTTCTAAAATTCATTCTAATCTCTTTATGTTAAACATTTTCAAAATTGTTGAACTCGGTAGTTATTTTTGAAACCGTTATGTTAAAACAAACCCTACAATATTTTTAATTCAATTCTAACAGTACCTATATGGGTAAGTATATTTCAATCAAAAAGAATGTACTATAAGTTATGAAAACTATTCTCTAAATATACAGGATGTTTAATATAAAGTCCTCCCACACCCTCTTCCTTCGTAGGTCGATGGTGATAAAAACCCTACCGTAGAAAGTAAAAAACTGGACTGTCCAAATAAATTGATTCCAATTGATTTCCTGATTTGCTTCTACACAGGGTGATTCACTAAGACTGTTTATCGGTTGCAGCCCCCCATGCACGGGAAAAAGTTCTTGTATAGTAAATCGCACATAAGAAAACCATTGAAAATATTTTCAGTCGCCAATTTCTGCTGTAGACGCCACAATTGGAGAAGTAAGATGAATTTTTTGTTCACATAAAGTACAATCGGATGGATATTTTCTTTACGTTACATAATATAGAGGGCGATCTAAATGTTTTGAGAATTTTAGAGTGTTTACTTGTGACATCCTAATAATTACGGATATTGGAGAACATCAATAATTAAATAAAGAACTTTCTCTACTTAGACTTTAGACATCTAGCACATCCTAATTTGTTCATAGTGATCGTTAAGTCGACCCGGATTATAAACTTTGCATTAAACGCAAATTTATCATCTTCGGGTTCTGAACATCTGAACAAGTTCATAGGTACATTAAGTTACAAATAAATTCGATTCTGATTTATTTTAGAGAGAATGGAAGAGGGCATAAGCCAGAATATTCGCACATTATCTGACAGCATCCATATTAAATTCCGTATTCCGATCAGGCAGGTATCGTTAATAAAGTACCAATCGGTATGGCAGCGGCCCATTCTCGCGTTTATCAACTTTTCCGATATTAATCAGAGTTAGCATGAAGTATGGTCCACTAGTCTGGTTATTGGTGCACCAAACACTATACTTAGCACAATCGTGACATGATATCTCCCGCGCCCGTAATTATATACAACGCCACCACCCGGAGACGGTGTGCCATGTTCCATGTTGCACTGTGTGATTTTATTTGATTTTTTGTGCCCATATTACGGTAAAAATTATGTGCAAATAACCTCTTTAAAGCTAAATGTCAAGGAATTGGGGGCCCTCTTTTTTATGAACCTTTTTCTTCTATAACTGTTCATTTCGGAAATTATTGCTTTCTACGAGGTGTTGGTTGCACCATTATGTTAAAGTATTCTTATTTATATCTAAAGGCATTGACTCAGTCTATAATATACACGTTTTAGATCATTGATAATATATTCATTTACACTTTTTAGTATTCCTGTAGTTATACAATATCGATTCATAAATATTTTGTTTATTCGCATTGTATTAATTAAATTAAAATTATTTCATAATCTTTTTTTCCATTTATTAATCGTTAATAGTGAATACAGATAGAGTTGATTAACCACATTTAAATAATAAAATGGTAAACTAAAACTGGTTTGCTTCATTATGGATTTGATTTGTTTATGTACCTATGATAATGAGATGCCCAATCTTCTGCTAACTTTTTCTATTATTCTGTATCTAGGACATTTTTGTCACTATCTATTTTATCAAATTCAAATAGTACATTATTGCCACCTGATTGTTATAGCATTGAATGCAACAATACGATATATTACTATATTAGAAATAGGCATTACAAACAGAGAATGGCACGTATGATTTTAAGAGGCAGTAAATTCAGTTTGGGTTTAGCTGAGCTAGAGCTTAACCTAAAACTTATAATAGTTATTTAAGCATCAAGGGCGTAAACTAGACGTTTTTGGTCCGCGGCATGATTTTAAAGCCAGAGGAGCGAAGCGAGGGCTTTAAGATGCGAACGGCCAAAAACGCCTGTTTCCTACGTTATAAAACTTTATGTATGATCGTAACAACTACGGGTTCCCACAACTACTGCGGAAAATGTTTTGCTAGTATATTTTGATGAACAGAATCAAATTTATAAACCGCTTGGTCGCTCTACTCAATGATCAGAGTAAATCTGGTACAAGGCTGGCATTTACTTAAAGCAAAATCGAATTTGATGTATGGAAAGTTGTATATCTACAATAACAAGAATAATGCTTGCCTTGGAATTTTGTTTCATATTTATAAATATTGCAGATTCATCTGACGTTACCAAAATTGATAAATGCAATAAAGAATAATGAATTTACTGTATTGAATATAGATTTTGTCGTTATATTATTTTAATTTTTTTTTGTCAAACAACAATACCTAGTAGAAAGTTGTAATCCGTTATAATCCGTCTTTTGTGTATTGGCTCCATTGACAGTTAATGGTCCTGTTAGTTGTGTTGCCTATATGCTAAATTGCAAAAGGTGAATTATATTGATATTTCTAAAATTTTATTTCCATTATTTCCGAATTAATTTGCATTTTAGAAAAAAAATTCTTGTGGCATTTGAAAGAGCGTGGTTATATCTATCTATTGATAGAGAGAATTTTTCGATATCCATATTTTTGTAAATACTACTTGAAAATTTTAAAGTAAAATAGAGTTGTACATTTTTTAATGCTGAAAAGTTATTTTTTAGAAATTAAACAAAAACGTTCTATGGGTAGACAGATAAAACACCAATAATAAGAAAACAATTTCGCCCGCCCTTCCTACTTTAAAATTGGCTCTGAAAAATTGGAACAAAATGTGCATAAAATGGGGTATATTTCAAGGTGTAAACTCCAGCCTTAAAGGAAATATTGACATCAGTCAATTTAAGAAATTTTTCGCCTTTCTGAACAGGCAAAGCGAGGGGTACCAACCCAAAAAATCAAAAACACTCAACAGGGAGCAGAGCATGTCGTAGAGAAAAATGAGCTTAATTGACGATATTGAGGATGTAGGGTCTGCGCTCATTGTAAAACTCAATAAGACAAAGAACAAAACCAACAGAACATGCGCAAACGAGTTTTCTACAAATATTTCGAAAATACGTACACCTTAGACGTACACACTTAAAATATGTAATTGGGCTGCTAGTAAGGTTTTGTTCTCAGAAAGAAATTGCCAACATATGGTTTTCTAACGAGAAAGAATATTCTTGGCAGCGACCGTAATAGGTGTCGGTCATGTGACAGCAGTACGTTAGCAACGCGCTTACCTTGGTGGGCAAACAACTACATACTTAAGGGTTATCAAGGAACCGCTCCCACGGCTACCTTAGATATCGCGCTTACCCATCGAGATAGACCAAGTGATGAGCGGTCCCTACGACAACCTATGCCCATGAGGGTGTACTTGTTATAGTATATTACGATGCAAGATTGGAAGTGCCTTATAACAGATCGAGAAAAAGTTGGAAAATCACGACCCGAAGGGTCGAGATTTTCCAAACTTCTTCGAGATCTGTTGTAAGCACTTAACGAACACGCGTCGTATACCATTTTTTGCGCAACGAAAAATAAAAACCAATTTTTATAAATATAAATTAATAAAGTAACAGCTGTCAATCATTCAGAATTTTAGACACCAGATAACTTGATTACAACTTTTATTAGAGAGTTTTTGAGCGCCGTACGCTAAGAGTACGGTAACGCTAACAGTAACGTCTTTGCTAAGCAAAACAATGTGTTGCTTAGCAAAGCAGTATGTTGCCTAGCAAAGACGTCACCGTTAGCGTTAGCGTACTCTAGCGTATAGTGCTCTAAAACTCTCTATTATCATCTAACAACCGTTAGATACGTTATGATTCATAACAGGTTAGCAACCAGTACCTAATCGGTAAGTTAATTTTTCCGTGGTAGTTAAGCAACCGGGAAATGGCCAAAAACAGTGTAGTAGCGCAAACAAATTGTTTACCCACCGAGGTAGACCACGTGTTGACCGAACTCTGTTACAAAACCTAAAATTTTTTTGGCCCCCGTGTAACGCTATGTGTAAAATTTCTTGTGTCAGGATATAATTATAAACGTTGTAACTATACACTATATTAAAAACTTTAATATTCGAAAATAAACAAACTTGATTAAAGAAACATAAAAAACTATCAAACTTCAAAAAGTGTGCCTACTCCATTAATTTGGGTTACGGAGTATTGAGGGATCTTACATTGCTCAAGTAGACTTCTCAGAGGATTTTTTAACACATCTGCTTAGCTGACAGCGTCGTCTGCATTGATCTGTCGCTGTCGCCGGATCAACGGCTTACACAATCATTGCATAGATTATAAGTTTCATCATTTACCGTCAGCTTTATCAGTTATAAAAAAAACAAAATTTGAAGCGCCCCCCATCAAGAGGCTGTACCTAACTCTGAGAATATAATTCTGTGCTGTGGTTCTATTTGAATTAATTAGAAATACCGCCAACTTGACCAGTTGTTTATTTTAATGCCTTAATAAATATTTTATAACAAATGTAATAATTTATCCGGTAATTTATTAAAACTATTGAAAGTTTGATTGTTATTAATTTGAATAGGTTTATAGGTTTTTTATTCATTCTGTTCTAGAATTTTTTGTTAGGACTTTGGAGAGAATATTAGATCCAAATAAAAATCAATAAAACAAATATTTCAGTTTTTATAAAAATTGAACCTTTGTTTACTATAATTTTGAACTAATAATTTATATTTTTCAAAATTAATAAAATATTAGTCAGGTGGTACCATCTATGGTCATCTAGTATAAAGAATAGTACTAAGCCGGTCTGATTTTTCCATAACTTTGTACTATTGAATGGGAGAGGGCGCCACACTACGTGTAATAAAAATGGTTTCTATTTACAAATTAGATGACAGGTGTTGGTAACAAATTTAACCGTCATTCGCCATTCAAACAAGTTTTGTTTAATCAAAAGAAATTAAAAACGAATTTGTAATCGCAGTATTTTCCTAATAGTATTTGTAAAAATGTATTCGACTCCTAATTTTCGTATTTTTAAACCTCAAGCACAAGAAAGTAAGTTTATATTATATTTTTAAACGCAAGTACAATGTTATTCAATTTTAGATAATGCCCTTATGGCTCGTAAACCAGGCTTCTCAAATTCAGCAAGAAAGCCATTAGGTGATAGGGCAGTAAATGAATCTAACTCACTTAAACCAGAATCGGTAAAACCAAAGATTTTAAATAAACCCAGCTCATCGAAAAATAAACTTTCCCCTAAATTAGATGATTTTTCTTGGATCTCACACACCTTTTCATTATTGGAAGTTGAAGGTAAATAATTCTAGAAAATATTTTTAACTGTTTAAATTACTTTTTAATTTTAGATACTTATGAAGATATTTTACCAAAATCACAACGTTTAAAATCGGTAGATATTATTAGTAAGATGTATCCAAAAACACCACCATTGAAAGAGGAAGTTAAAATTGATCCAATGTTTTTGGAATTACCAAAAGAATCTTTCTTTACATTTCCAGATGAAACTGAATTGGAGAAGGAGCCAGTTGAAGATATTGAATTTCCTGATTTTGATTTTTTGTCTGATGCTAATTTTTAATTTGTAATGTAATTCTAATCTCTAGACTATTATATTTTTACTGTAGCTATATTATTTCACTATATCGTAACAAAGAATAAAATAATTTTTGAATTAATAATTATATTTATTATTAAACTACTAAAGGATATTCAGAAAAGGGAGTCAAGTTGACTGAGATTCCTAAGTTAAATGCAATCACAGTCTACTTAATCTCCCTAGAATTTGAACATCCATTATAATTGGGTGTAATAATAATACAATGGTAATGATCTACATGTGCTGTATTGAATGGTGTTCAGTAATTACACGTACATGTCCTTTTTACAAAAAAAAAATAATTTAGGCATTTTTACAAAGCCAATAATTATTAATCAATATCAGCATTACCACTTCAATTGAACATTTTTATTAATTTATAAAATAATCGACAAAGGTCATGCTGGGTGGTAAAAAATGGGGTACAAGTTGGCTAAGTTACCACTTCAGTCACATAGTCAATTTAGCCCTCGTCCTTGATAATAAATTGTACCATTCTAACATGTAGATCCGCTTTAAAATAACTAAACGGCAATAATGACAGGTACTTTAATAAACTAGAAAGGCATAAATATTACCTAATCTAATAAACCTTATGAATAATATCTAAATCTAATTCAACTAGCTACAAAATACTATCAAGCATAAAATAATCGGAAGACTCAAATAATTTGAAAAAAGCCTATTATTGGATAAAGCCACATTAATGAGATCTAGTTGACTAGAATGGGTATTAAAATATTCGAATAGTTAATGCACACAGGAAAAATTTACTAATAGTAAATTAATTGCAAAAACAGTTTTATTGGGTAGAGCATGGTAGAAATTTGACTCAATTTGAGGCACCCTTGTCACTTTGTCAGAGGTTGTAGACCCAAAACTGTGCATTCATGGGTTCATGGCTATATGCACTTTGTTTTATTGTTTTGACACCCTCAAATTTTTAGAAGACCTAAATATCGGAATACCCTGTAGTATACCTTAAATTTTATAAAAATCTACAAAAAAAATTATACAGGGCGAGTCGGTGTCTTAACGCAGAATTTCAAAAGTTAATAGAAGACCTCTTTTAAAGAAGAAAAGTTCCTATAAACATAGGCTGTAGAACGCCTCGTTTGTGAGATACAGGGTGTTAAAATAATAATAAATTTTTCTATAATACAAAACAAAGTGCCGTTTGTTCGTTTGCTTTTGGATGTAACAAAATGGAAGGGGTTTTTAGTGCAGTTGACTATGCCATAGGGTTCATCACGTGGTCTACCTCGGTGGGTAAGCTAACCAACGGTCAATTGTGATGGGTAGAATTCTTGATTATTCATAACTAGCGCCCTCTAATGACTTTTATTAAATTAGTGATTGACATACATGTAGATTGATTTGGTTAGTGCGCAAAAGAAAATTCATTGAAATCTATCACAGGTTTGCTTACTCAGAAAAAAATATTTTTAACCACTACCTTTTAGAGGACAGTACGCCCCTTAACAATCAAAATTGGGATAAATGAAAAAATATATATAGGTATACCCTAATTTTCCGTGGAGGAAGTACCCTCCAAGTTTTTTGCACCTATTATGAATCACCCTGTATGTAGATATCGTTAAATATTTTCTTCAAACACCTTTACACTTTAGTGGAACCATTTTAAAAATTAATACTGCCTCAAAATTAGAGGCTGGTCTGTTTATACAGTTCTTCCTGTGTGCATTGTTTACTTAAACATTACCATTACTTAAAAAAAAAAAGATTTGATGTACAAACCACAAGCTACGCTTTATTGACATTTTCTAATACCATGGAACACAGTTGCAAACAAAATTTGGTTGAAAATTCTTTTAAAAAACCTGACGGTCTCTGGTGTTTAATTCCGTCATCTTTTTTGACAATTTCTTCACCTAAATTATTATTAAAATTTTTACAGAACAATAAAATTGAAAGAGGGTAAAAATACTTATCCATATTTTTCAATAAAATATTTTCTAGAATAGGCACGGGTAAATTGTTAACTAACCAAAATTCAATGCATTTTAAGAGAATGTTCTGCATTAAAATATGGTTTTCAGAGGAATAAGTTTGTTTGATGTAAAATTCAACCAAACGTGATGCAATTTGAACCACTTCTTTTGTTTTTGTATCTTTAATATGCAATACTAAATCATCATCTTCTATAATTTTGTTTTTTAAATTTTTATACGGACTTTCAGAAATTAACCTTGACACACTGGAAATCGGTGGGGAACCATCACTTTTAATAGCTTGTACGTATTGTGACATAGATTGTCTTATATCACCCATTTCCGAAATATTACAAGGGCTTTCACGACCTCCCTGATCTTCTAAATCATCACTCCATTGCTGAATACTATCCAAAGATGAACTACTGCTTAATACATAAGCCGGAGAATGATTCATTTTTTCATTTGAATTGGAATGTTTAAAATCACACTTACTTTCGTATAAATCAATACGTTTGTTTGAATCAATAATTTCATTTTCCATTTCAATTACTCCATTTGGTTTATGAAGGGAATATAACATCGTAAAATCTAATTTACAGCTGTCTATGTAAGTTTTAAAAGCCGCCAGTTGGAAACCTAAACTATCACTAAAATGTCCGTTTAAAATTGCAATTTTACTAGCAGCCTGAAAATTATTCGCTTTTAAGCATCTAGAAAGGACACTTTCCGTATCATAATATCCAGAATACGTTTCCAAAATAAAATGTAAAGTTTTATGTCCGTATTTGTAAGTTGGATTATCTTTAAGTTGGTTTAAAGAAGGAGAATTTTTGAAAACAATTTTATAATTAACATTATCAATATGGGGAGATTCATTTTCAATAGAGAGTACCAAGAATGGTACCAGATTTTTTGTAAACAAACATTGATAATCTGGAGGGCTAAAAGTAATGGCCATTGTTGGTAAACCTGGAATTTCTATAGGAAATGCTTCAGAACTGGACTGGAAGTTATGTGGAATTTTTATAACACGTCTAGTGTTTTTAAATAAAACCACTTTGCCATCCAATTGTCTGCTGTCTTCATCTTGGGGCTTTCCCAACAATGTCTGAAAAAAATATTATTTATGTTAGATTCAGTTATCTAAACTAACGGATCATCAATTGAATGAAAAACTTAGGAATGAAACAGGAAATGGGAAGAAAACTTACATCAAGTATAGAATGAGGGTATTATCAAAGAAACATGGTGTGAGCCGAGGATGAAAGGGAGGGACAGTTATACTTAGAGGGGAAGGTACTATAGACAATTAAATTTTACATTCAATTATAGAGGACTTTCATTTCAAAACTAGCCACCTTTAATAATTCTGAAAGTTTTGAAATTTCCAGTTTAAATAAAAACACGTCAACTTTGATATCGAGGGGGTAGTTTAAAACCACCATTGAAGTAATTTTATAATTCACCCCCTCCACTCCAGCAACCCCCACTTTGAAATTTCAAATGGAACCACCTACTTTGTGATATGTCATTTTACAGGTAATAAAATTCTCTATCTAACCATACCATTTTTTATTGCACCCCATCACCCCCCTCAGCCCCCCCTTTTCTTAAATTTTTTACATTTCCGGTTTGAAAAAAAACATGTCAATTTTTATATCGAATGGGAAGTTTAAAACCACTATTGAAAAATTTTTATAATTCCCCCCTCACTACAGCAACCCCCACTAGAAATTTCAAATGGAACCACCTACTTTGTGATATGTCATTTTACAGGTAATAAAATTCTCTATCTAACCATACTATTTTTTATTGCACCCCATCACCCCCCTCAGCCCCCCCTTTTCTTAAATTTTTGACATTTCCGCTTTGAAAAAAATACGTTAATTTTTATATCGAATGGGAAGTTGAAAACCACTATTGAAAAATTTTTATAATTCCCCCCTTCACTCCGGAAACCCCACCTCTTTAGAATTTTCAAATTTCTCCCTACCTTGTGATATATCATTTTACAGGTAATAAAATTCTCTATCTAACCATACTATTTTTTATTGCACCCCATCACCCCCCTCAACCCCCTTTTTCTTAAATTTTTGACATTTCCGGTTTGAAAAAAAACACGTCAATTTTTATATCGAATGGGAAGTTTAAAACCACTATTGAAAATTTTTTATAATTTCCCCCTTCACTCCGGAAACCCCATCCCCTTAGAATTTTCAAATTTCCCCCTACCTTGTGATATATCATTTTACAGGTAAAAAAATTCTCTATCTAATCACATTATTTTATATTCCACCCCCTCAACCTCAACAACCCCCCTTTCTGAAATCATTGACATTTCCAATTTGAAAAAAAAACTGAATGTTATCTGTGAGCAAACCTAGTCCCCCCTTTAGGGGATATACCTTTCTCTCATTTTTTGAATAAACTATATTAAGAGCTCTTTACATTTACCTGTGCCATTGTATTGTTGCCCCAAGCCAATAACTTCCCACTATGATCCATAGCAATGGTAAAATCTGGCCCACAAGAAACATGTAAAAACCTCTGGCTGAGAATACCAACATTATCTTGTTCATTAAGCTTTGGTGGGCTCATTTCATCATTCATATTTTTGCACAACAACAATTTACCGCAGTGTAAAATTGCTGAATGCCTAAAACCCACTGCAACTTGATCAACTGGTTCTTTTTCACAACCAGTAAATACATGAATACTTGTTTTCCATGGTTCATGTCCTTTAATTCCAAATCCATTCAATTTTTGACCATATTTTGATTGTGATAAGCGTACCTCTTGTGGACTTGCACCCCATGTGTACACTTCTTCATCCACTCGTACGGCAATCTAAAACCATGATTAGAAACATGAAGAAGAAATTCAAAATCATCAAATTAATACTACAAAATGCAAGAAAATCTTACTTACGTTATGAAAATATGCAGTAGCAATTTTTTTAATGGGTGTATAAATATCAGGCAACACGGAAACCCATATTGGGGTTGTAGTTTTATTGCTATCCATTGTATTACTTTCCAACTGCCCAAAAGCATTGGAACCGAACCCGTACAACTTTCCATCACTGGTTAGGATAAGACTATGGGCATGACCCGCCGCAATTTGAATTATGGTTGGTTTAAACGCCAGTAATTTTGGAAAATATTCACCATTAGAATTTCCATGCCCTAATTGGCCATGAATTCCCCAACCCCATGTGTACACAGAACCACTTGCAGTTAAAGCCATGCTATGATACTGTCCAGCTGCTACCTCCACAATTTTTACATTAGATAATGTGGTAATTATTTGAGGGTATGGAGAATCTTGATTGGAGGGACCTAGACCTAGTTGGCCATATGAGTTTGATCCCCATGCATAGACCTTATAAAAGAAAAGATTAGAGATGCAAATATGTTAGGGTTGATTTTATATACCCCAAAGTCAGTAACAGCAAGGCAGTGTTTTCTTCCACAACTAACACTTAAAACCTTCAGCTTTAGTTCTGATAAAGTGTGGACCAATTTTGGTGGACTACTTTGGGTTAAAACGGGCCCAAATCCAAGACAACCAGAAGTAGCTACACCCATTGTATAGACAGCACCATTGCGAATAACTGCTGCATGTTCATATCCACAACTTAGTGGATGCAGGTCAGGAAATTTTTTCATGAGAGAATATTCTGTAGGTCTTTCTGGTGGTTCAATAGTTTGCAGCATATCTATGTTGTAACTGAAAGATGTTGGGAAAAATTGTAGAAACTCTTGTTTTGTACTAAATTTAAGAAAAAATAAATTTTATTTTAAATAACGGCGGTATAATTTTCATACAATATTTATCCTGTAGATGTATAATAGGTGAGTCATCAAATCATGCCCAATTCTGTCAGTTTGTTCAAGTAGCAGAAATAATTTGTATTATGAAATATTGTTTACCAATAAACATAGAAGAGGCAAGCATTTGTTGGCCTGCTTACAAAAAATTCATGAGCGACTATTTTGTAGATCATTGAAGTAGTTCAACAGAAAAATGTTTCGCAAAATATTAAGAATGAACAAGAGTTTGTCAATTGCAGGGCTCCCACTCTTATTTTTCAAATTTTATTTAGGAATTTAGGACTATTTTTACAAAAAATTTAGGTATTTTCTTAAAAAAAATTTCTTTTTAAAACACCTAGGTATATATTTCCACATAAAAATTTGGCGATATTAATAAATCAATGTCAATTTGATTTTCAGGCGTGAGCCGCGTCACTTTATTCACTGGTACTAACGTTTCGCCATCCATTGCAGTTGGCATCTTCGGAGTAACAGTTACTCCGAAGATGCCAACTGCAATGGATGGCGAAACGTTAGTACCAGTGAATAAAGTGACGCGGCTCACGCCTGAAAATCAAATTGACATGATGGATCACCGCGGAAGCCTTCGAAATCATTAATAAATCAATATTAAAAACCATCGAAATTAAACATAAATATAAAAAAGTGGAGGTGCAAACCTCCCCTGGACTTTCCCATACTAAAAATAAACATTTTGTTTTTACTATTCAACATAGTTCGCGAGGCAGCATTGGAAATCATTTGAATGCCTGGCGAGAAAAACGAGACTACATATACGGGTTCGATATGAACAAAAGAAAGGCCAAGATACGTATCTATCTGTACTCTGTTAAGTAGGTACCGTCTAGAAAATACAGCTGGCGAAGTCGGACGATCGCTACCGACCGACCGACGATCCGTTTCTGTCAGAATTCAACATAATATTCAAAATTCACGAATTTCTCATCAACCGTACATTTTAGCTATATGAATACCTTACACTATGTGATAGACAATTAAATTTTGCATTCAATTATATAATAATATATATGGTGTTTCATTTAAAATAACAAAGTTGCTTATTGTACTGTGGAAATCAAACGCCCTGTATACGTGATATACATTTAGGAAAATGCAGAATCATATGCTAAATAACTTTTATATATAAACTTCTTTCATATTTAGACTAATAAAGGCGCTATAGGAGCATCAATTTCCGATTTTCAAAACCTCGTAGAGGGCGCCACAGCGGAATTTTGGCGTTCATCAAAAAACAAAAATGTAGCTAATACCAAGCTGCATAAGTATAGAAAATTTAAACAAAATCATTAGACCAGTTTTTTTGTAATAATTTTTCAAAAATTTCAAAATTTTTGGAAGAGCGCCGCCGTAGCGACCGTTTTTGGATTTAGTAAATAATTTTTTTTCGTGGTGTAGTACCGCCAAAGGGCTTTCAAACAAGTTGTTGCGAAACCTGATCAGATAACTGGTTTTTGAGTTATGGGGCGTTAAAGTCGAAATTTTGAAAAATTCATAGCGGCCACCACTTTGAAGTTAGAGAGTCCGACAAAAAACGGTTTCCCTTCAATTATGCTCGTCTTTCATATTCCCTACTCAGATTTTCAAAATTCCGCTTCTGAAAAAAATTATATCAAAAAAACATGTCTAACGTCCGCTTCCGGTTTCGGATTTTTTTGAAAAGCTTATTTTGTTGATGAATTTTCGATATACCCCTTCATTTAAAATTTCATCAAAGTCGGTTCACTGGTTTTTGAGTTAGAGGCGTTACCACATAGAAGAAATTTAGGTATTTTGGGAATATTTACTGAAATTTAGGTATAATTTAGGTTTTTATTTGTATTTGTTAAAAATTAGATATTTTAGGTATTTTAGGACAAGTGGGAGCCCTGCAATTGCCCAATTTGAATCTGTATACAGGGCGAGTCAAGGAACTCCACAATAGTTATTTTGCATAGGTAGAAACTAGAAAGGGGAAGATAAATCCCTGACTCATCCTGCCATCATCACGGGGAATTAAATTAAATTTTAATTGTTACTGTAGAAGGGGTCCTTCATACAGACACGATTTTATCTTTTTGTTTTAAATTTGCCGCCAAATAAAACAAAAAAAAATAACCGCGCCTATATGAAGGAAAGTGAATACGTTTTCTTTCTTTTTTTTTCAATTTTTTATAGCAATAAACGCCTTGCAAAGGCGCATTAGCTCACAGTCATTTACTTTAAAATTTTTTTATTATACTTCCTACTAAGTTAGAACAGTCCCCTAATTAAATACTTACCTATTATCATTAGTTTTAGCAACTAGTTCAACAACAATCCAAATAAAAGTTTCAACAAAATCTTTGGTATTAATAGTAATTTGGTCAAGATTTTCTGTAACACCCATATCAAGTGTAGAATCCAAACTAGTTGAAATTCTCCTTCTTTGGAACAAGCGTTTAATCACTGGTAAAGCACAAGGTTGGCTTGGATCCAATTGCTGTGCAAACCTTTGCAAAATTTCAACGGGAAATAATTCTATATTTGTGCGTACATAATTCAAAATGTTCTGACAAAATGATGGATAAATTAATAAACTTTGCGTTAAACTGGGTTCAGATATAGTGACTAGAAAATCATAATTTGTTGCATTTGGTGCACTTCCAGATTGTAACATTTGACTTATAGCTGCTACTACTTCTGGTTGTAACCCTCGTGATTTTGCTAAAAGGTTTACTATGGTCCAATGTCCAGATTGACATGCAACATTAACAGCTAAAATTTGATCATAGAATTCTTCAAAACGTAAAAAATTCCTGGAAAAATTAAAAATCATTTTAAATC
This sequence comes from Hemicrepidius hirtus, assembly GCA_963082805.1. NCBI lineage: Eukaryota > Metazoa > Arthropoda > Insecta > Coleoptera > Elateridae > Hemicrepidius > Hemicrepidius hirtus. The sequence goes on along the minus strand of OY720166.1, from coordinate 24,060,903 downwards.
ATTTCAAATCAGATATTTTAATTTACATGAAATCTCTTGTTGTGCTGACACGTAAATGCCCACTGTGTCGAAGAATTAATTCTGTGTAAGCCATAACAGCCAGATTTCCCATATGAATTTTAGTTGCCATTGACATGTCCACTTTGCTTGCGCTCAAACATAAATGAACGAATTTTAAAAGAGCTCTACTGTCACCAGACACGGCAAGTTTTAAAACCCTCTTCAATAAGTGAACTTTTGCTTGTTTGTACAAAATTAAACCTTGATGGTATGAACCTTCCGATATCATCAAATCACCACAGCTTTCCAATAATTCTTGTAAGTTTAATCCAAATATTATAGCCAACTTTTCAGCTTTTTCTAAATTACACTCTTCAGTGACCAATGTTACAAATTTTTTAAGCGGCGAACAACTGAAATTATTTTTTTAATTATTATTCAAACAGTTTTATGGTAGTAATCTTACCTTAAAATAATTTTATATACAGCATTGTTTGTTACAACAACACAAGTGTCTATTTTTGGTTTACGTAACTTTAATTGTTCAATACAGTTTGGTAATACTGCAATTTTTGAGTTTTTATCCTTTTTTATATTTTCTTTGCTTTTGGATTCATTAAATGAAGTGATATCCGATAATTTGTAAATACTTAAAATTTTTTCTTTGTCTTTCAGAAAATTAAATTGTGCCAGAAGTGAGTCAAAATTGAATTCCTAAAAAAAATTAATTTAAATAAAAAAGGGAGTGAAATGGTCTTGGATTTCATGTGAGTCAACTTAATTCAGTTGGGCTGTGTTTCCATTTAATTTACATGGAATCACAGCAAATTTGACTCTTATTTTTTAACATACTTTACTTACAGCATCTCCATCCAAGCGACACTCCGAAAATTGGGTACTAATTACTGATAAAATGTTTAAGTCATCATTAACCGTATAAATAAAACGATTTGTCAAAAGTAAGTAACTTGTCTTTGTATGTAATTTATGTACGTATAAGGGTGCGGATTCTATGTCTACAGCATGTATCTAAAAGGAAAGAAATCAGAAAAGATTTTTAAAGAATATCAAACTAATACCGTTAACAAACTAGTAGGCTTATAAAATGCAGAGAATAAATATCGATTTCTTGCATATTGTGGTGCAAAAAAAGTATCACATAAGTGGGGTAAGAGTTCAGGGCCTGAATGAGATGATTCACTTGCTGTATCACTTGTTTGGCTATCCCTTCGAGGAACTCTTGCTTCAGTAAACCGTTGTTTAAGTGATACAAATTTATCAACTCCCATTTGTTTTAAGCTTTGTAAACGTGATGCAGCACTACCATCACTGGCATTTACGTTTGTTTCAGGTGGCCATATGTAACCTGTAGAGTGCTGCTCTAGAATCAATCTCCATTGTTGACCACTTTCTCCATTAACCTTTAAGATAACACAACCTCCTCTTAAAATATTCTACGTATAATGTTTCACTATAATACAATGATCTGGAGAATAATTATACTTACAAGTAATGAAACACAATCCAAACTGTTATCTTGACATAAATAAAGTCGGACAACAGCATCTCCGACATTGGATGTAGCTAAACAACGTCCATCAGTTAAACTAATTAAACCTATAGCACCATCATCGTAACCAACTAGAGCATTTTGATTACAATCCAAAGTCTGCCACCAGACTACACTTAGTGGTTTTGAATGTGGGGTTAAAGAATGTTTCGGGAAATGTGTTAGATCATTTACAGACCATTTACAGTCTATTCTTTGACGTTTATCGACTAGACTTAAGGCTGGTACAATGTACAAGGAACCATCTAGAGCTAAAAATTAAGTGGTAAGTTTATTTGTTAAAAAATGTATGCTTGTAACGTACAAACAACCAGTAACCATGTAGCCGTAGGATCAAAACAAACTGCTTGTACTGTCTTGCAATTTTCAGTGAACCATGGTAAACGTTTAATAACTGAAGGTAATTCACCATAAGTGTAATGTAAGACAATATCTCCACACCTAAAAATAAAAGTTCAATGAGATCAAAATGTAAGTGGTTTATATGTACAGGAAATACTTACTCTGTAACAAGTGCTAATAATTGTTTAACGCCACTTTCTATTCGACAACATAATCGAATATTAATATTGTCTAGAATACATTTTATATCAAATAATTTCTGCAAAGGAAGCAACGACATTCTTAACAGAGTGACACAGAATTGCACGATTAATCACTTTAAAAATTAATATCACATGTTTTTCTTATTCAAATAAAAATGGGATAAACTATTTCAAAATATACAATAAATAAAGTTATAAACAATCACATATCTTTGACATATCGGTGACAGTAACAATGACAACCTGCCTTTGACAGTGACAGTTTATGCTCAAAAGGTGCAGCCCATTTCAGGGTTTCAAAAATTACCAAAATCTATAAGATTTGTAAAAGAAACTCCCTAGAAAAGCAGTGGCGTATCATCTGCAAGGCAGGACCAGAAACTAAAAACTAAGTAAATGTAGCAATACGCCATCTGGTGTGAGGTTTCAACACTACTTTAAAGAGTAATTTTGCAAACTCTTGTTCAAATTGTTCAAGCAAAATTGTAATATTTTCTATTTTGATCTATTTGCATTTGTATTTCAACATGAGTAAAAATATGCATAATACCAATAATTGTGTTTATAATTGCCACAATGGAAAAGAAAAGGATTTTTCTATTTCTTTTCACCAATAAAGAAAAACCAATCTTCTATATAAATAATTGATTGTTTCATTATTTGAATTTGCCGCCAAATTTAGCAAATTTCTTTGTTTTTTTAAATGTCCATTACAATATTATTCGAATTCTAGCATAATTCTAGAGTAATAACTAATAGGTAAATATGATGTTGTTATATGACATGAGTTGGGTACCAACCACTGATGGCTCTCCAAGATTCACTCAACGAGGAACGAGGTCTTCCAGGTATACACAAAGTATTGATATAAAAATTTTCGATGAGATTTTCCAACGTAGAATTTCCACTTTTTAATTTTGTACTGTACCTACTGTTACAACAATGTATGAGTGAAATATTCATATACAATATAACAAAAGCAAGGCATATTACCGAAAATTTTTTCGCGCTGTCGCACAAGTGAATGTTTCCATGAAAGGAAAGTTTTCAAAGGGCAACAAACACGCGTGCGACCGCAAAGGAAAAATTTTAAGTAATAGGTATGCCTTGCTCGAGTTATATTGTTCAGACTATCGCATAAACCATCTAAATTTAATAATATACTAATTGTACGCTTCATTATAATTTATAATTTATTTGTATGGAGGGTGATTACCGAATATATCAGCACTAGTGCAATATTCGCTGTGTCAAAATTTTCAAGTAATTGTGATTTGATTGGCTGTTACGGGACAAATGCGTAACTTTCATTGGTTGACGTCTGTCACGTGACAGGTGAATGCGATAGTCGCGGAAATACGTATTTTATTTTGGACCTTCAGGAACCCAAAAAAAGTGGTTTAGAAAAAATATCTGTCTGTGGGTGTGTGCATGTGTGTATATAGCGCCTATAACGCAAAAACCAGCGAACCGATTTTGATGAAATTCGAAATTAAGGGATAAATTGAAAGCTCATCGACAAAAGTCCAGGGGAGGTGGCCACCTGCACTTTTTAGTCTTCTATTGGCCAGCTGGTGGGAGTAGAGGTCGGCGATGAGATGATTCGTGCGATCTTAGCTTTTCATAGCAGTATATCGATAATGAAGGGAATTTTAAGGCCGATGTGGTAAGTCTGTTTGCTGATGTATCATGAAAACAAAATGGGAATTAATTTTTTCTTTCGTTTTCTATAGAGGGGATGCTCCAATGCACCTTTTCTGGGTGCACCGCAACCAGCAGCTAGGTATCATAATTGTATAAATTCCTTGATTTGTTAGAATCCTCATGGTAAAAATTTTGTTTGTACAGGGTGTTTCAATTTCGGAGGCAACTTTGTGGATCTTATTATATGAGATGGAAAGTAGGGTTAAATTTGGCATTTTTGGCAAATTTTGTGCATAACAATATATGCTACAAAGAAATTTAAATCATCTGCACCCGTTTCTGTCTTATGGAGAAAAATCTATTTTCAATTTTTATTCATAACTTTGTTATTTGGAACAGACATTGGAAAATTTCAAGTACTTCTTAGGACACAACTTTTAATTTTCAAGCTGCTGAAGATATTAAATTTTTCGTAAAACGTTTTGTTTTTTGTAAAAGCCATCATCAACTTTCTTATTTCCTATGGATGCCATGTTAAATTTTTATGTCATTGGGATATATTTCTTTATGGCATATTGTTATTGGCAAAATTTTGAAAAACGGCCAAATTTATACCTACCCTTTACATCTTATAATAAAAGAGATCCCCATATAATGAAAGAGAGCCTAGAATTTAAAACAGATAAAGCCATTAAAGTCTGAAAAAAAAATGTTTAGATTGGTTCTGGGAGGTGATGAAGTCTTATAAACAAAAACAAGAATTACTAAGTACATAAAATCATTTAATAAAAAAAATCATTACAATACAGTCATCACTTATTAGATCAGTTTTAAAATGTAAAATAAACCATACAGGATACAAAAAAATAAAAAGAAAAAACATTTTTAAATGGCAATTATTTAGAAAATTTTAAAATATATTAAATTTCTTTTTCTTTTTATCTTTAGGAGCAGACATAGTACTGGAAGATTCACTTTCATCAATATCTTTATCAACATCCACTTTTTTACTGCTCTTGAATTTAAATTTCTTTTCCTTTTTCCCTTTTTTCTTTTGTTTATTTTCATCTAAATTTGATTTACATGTATCTTCTTCACGTTTCGCGGCATATAAATTTAATTGGATATTAATGCTGTCATCTTCTTCCGCTTCTCGAACTCGATCCATTTCTAAACATTCTACTATTTCGTTGCGCCTTTCAACAACTTCCACCAATCGGTTTATTAATTCTTCTTCTCTTGCTTTATCACTATCAGTTTTATTAGCTTCTGGCTGAACCATCAAGCAACGTATTTGGTACTCCAAATCAGCATATTCTTCTTCCAAACGTTGCTGTCTTCGTCTAATAAAAAAATTAATATATAATTAAATTAATTTAAAATTAAAAAATTACTTACAAATACATAAGCTCAGCTTGTTTACGAAACAATTCATTCTTTTCGTTAACCAATTCAAATAATTGTAGGATCATATCTTCCACTTCGGGACCTATAGATGTTTCCAAATCAACATTGGGACCTTCACATTTTTCCCTGATTATTTGTTCTAAACGAACTCCTTGTTTTTCTAAGCCTTGCTGTTGAATCTCTATAAATTCCAACTCGCGCTTTATTTCTACCACTGGAAGAGGTTTGATGTTTCTGCGTTGAGGTATAGGACGAGAAGGAGCAGGACCTTTGCGACGCTTCCATTTACCGTAAGTACTTTTATTTGGCACAGAAAGGCTTCCAGAGTTTTCACTAGACGATATGGGACCTAAATTAGAAAAAAATACGGATAATGGAGATAAATAAATAGGTAATAGAAAAGTTACATACTTGTAATAGCTTGACTTTGTCGATTTCTATTGAGTTCGTCCTTAAGATTTTTTTCTTTTTCCCATTCTCCTGTTTCCGATATTGTCTTAACAGGTGACTCCATTGATTTTTCATTATCACCTGTTATTTGAGAAACTTCTATATTCGGAACACCTTCCTCTTTTCCTCCCATAAAAGGAGTTGATGTAATAATAGATGGTGGAAGTGGCGCTTTTTTGGTTTTTCGTACTCTGGGTGTTAATTTTGGTGAATGTTGCTAGATTAAAAAAAATCATTAATTACCGTCCAACTGCATACAGGAAAAAAATACTAACCGCACTAACACTAGGACTGGAAGCAAGAGAACTGTGAGCTGAGTCTTGTTTGTCAGTAACGGGTGGTGGTTTAGGAGCTTGCTTTTTCTTTCTTCCTGCTGGTCCTATGCTGGAATGGGCACTCGATAAAGAAGTACTTGATCCAAAACCACTTAGTAATCCACTGTTAATTGAAAGACCAGATTTTCTGGGTTTCGGCTCTGGAGTACCAATGGAACCTCTGGTAACACAATATTTCAGCATATTATTATGAACACAATAGTATTTGGGAAGTATTAGTGTGTGCTAGGCACTGTTATGACAAACCGTTAAGTCAACACACCAGGAATATTAATTAATAAGCAAATGATTCAATTTATTGTATAGGTAATAAAATATGAATTATTAAATGCATCATATTATTCGGCATTATTTTAACTGCTATCTGCTATGTAATGAAATGGTTCGGGTATAAATTATTTTAAGCAAATGCACATTACTACCGTAACAATTACGGTGTAGTAGAAGAACCAGATTTAAAGTGGTAATTGTAACTGGATTTTTAAATCCACATTTTGTTACTAGAGTCTTACGGAAAATTATGTTCTTGTGTTGATACAAAACAAATGTTGGATACTTTCTTTTTAATTCAATGGGGATATAGGAATAGGTACTATCTAAATTTTAATTGTTACTCTATTTCTACTACAAAGATACTCAACTTTAGAATATTATGTTATCCACTTTATTTTTCTTTTGATTTTTGTTATAGCAATAAACACTTTGCAAATGTTGTCGCGCGAAAGCGGCTAGAAAAACATACTCAGTCGGAGATCAGTGCCGCGTGACGTCATATACCATACGGCAACAGTAAAATATTGAAATGCAGCGAAAGCCGCGCTAGATAGAGTAAAATACTATAGGACCATAGTTGTAAAAAATAGAGTTTCCTACAAGAAACTCTGAGAAAGCATATGTCTAACTTGGGTCTGAGAACCGTTTAAAATTAGCATTCTGGTATAAAATTGAATTGTAGCGAAACCCGCGCAAGGTAGGTTAAAATAACATAAGAACAAAGTTGTAGAAAATAAAATTTCCTATCAGAAACTTCGGGAAAGCGTATGTCTAACATTAATAGTTTGGCCTTGGGAACCGTTAATGCCTCGTGAAGTCATGAAGTGCATTAGCTCGCACTCGCTTAAGTGCAGGTTTTTCAATTCGAGCCTAAACTCGGTTCAGATGAACTAAGATCAATTGTCATGGATACAATTCTTCTTAACAATGGTATCCATGACAATTGATCTTAGTTCAGCTGGACCGAGTTTAAACTCGAATTGAAAAACCGGCAGACGTGCTTCCGCGTTTACTTTTCGTGGATAGTGAGAGAGAGAGTCTTATAGAGTACCGCTGTAAATAAAAAAGACAGCCACGTCGTCGCGTAGGTAAGTTTTTTTTTGCGCGTGCGTGGATAGAAACGTTAATGACGTCACCACGTATTTGCGGTCTCGTAATAATTTGGAAATTATTCCGTACTTTACTTGTTTAATTGACCTTATCAGGGTTGGCTTCCCGTAGCGGATTTTTCGTATTGGCAACCGTGATATCGGTGAATTTTCGGGTTTTCATTTTGGCAGCTAGGTATTATTATATTCTGTTGCTATGATCCTTCTGTACTTGTCAGATTTGACATTTTTGAAAGGCATACATACAGCCACAGAACCTAGCTGGTAATATAAAAACAAAAAATCGCTACGGGAAGCAAACTGATAAGGTCAATTAAAAAAATTAAGAAAAAGTTTTTCATGTTTCTGTTCGCAATCCTAATGTAGTCACTATACCACATACTTTTAAACTATACCCCACTTTTGGCAATACAATTTTTTTAGTATACAATTCCCTATTGTTTCGAACTTGAGAATAATTTCTAGTTTTTGAATATTAATGAGCGAGTTATTTTCTAGGAGATGGAATAAATTTTACTTACTTAGAATTCCTTGGTAATGGAATAGGTCTCAACTTCTCTTCCTCATCATCATCGGGTTCCTCCCCGTCACTCCAGAATGGATTTTTAGGAGAAGGGATCAGTTTCATAGTATGAGCTCGAGGTTTCTCTATTTTTTCTTTATTATCTTCATCAGCTTCATCATCAAAAGGATTATAACTTATCCTTTGCATTCGAAGCTCAGAAAGAGGTTCAGGAGTATCTTCATTTTTTCCAACAAATTGTAAATCACTTTTTCTTCCTTTAATTTTCTTTCTAACAGCTGGTTTAGGAGATGGTTTCCTTTCTTCAATTTCATCTTCATCATCGCCAAATGGATTTAATGAATCATTTGGTTTGTGAACAGGCTTTTCTTCTTCATCACCAAATGGGTTTAAATCTTCTGGATACTCTTTGTCTAATTTGAAAGAAATTTCATCTTTGCTAGAGTTTGATATAACCAGTATTGATGAAGAGTCGAGTTTATCTTCCTTTTCCTCCTTATTACTGGAAGTATCACAAAGTAAAATTGAAGAATGTTCTTCTTCCTTGCTGGTATCGCTAATTAAAATAATAGAATTATTAATTTCTTCAGCACTTTTTTCTTCACTTTTTTGTTCTGTATGGCTTTCATTATCTTCACTATATATCAAGCTACTATTAGTAGTACTGTCATCAGCTTCTATTTTTTCTACATCAAGTTTTTTATTTTCTAACCCTGTTGAACTTTGTTCTTCTTCTGAAGGCACTTTATGAATAAATTTCTGTTCAGCACTCTTACTAATGTCCTTAACACTGGAATTATCAATTTCATTACTTTGATCACCGGCTAATTTATTTTCAAATAAACGCATTCGAGATTTGACCAAAGATGTAGCTTTGCCATCACTTCTGGGAAATTTATTCTCTTTGGTAACAAATTTATTAATATCCAGCTGTTTATTGGCAGTTTCTGGCTGGTTTTTATCACTAATTTCACTTACTTTAACACTACTATGTACAAGTGAATCTAACGACTGAGTATTGGATGGGAAACCACTATCGCACGATTCACTACTAAAAATACTGCTTACGTTTTCACTTAAGTCTTTTAATTTTTCTACTTCTTCTGTGTCTTCGCTGTCCTCAACTTTTTCATCTAATTTTTCACTATTTACAATTATCTGACTATTTTGGTCAATCAGATCCGTTTTCTTAACAATTTCATCTAAATCCGGAGGTTCATATTTAGCCAAACTAAGAGATTCGTTTTCAAGCAAACTAGGAGGTTCACTTTTAGGTAAACCAGGAGGTTCACTTTTTGGTAAACCAGGAGGTTCACTTTTAAGCAAACCAGCAGGATCACTTTTAGGTAAATCAGGTGGTTCACTTTGTGGCAAACTAGGTGGTTCACTTTTGGGTAAATCAGGGACTTCATTTTCGCTACTATCACCATCAGATTCTGCTAACTGGCTTGTTATGAAACGTGACCGTGCGTTTATAAATTCCGCGTTTTGTTCAGAACTCAAGGTATACGTTTTCGTTAAATTTTGATCATCTGGATTTTCTAAAGCACTTTCGAATAAGTAACTATAATCATCTTGTTCTTCGAATTTTTGTATCCCTGCCGATTTTTCTTCATCGCTTAATGAGCGACTAAGTACATTTTTTAAGTCTTCATCATTTTGTTTAATTTGTTCTTCATCTGGACACGTTTCACAACAGAACTGTTTTTCAGTTTCAGTTTCGTAATAGTTTGCTAAAGTTAGTTGACTGTTGCAGCGAGCACAGCGAAAACACGTGCGGTGGTAAAGCTGTTTTCCTACATTAAGACGTTCTGCTATGAAAACTGGGAGACCACATTTAGCGCAAGGTTCTCTTCGACTTCTACCACCACTTGGTTTGGGCATCTATTAAACAAGAAAAAATTAATATTCAGTTGGAAATAATTAATTAAGTTACTGTTATTACAATCAATTTTACTATTGTATATCTATCTCAATCGGAAGCCTAAAGAAGAAAATAAGATTTACCTGGAGAAAGTGGAAAATCTAATGGCTGTGAAGAGAACAATAAGAGACCGATGATGATGAAGAAAAGAGGACAATTATAAAGGTGAAGACACGAGTGGAAAGGAGACGATGCAGAGCGTAGGAGGACGATAAAGAGAATGGTATAGAAGGGCACTAGAAGAATGGGAAAATAAAAAAAGAATTGTAGGTTTATAGCGGGGAGAATGATAGGGCAAAACAAGAAAATGGGAGAACAACAAAGAAAATAGTTATAACTTATAAGAGATGATGAAGAGGAGAATAAAAGTATCATAATGAGAATAATAGGAGGATGTTACGCTAAAAATGGGAAGAACATAAAGAGGAGTATTCGAAGTTGTTGAAGAGGATGAAGTAAAAAAAGAAAAAAAGGAAGGTGGTAACGATATAGACTGATGAGGATAATGACGAGCGGAAACAAAGATAAGGACGATAAGGATAAGATCGAAGATGAAAAAAAAATTTAAATGGCGAATATTTACACAGATATTTAAGATCTAAGTAAAAACCACAGACAACCTGTGCGGGTATCCTAAAAATATCCAAAAATAATAAAAAACAATTATAGGTACCTTTGCCCCCTAAGAAAATATTATCATCTTATTTTATAAACACTTACAATATGATGCAGAAAGCACATAAATAAACAAAAATAAAAAAAGCAATTTACCTTTTAACAGAAAATTTCGGGTTTGTATTGTCCCATAATGTCCAATTTTTCTTCCTGGAGGAAAATAAACAGTGTGGGTTAAAGCACGAAGGAAGCACATAATTAAGCTTACATTGCAAAGCTGTACCTCAAATTTTATGTTGTAAGATAACAATTTATTCTAACAGTAATATTCGGCTTAATTAAAGCTATAAATATTTGCACATTCTGTGCAATGTGCTATTATGCAGAGATGACAAGAGAATTTCTTCCCATTTTGTTGTTAGTTTATTTTACTGTTTGCAAGCAGGGACAGTTGCAATACAAAGCATTCTGTACATCTACTAAATAATTTACAATCTAAACCAATTTTCGGGATAATTATTACAATTTTTCCAATAAAAATTAAACACACCTAATCAACATCATTCGAGGCAGCTTCCTATTAACAACTAACGTTTCCTATACAAATAATCTCATAATAAGTCACTGTTGGTTCAGCTGAGTGGAAATCAGAATAGAATAGAGGCTTCAGAGGCGGACGTTCACTTCCACATGCTAAATGCGTCCACAAAAAGATAATTTATGCAGTCCATTTATTTCCATGCTTCCCAGTAAGACATACGTGTGAATGTGACATAACGTGGCAGCGCTATTCATGCATAATAAAATATTTTATACTATTGTTCTAGGTTTCTAGTATCTTCCTACGTTTACAGTTCCGTATGTACTACGTGAAAGAAATCATCCATCAACTGTTACATGAAACACGATTTTTTATGATAATTATGTTATATTTTATGAAAAACTGTAAAAGTACAGTAAAATCCGACAACTTAATTATGATAACGTGTAAAAATATAAAATTTTATTAAAATAAAACCTGTAACCATTGTTTCATTTCTTCCTATATCTACATTTTCCTAGAAAGACAATAGCAGCAACTTCAAAGAATTCGGAATTTAATTAGGAAATGCATACTAGCCAATTTTTATTTTCTGTATAAAATTTACTATTATATTAATATTATCTACTCTTAGGTGCTCATTTTCAAAAGCTGGGTGAATTTTATGACTGAATAGTGGCAGGATGTATTGGCATAGGGATGGAACACAGG